>BMAW01064943.1:95914-173845 GCA_019974015.1 Nephila pilipes | reverse complement strand
ATATATGTGTGTGTGTGTGTGTGTGTGTGTGTGTGTGTGTGTGTGTACAATGTGTGTGTGTGTGTGTGTGTGTGTGTGTGTGTGTGTGTGTGTGTGTGTGTGTGCGTGCGTGCGTGCGTGCTTGTGTGTTTACAACGTGCATGAATGTGTGTGTTGATAAGTTCCCACATAAAACAAGAATATAAACTCTAAATTTTTAGCCGCTTACAAACCAACAAGCCCGTACCTTTATATGCCGCTACAAAAGCCGTATTTTTTTATCAACGCCTGGCCCGCCTGCTTCGCCTGCCGCTGGCACAGCAAACGCGCCTTCGCCGTAGCCTCCAGCGCTACCACTTCGCCATTTACGCTAAGCAAATGCCGCGTACGCCATGCAAAACCGTAAAAGCAAAACGTAAAAGCATTACCTTGCAAAATCCGCTTCCGTAGCCACCGCCTTTTACATTTGCCGTAGCAAAATCAAACAAAATGAATTTTTTTTTTATCTTCCACTGCTGCACAGCCAGTAACATCATGCTTCCAAAATAACATATAACATTTTAAAACATTAAAATCAATTCAAACAGAATGATATCTATAAGACTTCTCTCCAACTTTACCGCCATTATTCAGCCCATCAAGAACAAATAAACATCGAAATATACTTAATTCTGATTGGTTGGTTTAAAAGATTCACTAAATTTACTTGTAAAATAAACATAAAAATATTGAACTATAAATAAACAATGTTTAAAACATTTAAAATATAAAAAATATTTAAAATAAAACGTAAAATAAAACCAAAAGTAAATACTATCAGACTGTAAAAATGTCGCCATCTGGCTAAAACTTTAAGCAAAAAGTAATTTTTTTTTGGAAAAAAAAAAACATATAAAAAGAAATTATAAAATAATAAACAAAAACAAAAAAATCAAGATAAAAAGTAATAAGTAGATAATAATAATAAAAGTATGAAATAAGTATGAGAAAATCTATTAAAAGACAAATTTGACTCATATGATTGTATACTTCTTAAATAATATAAGTTAATGATGTTTTTCCTTTTATTTGAAAAAGATAAAAAGAAAATCTTGAAAGTTGCTTAGAACAAATTAAGACTATAAATCTCTCAAGATAAACAACATATAAACGTGAAAAAAATAAATATGAATTAATTTTCATAACAGCAATGTAAATATCAGAACTCTCTTTAAAACATTTTATTGTATTTGTCTACTTATTTTCAATCTTATAACCTAGGTTTATAATTTTTAGATCTGCCATGATATCGTCTATAAACAACTGTTAACGGAGGTTATGAGTCTTGCATATCTCAAATGGAAACAGTTCTTAATGTTTTTTATTTTGGCGTGTCTATAAATGGAATTTTTCATTTTAGAACTTATCTTCTGAAATGAGTCACTGCAATATTTACATATAAAGACAAACTTTATTTCTGGACGAGCGTTTCTGATTTGCGTAATAAAATAATTCTATAAGAACACCAATTATTCATGGCAAGATTTATTTTATTAATATGAGAGATAATAACAAAAAAAATATAACCTGTTGTGTGTGTTTAAAAGTACAAAACGAATGCTTTTTCTCATTTTCACAAAATGAACTTTTTTTTGTTATATTTACTTCCACATAAGTGCTTTTCATAAAACAAACACAAATAGTATTGTGTATTTTTGTATAAGCTTAAATGTTGATAAAACAGGCATTAAAATATATTAATAAAAATAGAAACCATAAAGCATCTGCATTTTTTGCAAAGAAAATTATTACAGGCTACTAAAGGTGAACTGAAGTCCTTTTGAAAAATGAAATGATAGTTGAAAGAAAGGAAAAACTTCAAAGCTTCTGATAAACTAAAGAAAGATAATTTCGTCATATTTATTTACGAGATAAAATCAAACATTTCATTACAACTAATTCAGTTTGTTATTGTTAAAGATTCTTATGAACAGATATCACATGTACAGACTTTTTTAAAACCCATAGAGTAAGGTTTGCCTATTATGTTATATCCATCATTCCATTAACTAGTTGCAGACAGTATCTTAATTTCATAACATGGTACAAAGTTAGCTTTTGAAAAGACATTAAAAATAATAGTTTAAATGCGCTGCTGTCTGTTAATGACTTTAATATTTTTATTATTGGAAATACATGACTAATTTTTTGTGTGCTCGTACTATTACTTTCATTATTATAAAACAATGCAAAATGGAAATTTTACAACACATCTTATTGATTAATACTGAATAACAAACAATATAACCTATTTATTGCATTTAAAAGAGTACAAAACATTGCTTTTTTCTCTTTTCACCAAAAATAAACTTTATATTTATTACACTATTACGCCTACTCTCTCTCTCTTTATATATATATATATATATATATATATATATATGTATATATATATATATATATATATATATATATATATATAGCTACGAAATGCCACCACATTTTTATAACTTATAATAAGGCAATTTTAAAAAAAAAAAGACGTACAAACTAGGTTTAAAAATTCATAACTGTAGAATGACATAAAAAAAGGTTATAAAAATGATATTCAAGAATGGCGTAAAAGGTTAAAATTGGTAACTAAAAGAATGATAAAAGGAAGAATTAAAATGTTTATCGTTACTTATACAAATGAAAGATTAAAAATGTTTAATCGTTGCTTACTCTAAATGAAGATTAAAAATGTTTAATCGTTACTTATACAAATGAATTAATAAGTGTTTAAAATAACAAATGAATAGGATTTCAGACATTTCATTGAGATTAAATGCTTAAGTAAATTCATGAACTAATTAGTGCTAAGTTAAATTATAAATTATCCTAGAGCATTGAGACAAAAATTCAGGAATACCAGTTATCGTTAAGAAAAAATAAAAATTCAATCAAATATATTTATATTGTAGATTTTTTAATTATTCAAAGAAAATATTAAAATTCTTGAAAAAATATTTCAAAATAACAATCTACTTTTTTGAAACTTTTTAAAAAAAATTTGCCGAAGAGGTGAAATAAAAATTTGATCTAAAGTAATAATGATACAAAAGTCATGGAAAAATGTTTTAGAAACATGCATTTCATGATTTTAAATTCTAATAAAAAAATTAAAAAGCTAGTTCAGCGTTTAAGTCAACAGTATATATGATAATAGAATTGATAGTTGATTTATTAACTAAAGCTGCTTATCATATTACCCTCACATTGAAGTCCTACCCTTAGCACCGTAATTCGAACCTATGACATCTTTTGTAGTTTGGAAACGTTCCATCAGTACGAAATTGCATAGCCATTTAATTGGTTAATAAGTAATTTGCTTGATTTAGTAAAATATTAGTTAAGTAATTTTTTTGGTATTGATTAACTTCGTATGGATCAACCCAACTAATACTGATTTTTTCCCTTAAGATTTAGAGAACATCACTAAGCTAAAATTTGGTCTAAAGTAGTAATGATGCGAAAAAATAACGGAAAAAATGTTTTAACAAGCATACATTTCTTGATTTTATCGTTCCAAGATAAGACTAATACTAGTCTACATCAAACCCGGCAGTTTATGTGGTGATGATAGAATCATCAAAAGTTGATTTATTGCTAAGTCCGCTTATCTTCATGCAGCCAAATTCTGAAACTATTCAATCACTTATGGTTGGAAATGCTCCATCGAACACACCAGTCGAATCCCGGTCCAGAAGTCCAATATCAAATGTTGAGTTTTCGATTTTAATGTCAGAAATTTCGGAAGTGTGTTCTAATTGATCAGTAGCCTCCATTTGTCTAAATATAGCGAGTAATAAATTGGCGAAGCATTCATGCCAGCCAAGTGCAGCATTAATCCCTTATTGTACCAACCCTGTTTGCGAAAACACCTTCGCTGGTAGAAGAGACAGGGATCAAGCGGAGAGCTCTCCTGCTTCTTCATCACTCAGCCTAATGGGTTTGGGCTGCCTCTAATTAGCAGGACAAGCTTTTACCTCGTGAATTATTAAAGAGGCGCGGTTTTGGCGCCGAATTAAATAAGTCGACTCCTTAATCATTTAATTATGGGAAGGCCGTCCGATTGATTTCCATAATCTGGCATCCGGCAGAGCAGCTTAGCTTCCGACATGATTCAAATACTTTTTCACGCGTCAGGGCACCGTCACTTTATAAATTGGAGATGCTTTAAGGTATGCCGGCGGCCATTTCCTGATGTTGGAGTAGGAAATGGCACCTATTTAAATAATGCTCGATGTGAATCTTTACAAAAAAAGTTTCTTATTAGTTTGAATTTGAATCGAAACTCTCGGATGCAGCACTTCTTTTATGCTTGTACTAATTTTATTGCACCCAAATGATTTTTTTTTTTCCCACAGAGAAAAATGTTCTTTTATCAATAATTGAATCTATTCTTCGTTTTTTATTTTATCACTATTGTCTTGTGTGGCATCGCTTCTTTATATTTTAAATCATGAATAAAATAACCAATCAATTAATGTCAGTTAATTTTGAAGATAACAAAGAGACTTCTTAAAATACGATTTCACCATACTTATTTTTTTTTCTTCATTAAATGAAGGAGTGCTTGATCTTTCTTAATACTGTTTAAGTGTGAAGATCTTTCGTTTCCTCCAATCTCTCACGCATTATATCAATATATTATGACACCAATACTTTAATCAAAACCTAGGAGTAATCTCAATAATTAAAACAATACCAAGAGACAATAAGAAAAACATTGCTGCACCATTGAGTAAAGGCTATATACCATACAGATTAAACATTGTAAATGAAAACAGATAAAAATAAAATTTTAATTTGATTGTAGTAAAACATTATACATTACAGAATTTCGAAAAGAAAGTAAAATAGACGAAAAAATAAATTTACAACAACAATGACCAGATAGAGAAACTAGAAAAGATAACAATAGAAGAAAAAAAAATATAAAGATAGTGAATAATATATTTAATGTTGTAACAGAGTTAGACTATTATGCTTTAGCTTATAGTCACACACGCGCGCACATATATATTTAGTTTTGTTAAATCATCTCAAACTATTTGTAGGAAGCAATTTGTATAACACAGGAGAATTTTCGTAAACCCTACTAACTAACTAATGAAAAATAGTGGAAACCACAAATATCTACTTATTACACCTGCAACTTCACCTATATCCTTAAAAATGCAAAATTCTTTATTCTGAAGTGTTGCGGATCCTTCTATCTTTTTGAACATGAGAATATAGATATAACCTTCATTGTTTGTAAAAATGGTAGAATCCAATGCCATTATGAAAAGTTTTCTCAATTAGCGAAGCTATAAATCTCCTTCATCTATTGTTTTCATTAAATTTTTTGGATTATTGTACATTAACGGTTTTGTATGTTTTCATTTTCATTTCAATCAAATAACTATAAGGAAACTAATATTAATGGGATTTTTATATATATTACTGAATATTTTCTAAACAACCAATAAAATGTTTGTTCTTTACATGTCATGGAAATGCTTCCTCTCAATTCTTGTTCTTTCCTGATTATTATTTTTAACGTAAGAACCGAAATATGCTGGATTTCGAAGCACGTTAAAATTATTAGAATAAGTTACTAAGATGTATACTTGATTTCTTCATATTTAAATTATTATATTCTTTATTTTTTTGCTTAGAAAGATTTCGTGCTTTTAAATAATTCATACAAGAGAGAACTTCATAACAAGCTATAAACATATTTTCAATTTGGTGCGATAGATTCGCTTGATCTGATGTCATTGTTGACATTTCCACTCATGATCTGGCTAAGACTTTTGATCCCCATTCCGAATTTTTTATAAAATACAGCTATTTTACTTGATTGATTTGACTGAAACAAGTTTCCTGATTCAATAACAACGTTGATTTTGCTTCCAATAATCAATGAAGCTTCTCTATGAAGTAATTGCAGTATTCATAGCTGCTTACAAAGTACGGCCCTTTTCTTCAAAACCGTAGCTGCGTTCAAGCCGTACCGTGTTTAAGCAAAGCTTTATCAAACGCCGCTTTTGCGTAGCCGCCGCTTTAAAAGGCAAAATTTTTTGGAACATCATTTTCGAAAAGTATTAAACAAGCATATTCTTTACAAAACATGTACTTTTTGTTCAAAGAATTTCACATTAGGTTCTTCAAATGAAATATCTTAGTTTGAGAAACTTAGATATGTGAAGGAATAATATTTTCCCAAGAAATGGAGTTTTTTTCCTTTAAAAAAAGTTTATAAATTAATCAAGATACAGAATCATCCATTGAAGTTGCATTGAAAAGAATAATTTTTATCAGAACATCATTAGTTCAAATCATATTAAAACTGTAAGCAAATTTAATAGATTTTTAGTGATAATAACAAATCAATTTAAATGTCTTAAAATTTCATTTCATTAAGAAAGAGCAAGGAAATAAATAAAACCTGTAATATACTGTATATAATTTTATATCATTAATAAAAAAATCATAAAATAATAAAGAGAGGAAAATTTTAGATTGAAGCTACACATTTTATCTGAATGATTATATGCATTTCAATAAAACTAGTATCATTACATTATATTCATATATTAATATATTCAATTACTGAAACAAAAAAAAACATTCGTAATTTTTGACTGTTTTATGCTAACGTTTTTTTTTTTCTTGTTAAGTTCTCGAAAAATTTAAGCAAAATGAATATTAATTAGAGTAAAATAAGTACATCCGAACCCCCCAGCTCCTTAAAAGTAATTTATATAAAAAAAAAAAAAAGATGTGTTCTTCAAATTCTTATGCATTTTATTTCACAATCGAAATATTACAATACAAAAAATTGGCAATGTTAACAACAAAAGAATAAAAACTGGACGGTTCTGCCATAAAATCAACCAAATTAAATTAAATATTAAAATATAAGAGCAAACGATAAATTATTAGAGAAGTAGATAATAATATTTCACAGTCTGATATTTTAAATAAAAGCAGACGATAAAATAAATTGATTATACTGTAAAGCAAACTAAATGTAATTATACAATCATGAATAGATCATAATCCCAGCTGAATCCAACACCAGGATCCTCTTGTTGATTTATGTTGCGGCATATCTCTATTGATATGTATTTAAATATTTTACTTTTAGCATTTATGCATTAATTGGTATTTGTGTAGTGCTGATTTGATAGGAAATTACGCAACAGTTTCAGAATAGGAAAGTTAGATATTCTATTTCTCTTGCATTTTGACTATTTCCAGATAAATTTACAATTTCTTATAGAAGATAATCATACAGCCACAAAACTTTAATAAATTAGCATTTTACATTCCCATCGTCAGTTTTAAAAAATTATTTTGTACCCGCTCCCTGATGGGGGGTCGAGGCTCCTCTTATCAGATTTCGAAAAGACGTTTAATTCTACAAGAGACAGGTTTCCTGAAATGGCTGCAGGTGCAACAACAGTTTATTATAAAAAGAAGTCAATCTGCAAGATCCATATTTGATCGGCCAAGATCCCACTCCCATTCAATATTTCCCCTTTTGACTAGATAGAGGGCTTTTTTTTAAGAGCGCTTTTATTAACGAATCTTTATTGAAAGTTAAAACGCTGTATTCTCACCTTCGATGGGATTTACAGCAGAGAACATTTAGAGCAGGTAGGAAATAAAGAAATTAATAAATGTGGAAGATTAAGATGGACTTGTGGTATCCAACGAATATTGAGGTCCAATTTTGCACCAAGAGCAGGAGTAGTAATATCACAAGGTTGGATGTGCCTATCGTTCTCATAAGGGTAGCTTGACGTGATATCATCAGCCATCTGGGATTTAGAAGAAAGAGATTTCTTTTATTCATTTCCTTTTTTTGTTTTGTTTTGTTTTGTCTCAGAGAGATCAGTAATTAATAAGGAATTCTATGCATTGTGTAAAGTAGAGATTTAGGAACTTTGAATTATTTAAGAGAAATATAATTGAATAGTGTTTGTTCTCTATACGTAGAAACTGAAAAATGAAGAAAAAATAATGCATAATTATTTTTTCAATTAAAATAAGTATTACAATCAACCACATTCTTTTTATTAAATATTTGTTAACAATTTACGTCCGTTCTTCAAAACAATGATTATGTTAACAACATAACTTTCAAGAATAATTGCGTACTTGAAATTGTAAATTCTTGAAAAGAATTCAAATGTTACAATTGTTCTTACAAGTAGGAAAAAATCTTATGAATATTGCATAGCATAAGTTCGTTTTATTTGACTCCCAACCTCAGGGACTTTATATCAACAATTTGGTGAATAAAATTACAGTACTTTCTCACACAAAATGAAACATGATTCTATAAATTAAATGTATATAAAAAAAAAAAAGATGCGCAGTGAATTGATTTAGAGTTGTTGAATACACATGGGCAGAATAGAAAGAAAAGCGATAAACAGCTTTCTAATAGAGATTTATAATTTGGATTGAGTAGCTCAGTTTTGCGGTTTTGAAGGAATTCTAGTTTAAGTATTCAGCTACAGAGTTATTATTAGGGAAAGGTGTTGCATTCAAAACGAATAATTTGGTAAGCTAAGTTTTCAAATTTAAATCATTATCTAATGTTGTTAAGTATATATATATATATATATATATGCTTTTGATAGATTCTTATAGGTAGAGGAGCTGATAGTGCTCTACAAACCGAACCACAGAAGAATCCTTCAGCTGTGGATTTAATAATACCTTTTCCTTTTTATTTCTTTGTGTACAGTAATTTTTCTGTTATGAGTGATGGGAAGGGAGTTTATAACATGTGTTTTGTTTTTTAAGTTTTATCTATAATATTGTTGAATAATTCGATTATATATAATTTCAAAGAAACTCCTTCACGACAATAGACAACTTAGAAGACTTAAGAACTCCTCATCGTTTTCTAAATAATGTATTGAATTATGTAATAATGTTAAAGCCTTAAGAAGAAGAAAAAAATTATCATTTATTTTCTAAATGGATAAATAACTTTGTTCTTAAATTCTTTCCTTCGCCCATTTTTAAATTCTTTCATTTTTTTTTTTGAAAAAGTTTAATAAATACTATAAGATAACATCCTGAAAAAATAGACTAAAATATTGAAATACAGTAGTACTTCTCCTAAAACCTCTATTTTAAGGTCAATTCTCATTGGCTCAGGTCCTTTAAAAAATGTAATATATATACATATATTTACTTCGTATGAAAGGACACCTTCGTTTAAGAAACAAAATGTCTACAGGTTATTGGGAGTACTTATATAGGAATTTTTTATCAATGAGGATGCTTCATAATTAATGCCTGTAATCCTTTATATCGATAATTTACAAATATGTTTTAGGTCTTCAAACGGTTTCAAAATTTTTTTAACGTGAATTTTCTTATAAATATTCAGGCTTACTGTATCTTATTTCAATTCAAAGGAAGTTTATCAAAAGAATTTGACCAAACAGCATTGCTTGCTTTATATAACTGTAAAATTACCCTATAACTAACAGCTTTTTATGTAAAGCTTTTAAGATCAAAAGACCACACACAAATAATCAGTGAACTATGGATATCTACTAATGTTAAAATAGTGTTGCGTCTTCCTAGTAATACGATCTTTATTTTTTTACCTCAATGAGTTTTCTACATTTTAATTGGGTTAATTGCTATCTTTTACTCTGGCGTTTTCCACAACACCTAATAGATTACATGACAACTTTATTATCATTTTAAAATTCTTACCATTCATTTTTTTATTCTACTAGAATATAAGCATATTGTTGAAACTTTATAGCTAGAAACCTTTTCTTGATTCTTAAACTTTGTTGTTTTCAAAGCTGTTTTAATAACCAACATCCCTCCCAGCCTTGCTTTTAATATCAGGAGGAAAAATGTTTGAAAAAAAATATGCATGGATAAGACATTTTGGTCACGCTTAGCTCCTTTCCGCGCTGATTTATATAACATTATAAAACAATCCAGTTTTTTTCTGTGAAGAAGTCATTTTTCAGACCGGAAGGTTAATGCCCATTATAGGTGCCAGGCTCAATTAATGCTTAGGTCAGTTGTAAAGCCTCCTACCCTTCACTTCCGCCCGCGCCGCGCCGCTTTGCATGGGGAGACTGCTGCTGGAAAGATCACTGCCTCCGCACGTGCAACTGACACTCCCGGTCAGATTACCGTCGCCTTACACCATTTAAATCAACACTCGTAATTTTCCACTTTCACGTTTATTCCTCTGTAATTCTATTTAACAGGCACAAGAAAATGGAAGAAGAAAATGGGAAAAATTTTATACTATTGTTCTTTTTTTCTACCACCTTTTTTTTTTTTTTTTTTTTAATAGACAGATTATCGAAACTTACGATTTTCATATTTTTGAATTTTTTGGATTTGTCTTGTAGAATAGCTCCTTAAACGAAACGTAATAAATTTATTTCAAACTGAAACATATTTTAAACTTCCATTCGTTGTAAAAAGATTATCACTGTCCTTTTTTTAGATGTATATCGTTTGTTTTATATACGATAAGTATATGAGGGATAAAATGAGATTGATATTTCTTGGTTAAGAAGTAAATTGCGCTCAACATTGTATTTTTTTTAAAAAAATATAATAAATAAATAATTTATCTCAGAAAATGTGAGATCGATTTCTACTAAAGAGACACACAAGTTTGTTTCTGTTCAATTGAAATAAAAAACCTTGGTATATAAATTACCTTTATTTAAGAAAAACTGTGTGGAGGGTTGGGAAAGGATGAATACAAGAAACACAAATCAAGTTAAACAACGGCCACAATAGTATTAAGGCTCCCGTCTACCCGCCATTTTGATTTCGTGGACGTAATGTTAATCCTGTGGAATTTTTGACAGATTCTCCCATCTTTATTATTTGATCTATTTGAATGCGATGGTGCATTTGAAGGAGCAAAAAATAATCAATACTTCTGTATAAATGCTTTTTTTTTCTAAGATTTTTAAAAATATTTTATTCTTATTTTAATTATTCCTTTTGAATTTTCCCGATCTTCAAAGAATATTTTCAAATATTTTTTTTAAAATCAGAGGAAAAATAAATCCTAAGAAAATTCATTGTTTTTTTCTCTTTCAGGTGCACTTTATTGCATTCAAACTCGTCAAATAATGAAGATGGAAATTAGAATCAAGAACTTCATAGAGATGGCACATTAACTGATAATCCAAAATGGCGTGCAAGAATATAAATACGTTTCCTGAACATCAGCTCACCTTCAACAACAAAGAAAAGAACTCATTTTGGAGTTTATTCTGTAATGAATGTCTTTCTGATTTTATATTATCTTTTTTTATGTAGTTAATCCAAATCAAATTGTTTTATGACATAACTGAACTTGGACTAATTCAAAGACTAAACTCCAAGAACAACTCCTATCTTTTGAATGTTAGTATTTTTTGTGTTGAACAAAAAAAAGATTAACTAATGTGAGAAGTCTAAAACCAATCTGAATGTTCAATAAAATCAATTGGAAAAAATTCTTTAACATCAATTTTATCTTATCATTTCATCATCATATCCAAAACAATATTTTTTATTACATTTAGCTTCTTTCTCTGAATAAATGCATGAAAAATATATATATTTTTCATACAACTACTATATGAAAAGAATATTAGCTTCATTCTTTAAATATGAATCATTTTTAAAGAAGTTCTTAGATTTTAAGGCACATCATAATAAATCTACACACACACACACACATATATATATATATATATATATATATATATATATATATATTAATTACTTAATACTACTATATTTATTGTTTTAACTATTGGATTTTTTAGAACATGTTTTCAGCAGTAGCGTTGCAATAGGAAACTTTAAATACACATGAATTAGATTTATTAATATGACATTAGAGGAGGGGCAGATGCGTCAGGACGCCCCGGTTACAGTGTTAATACACGTCCATTCACCTCAGTGGTAAGAGAAGAGAGAAATTTTCCTGTATAGGAAGTTTAAGTAAAAATGTTTAAGATCTGTGGTAATGCATGTAGGGATTTTAGGTACACTTTAAGTGGAACTTATTGTCTGGGAGAGTTATACCTACTATTTAGTAGCATGAAAATTAACAGTCTAAACGGGATGAATATCGCATGATCAAATAAATTTAAAATTTAATTAAATTGTATCAAGAAATAAAGATGAACTTCTTACTATTATAGTTAAAGTATAGAATAAATTAGGAGAATTAAATCTCTTCTTATCTCATATTCTATTTGTGTTTTTCTCCTCCCTCTCTCTCTACTCTCTTTCTGTGTGTGTGTGTGCATATATAGCATTTAGAGATTTGTGTATTGTACCATGCATAATATTTCAGTAGAAAGTATCTTCTCTTTCGTAAGAATAGACAAAATATTTCTCTCTAGCTGACAAAAATTATAGTTATATATCAGGGAATTCTGGAATGTAAGTTTGAGATTAATTTTCCACAATTCCATTGAATTTTTTAACTAGAGAATTTTGGTTTTTTAAATATAAAGAAAACTTCCAGATTAAGAATTATCCTTTTGAAACTAAAATAAATATTTCAGATTTAAAATCGAGCAATTTGTTAGAACATTCATATTTTTTTTTCTAACTGGAAATTAATAGAGATCAAATTGTTGTATTTACCAACACAATGCTTTTATCATTCCTCAGTAAATTTCTGTAATATTTTAAATTTCCTTTATTAATAAGGTATAGTTACTATAAAAACCTCTTTACTTTGAATAATTTGAAAGTGGAGCCAGAAATCAGAGAGAATTATTTAAATACTCTGAGTTTCTGTGAAAAAAAGTTGTCCTTGCTTTTCAACACACTTAAGCCTCGTTTAACAACATAAGCAGCAAATCTGTAATAAAAATGTAAACATGCGTGAAAGACAAAAGGTGTTTCAAACCGTCTTATATTTCTTGGGAGGCTTATAAATCCTTACTATATTGTTCTGTAAGGAAGGTAGATCATTTCATAAACCTCATTCAACTAGCAGGAGAGACGTTAGGAATTATGAAACCACGTTTCAAAGACCCGCTAAAGAAAGGATATTCGATTCGGAACCGGGATAAACATTAGACCCTTTCGATAATGTTAAGCAGCTGTTGCAAAGCGTCGAAAAACCAGCAGAAAAAAAAAGTAGCATCAAAGAAAAAAGCCAATGCGTGCTTCAGACCAAAAGCTGTAAGTAGTGTGGAAAAGGAGGAAAGGCTTTACAATTTCCACCTTCGAAAACGAGCAAAATTAAGTTTTAATCGTTAAAGGGCCCCCCCAGCAAACACTGTAAAACCTCCTTTTTTTTTATCGCAGTATTGAAAAAATACTCAGAATAATTTCGGATTAGGGTAGGTGAGGCCGTAAAACCGCCCTGAGACCGTTACACACATGTCTTTAGCATCGCACTCCGCACGCGCGCTCTATGATTACATCTACTTTCCCGGCTTTGCCCCTCTTTTTTCTCGGTGTGTGTCCTGCCTCTGCGACGTCCACGCCCTCTGGCCACTACTTGGTGCTTTTCCTTGAGGCGAGAATGGTTCTATTAAACATACGGTGATGATGGCGTAAAGCCATTTTCATAGCACTCAGATAGGTATGGAAAACAGGATGACACCAGGCAGAGATTGCGGAGGGAGAAGGGGATCGTCTGCATATTTCATTAAATATTCTTCGTCTTCGGGGGGTTCTCAGTTTTAGCCACTCAAGGGTCCATTGTATTTAGTTTGATCACTTTGCGTTCAGATCACTTTTCAATTTGTAATACTTTATTTTTTAATTATAATTAGCAAATATATTCAATTTTATAATTTATCGTTTGCTTTAATTTTAATTACATTTGGCTTAAATATATTCAATTTAATAATTTATTGTTTTGCTTTAATTTTAATATCTCAAAGTTGACTAGTGTCCATTTCTTTATGTTCATCGTTTATTTCAATTCTTACATTAATTGAGTAATTTAATAGTGTATTATAATAAAGCGCACTTTGGGTGACAAATCTGTTCTTGCGATAATTTGCATAGGATTTTTTGAAACTTTTGTGGATTTTTCTTGAAATATTGTGACAGTCCGGACGTTGGAGTTATTCATGATTTTCTATACACTGACCTCAGGGACTTTTCTGATATTTGAAATGCACAAAATTATAATTCCTTTCAAATACAAATGAAATGTAATTAGGTAAATTAGATAGAAGATCAGAGATATGTAGAGAACAGAATTAGGAATATTGATATACAAGTGAAACAAGAGATCGAAAGGAAACAGAAGGAGGTATAGGACATCGGCAAGCTGATAGTTTGTAGATTGATTGAATCTTCGTAATCAATCATTTGGATTGAATTAACACCTAGCTAGAGTATTAAGAGTTGAATCTGTGATAAACAAAAAGTGTCACAGATTGGAAGTAATTTGGTAAGTTACGACTTTATTATTAAAATATAAACTCGTATTAACTGGTTAAAGAGATTTGACGAAAATTTCCAGGCAGCCTTTGCCGCTGCCGCTGCCAGCGCCTTTGCCGCCTTTTAGGCAAACAGCGGTTCAAACGCTGGCAAACTTTAAACCTTTGCCTGTTAGCCGCCATGCAGTACCGCCTGCGGTAAGCCTGCCGCGGCAAGCAAACAACTGCTAGCCACCGCTAAAGCACAAAACCGTTTACCATTGCCGCTTCACCGCCGCCGCACGAAAGCCGCGTATGCCGCCGCCGCGCCACCGCGCTCTACGTAGCGCGCGCTGCCGCGCGCGCGCTGGCATCGCGCTGGCGCGCGCGCGCGCGCGCGCGCGCATGTGTGTGTGGTTTCTCTTTTTCTGTTACGAGGATGGTTTGGTTGGGCTTGCACGGTTGCACAAGGAAGTAGAAATGTTTGGAATTAACCAAACTTTGGTTATCTCTGTTGGAATTGAGACGATGAAATAATATCCACTCATGTTTAAGTTAACAGCAGAAAATATATTACAAGGTTTCACATCTTGTATTTATTAATTCATTTAACATTAATTTAATCAGTTCTGTAATTCTATTTTCTTTTTGTAAGCTTATGTTCCTTTTACATTTTTTTTTCCAAATATACTGATGATCTAAATAAGCTTCATTTTCATGCTTTGTATACAATAATGTTTTTTGTGTATGAAGAGGAGAAATTCAGGTTATAATTCCTTTCTACATATAATGACCACAGTTGCCATGACACGTATTCCTCAGAATACATTGAATTTAAATATCTAAATTTTGCGAGTCAGATTATATTTTCGCTTTTCTTCCCACTTTAATTAACCTCAGGATAATTCAGTTCAGTGAACTTCAGGATAATATTTACTTTTTTGTTGTATTTTTCTAGCTGAGAACTTATATACGTTATTAGTTAAAGAATATAAACTATAAGTTCTTAGTTTTCTTATGTAAATGTCTGTTTTCAACGATTCTGTATTACAAATTATGTACTAAATAATGTTAGAACTCGTAGCATATGATCTATTCTAGCTAATTTAACGGATTTACCCTATAATTTGTTGTCTTTTTCTCTAAAGTTGTATTTAATTTTATTCCAAAACCTTTTGAGATATTTCTGAAGCTCTCAAATTTTCATTTTTCCATTGTATCAGAAGAGTAATTATTAGGTTTTTCATGTTTGTGAAAAAAAAAAATTTCAAATATAACTATTTATAATTTCCATTATCAAGCACAGAATACTAATTAAATTCTATTTGATGTTGTTCATTAAAAAAAAAAAAAAAAAAACTGCAGGGGCTTCTTCAGCGTAGGAGAATATAGAAAAAATTTATTACTATCTTGGCTTATTTCCCAGGTTAATGGGTCGAAAAAAATAAAGTTTCCTTATTACTGTGTGAGTGAGACAATATTCATTTTGGCAATTAATACAGAGAAGATACATTTCTCTTGTAAAGCCATTCTAATGCCATACTTGGTAATGCTGCGGTACGAGAATAAAAGATAGTTTTCTAGTTAATTTTGGCTGACGAAAGATCTTTTTTTAAAGTCACTTTTTCAATAGCATCAGATTCTTTTTTTTTTTTTTTTTTTTTTTCTTTTTTGTTTATTCAGTGTACGGCTTGTTGATTTATGTCTGATTCAGAAGTCTGCTAATTTAACTCCATTTAATTCTGACCTACACAGGTGCGTGGGTAGGTCGATACCTCGATGATACTCCACACTCTTCGTATCAAATCTGTGTATTTCTTGATAGATATCTAAATTCCATACCATTCAGTTCATATTGATTCATTTTGTGGCCGCAGTAGCTTAGTGGTCACGGTCATTGGATTGCGGGACGTGGCTTTCGTCAGAGTCATTGAATTCAAGCCTTGATGCCGCGAAGACCAGCAACAGTTTAACGAGCAGAAGTTCGTAAAATCTGTAAAGGTTAACGTGATTGACGCGCTTAAACCCCATTGACGTGTTTTGGAAGTTAGAAAAGAGTACCAGCTCGGAGTATCGCCTTCATCATTTTGCTCGAGGCTCAAAATTACAGTGCATCGCCAATAGCTCTCGTGTTACTTCAGTGGGACGTTAAGACAAACAACCTTCAATTTTCTATGATTATAGAATAATAGTAAAATACATTTTGTGCCCATCTATCGGCTTTTAAATTCGTGAACATAATGTTCCTCAAATCTAAAGCTATTTTGCCAATTCAGATAGCTAAACTCATCTTAAAAAGAACAAAATAATGAATTATATAATATTATAATAATAAAAATATTACTAATAAGATTCCTGTGGATTTATATTTTTTTTTCCTCAATTTTCAAAAAAAATACTTTTAAATTTATTTGAAAATATTCGTTTTGTGGGTTTTTTTTTCTTATCTTTATATATGTTTAAATGTTTTTCCAATTATTTTGAATGTTAAATAATTTTTAAATATTTCCACACAAAATTTCATTGCTGTTTACTCTTTTGCATGCACTTTATCGGATTTAAAATGGGTAAATAGAATAGATTTAAGAGGAATTAGATATTCCATACGATTAACATTACTTTACAGAAACCAAAATAACTGTTAGACAAGCCTTAATAGTTGGATCTCATGAAGATATAGCATTTCTTGTTATTAAGTAATTCGCTTAAGTTTGCAGCTATTTCAAAATTTCAACTAAATACACTGCGATTGTTTTATGTGAGGAATAAATATCTTTAGATTATGATATTTAAAGAGGTCTTAACTTAAAAGCTATTAAAAAGAATGTCTCTTACACATTAATACATTCTAAATCAAATGCTTTGAATTAACCAGGGAAACAGGTTTGTTTATCACATCCAGAAGGTTTTTTTATTTTCTTAAAATTAAATTTAAATTAATTTTTATTGTGATCACTATTTTTTTTAAATTTACATTCTATAAAATTGTTTTAAAACAGTATTTTATGTCTAGAAAAAAATAAAATATCAAAATAAAATTTAGAAACCGAAAACAAAATCTAGAGTATAGCCCTAGTTTGGATCTTTGACAAGAGTACTTAGACCTTTTCCACCTTTAATCTCCAATTGAATGTCTTTAGATAAGTTTTTCTCGACTATTACTTGCTAGAAATTTTTTATTTAAATATAAAAATTATTTGAATGTTTTGCCTCTTAAGAAATTAAAGATTAAATTAAGACATAATATATCTAGAAAACACATTGTTGCTAACATCAGGAGAAATTATATATAAAAAAAACATCAAATTTATTCTATTGTTTGAAAGTAGCTTTATTTCTTGAGAGGATTTTAAGTGACAAATACGATCAGAACTATTTCTCTCTGTGTTAAAGAATCAGGGAAAATTTGTAAAGAGCAGATTAAATTATAATCATAGCGTATGTTTTTTTTATAAATTAATTTTTTTTTATAAATAACATGAATCTTTTTTAAAAAATCAATTTATTCAAGTCAGTTAAGTAAATTATTTTAACTCCATACACATTTGAAGATTGTCTAGATTTACATATTATTTCTTTCATGTACCGCATCCATATTAACGCATTATACAAAACACACTATTTCCAATAACACATAAATGAAACAATAATAATCAGCTAATTAATCATAGATTTACTTTCTACCGCCTATTCTGAACACAATGACATTAAGGTATTAATGCAACACTTAATTTTTTCATCACTTATTAAAACACAGTTCCAGCATATTAATTTCTGGAAACCCACCAAACACACCTCTACTATTCAAATCAAATTTCCAATGAATACCAACCCCTTTAAACGATTGTTGAAAAGGTCCCAAAGGCCAGAGAGGGGGGGTTGCTGACTCTTTAATAGGTAAAAGAGGGGAGGAAGAAGGGTTCTCTCACATTGTAGAAGCTTAACATGCATAGTGTATGAATAAAACATATAATCTCGCCTTTCCGATTTTCCTACGTAATGGAGGCACTAGAGGGCTCTTTAAAGGGTCTCCTAGCTAAATCTTTTTTAATAGCAGATTTATTAAATAGTCATGCCATAATCCGTCATTTCTAATTTACTCGAAGCGGTGTCTCCGTCTGATAAGCAAGCCCGGGGCAGGTCGTCTGTGTCTCATTTCAATGTGTTGTCCCAAAGTCGCTGATGATGAGCGACGAATCAGGTCTTGATACGACTACAGATCGCTCTGACAGGATCTACCTATCAGTAGGAGTCAAAGTAATTGAATTACTTTTGATTCATATCCGTACACTGATACTCCGGAAGTACAGGGGATCCTGATGGATGTCGAGAATATGTAAATTGGTATCACTGTGTCATTGTAATCTCCACCGCAAAACGGTGCTTATCTCTTCAGTTTGCATATTTGCTTTTTTATGTTCCTCCATTAGATAATGAAATTTGGTATTGGATTCGGTGTTTTTGTATCAACTTTGTTGTAGATCTTTTCAGCGTGAAAAAAACAGACAGTTCTTTTGTTTGTGAAAAAATTAATCTACATAAGTATTAGATTGCATACATTTACATAAAGTAAGTTGGCAACTCGGTTGACAGTTATGAATTAATCGATATATACCTAATAGTATCGCAAGGAAAAAATTATCTCTTAGAAAAATATACAAAGAATATTTTTTCAATTATTCTTAAAGAGAACATAATAATTGGTTTTTTTACAATATTTCGAGTAATTCATGTAATTAGATTAAATAATCTATTTTTTTTTCCCTTTGGTTGATATAAGCTTGAAAAGAATTATGGATGGTATGAAATTTGAGTTACAACATTTTTTATTTTCTTATTTATTATGAAAATCTAAAAATTACTTGGATTAAAAAATGTGTTTAATCGCACTATGATGTTGAATATGTTTTATTGTATTTAGTATTAATAAATCATTAATTATAATCACAAAACAATTTCTAGAGGATGCAAATAAAAATAGGCTCACATTTATGGCTTATTTGTGGAAATAGTGAAACAAATTTGAAGAATGTTTTGAAATTTTCTAAATTTTAAAATAGTAACAATAAAATACAATCCTATTAAAACCTTTTATGCAAATAATAATAGTACAATTTTCCAAAAAAAACCTAAATTTTTTAAATAGCATTCTTCAAAGATTCTAATTTTCTTTCTTAAGTTAAAATGTTCTTTCATCACATGGAAAAGTTTATGAACTGCGAGAATGTATAGCTTCCATAAAAGTTATTGAAAGATGGATTTATTGAAATATCTAATACACATTGGTTAGGAAAAAAAAATTGGATCTGAACTCAACAGAGTTATTCAAAATAGCTCATCTGATTTCAAATTCTATATTTTCAAAAACAAACTATACAGAATGATGAGTAATACATGAATACAAAAGGAAAAAATATGGAAAAAATTATACTATAAGAGAAAAAAAATAAATGTCTTTAATGAAGCTATTTCACGAAAACAGTTTAGAAGCTTTCACGGAGCTACCTAGCAGTTAGATTGAGTACAGTGGACCCAAAATGACTTGATGTTACATGGCTGGACACCTAAGTCACTTGATGGCTCCCATACAATTACTTTCCTTTCTCGCATAAATAAAGACAAAATCGTAGAACGTCTTTTTCTGGAACTTTCACATCCTTTCTGCTATAAGTCTTCAGTAATGACCAATATGCCATCATCATGAATATTGGACGGTTCTCCATAAAGGCTCTCGTCCTTTCCGTACCTTTTAGGTAGCTCTAAGTATTTATCTTCATACACACATTTCCATTAATCTGTGATGAATTTCTGCGGCTTTTCACTTTGCACGCAGACAGCGGAATCAAGCACGTACTACACAATCGATGGCGACTTTAGATGAAACTTGGTTCATGCACATAATTAAGCAAGCAATAAACACAGATAAATATTTATATCCATTTTAGCATCTGTGATTAAATAGCAAATATAGAGTACTCGTGTACTTGCATGAAATTACGTCTACAGAGCTGTAACGTATTTAAAGATGAAATGTTACTTAAAAAAAGCGCCAGATATTATATATATATGTGTGTGTGTGTGTGTGTGTGTGTGTGTGTGTGTGTGTGTGTGTGTGAAAGCAATGTGTGGCTGTGTGTGTGTGTGTGTGTGTGTGTGTGTGTGTCAATGTGTGTGTGTGTGTGTGTGTGTGTGTGTGTGTGTGGCTGTGTGTGTGTGTGTGTGTGTGTGTGTGTGTGTGTGTGTGTGTGTGTGTGTGTGTGTGTGTGTGTGTGTGTGTGTGTGTGTGTGTGTGTGTAATGTTTAAAAAATACTTTTACATAATACACTTCTTTTAAAACAAGTATTTTTAATACTTTTAAATTTTAATTACTTACAAATATACAGTGCTTCTAAAACATTTTTAACAACTAACTATTTAGGTTAGTCGGTCATTCAATCATATTTTGACATTCTTGAATAAAGTTCTATTTTGGAAAGGACTCATTTTTAACAGGAAATTGTAGTAGGATATGA
Organism: Nephila pilipes; assembly: GCA_019974015.1. Classification (NCBI taxonomy): domain Eukaryota; kingdom Metazoa; phylum Arthropoda; class Arachnida; order Araneae; family Nephilidae; genus Nephila; species Nephila pilipes. The sequence continues at coordinate 152,933 of BMAW01064943.1, read as the reverse complement.
TTTTTTGCGCTTCAGGGACGTAAAATTTATGCAACAAATTAAAGTTCGAAAAGTAATTAAATAATTATGTAATTTCTTTTTTAAATATAGTATTAATACATAATAAAAATTGAAAATTTAAAGTTCTTTATCAAATTATTATATAAATATTAAGAAATGAGAAAAAAGCAGTTACTTTCAGAACAAAAAGTTTATAAATAACACACCAAATAGATATTGACTTCCCGGTGAATTTTTTAAGCACACTGAAAATGATTATTCTGCTAATATATTTCATAAAATAACTGTTCCCACCAGGAAAAAAAGTGAGAAAAATTAATGAGTAATAAATTTGAAATTTTTTGTTTCTGCAATGTTGTGAGTAACATAATTTCAAATTACATGAACTAATTGTTATCTGATGACAATTCTAACACTCTAGAAATTCGACTTAAGTAATTCTAGATTCGCCAAAAATCTTGCAGACTTCTTGTCAAATTCTCCGCATAATAATTATTCATTGTTTTATTCGTAATGTGTAACCATAATTATAAACATTGTAATCAGTGTGTAATGAAGTATTAATTTACCATACGTATTTCATATTCAAATATTCTTTATGACACCATTCCAACATTCTAAATAGCCCATCTGATTAGCCGTATAGTCAAGTTTAAATAAAACTTGAATTGATTACATCTCAAAAATGACTCAGCATGTCCACGGTCGAGGAAATCCAGCGACACAATTACAACACGAAGTCACTTTCTGTGAATTTACATTCAGCCTGCAACAGGAAAGAGGCGTAAGCTTATGTTCCATCCGATATGTATGTAAATTTTAATGAATCCGCGAAGATATGGCTGGTAGCAACGCAGGTTCGGCTGACAGTACGAGGAGAAACGCATAATGGCAGCCGGGACTAACCACAAGCTGTAAGCTCTCTGATTCGTCAGCCTCTCATTAAAGTCTCTTCCAGTTATTGGGATAATTAAACAATGCTTTTGCACCGGTCAGCAGTCTTCCTGATGGATGGCAGGGGCGGCCTGCAAAACCTTCTGCGGCCGCCGTAGGGATGCGCCTCTGCCCCTATCAGGCTTGAGATGGAAGATTAGCTGGGGCCAGGCTTCCAAGGGAGGTTGCAGTAGATGAATTCGCATTGTTTCGCGGTTCGTTTCCAGTGGTATCTTGAAAACCTGCCAAACTCGTTGTTAGAATTTCATCAAATGGTGAATATTGAAAAGAATTTATGTTCAAATTTTCAACCAAAATATTAATCTTGAATTTTGGCTTGGAATACTAATAATCCCTTTTTTTTGAATTACCTCTCTAAAAAACATCGTTGCAGATATTGTAAAGTTTTATCCTTAACATTTGTTTCCAAATATGAAGTAGCAGTTCTATCATAGTAGATACATTATATACAATGTATATAACGCAAGAAATGAAATTGTAGATCACAAAATAATTTATTAAGTGGCAGAAAAAATTGCTTTTGCTAAAAGCCTATTTTGATACATTTATAATATGTCATTTGTAGGAACGTTAGTTAATTTACGAAAGTTTTCTGTTTTAGTAGTTTTACTATGTTTTTTAGCTCTAAATTATAGACATAATTTTGTTTAATAGAAGAATATGAAATAGTCTATTAGAGATTGGTGTCGTTTTAATCTCTATCAGAAAAAAAGTGTAATACCCTAATTATTTCAAAAATACCATTATCATACCATTCGAAACTCGGTTAGACAATTCGGAAGTATCTCACTATTTCACGTAAATAAAATGCTTTTAAATCCTTGAGCTTGAATGGCACAAAGCAGACATTTCTGTAGTATATAAATTATTATTAACATTTTTTGAAACGATTTTGATTTAAAAAATTAAAAAAAAACCTTCATGAGAAAAATTTCTCTATCAAACTTTAATATCTCTTTTTTTAATCGATTAAAATAATAGACAACTGTTGTATTTTAATCTTATAAGTAATGTTTGATAGGTTATTATTTAAAAGGATTAATGTTAATGCAATGTTTGTGTCTATTTTTTTCGAAGGAATTCGATGACTACATTTTAATATATCATAACAGAAAAAGTAGAAAAATTCTTGTATTTTTTTTTTTTGTTGCTTATTTTCTAGAGGTTTTTCTCAGAGCCTTTGACTATAAATTCTAAATCCTCTTTTTTCAACCCATTAATAGTTTAGAATTATCAAAAAAATAAGTTAAAACAAACATGTATCAGTTGCATTATTAAAATGCAGGGTATTTTTTACTAATCCAGCTTAATCTGCTGTTTTCTAGATCTAGGTTTTCAAAGAATAGATCAAATATCTGTAGTTATTTTTCAATAATTTATAGCTACAAAAGATTTAAATATAATCCCATATAAATCAAGTCTACCTATGCTAAAATAATACACTTTTCAAGCAGTTTGAGGGTCGAGGATTCAAAGCATAATGATCTTCAAGCTAACAATCCTGTGTATAAATATTTCGGACAGTATTAATACGAAGAAATGAAATTAAATTAATAATAAATTTGCACCAACATAAATAAATCAAATGACGAAAAATATTTGCTCCAGGTTAAATGCATTAATACTTTATTTCGAATCAAAAAAATACTTGAACAAGCATAAATACTGAATTAAAGAATTTCCTACATTGGCTAAAACTCATACCATCTTCCTATGCGAAGAACTATTTTTTTTTAAGCGTTGCCAAATTCAAATGTTAAACTCACAAAAATATTTTAAAATGTTTTCAGAATACCAACAATAAACTCTTGGAAAAATCAAACGCCAGCATTTGGCTATGAACTGAATTTTACAATACCCATAGTTAATATCTCTTGTAAAACTCTAGAAGCGAATTCATACCAAGCCAAATCAGTTTTTGAAATTTCCTCAAATGATGAATGAAATCATCATTTAGAAACAATGCTAACAAAGCTTTTTTTCTCATTTTAACATCTGAATGAATGACTGTTTTCAAACGTGATTCGATCTATTAAACTCAACTCTTAAAACATAATGAAGATGTTTGCGGCCGTGTTCGGCAGTTTGCAGTTTGTCCCTAAAGCGCCAGGACGGATGGGGACGGCGAGAAAAATAACACCCTCGGCCCCTTCGCGGAGTGAAGAACGATGTTTTCCCTCATTCCGGAAAAGAGTTGGCTTTCTCTCACCAACTCCTGTTCTTGGTTGTTATAGTAATGGATGAAGAGACCTTCATGTAGGTCACCTATTAGGAAAAGTTTGTAGCGCGATTATTTCTAGAAACTAAGATTAAAAAAATAAGGCCCTATGATTGTACGTAACAAAACGGTTACACATTTCAGTTCGGATGTGTCAGGCTAAATTGTAATTTCAGTTTGAGAAAACATCGAGGAGCAGATTGGTGATTTTAATATGAAAATAGCAAACGCTTATGCCTAGTAGAAAAATTTGTCTATGCATAAACCTTGCTTTCAGTATTCTTACTGAACACTTACTGCTAATTCTCGATAACTGGAATAATATTTTTCCTTTATTTATTTTATACAAATTTGTTTTAATTTTAAAATATATATGTATCTTTAATAAAAATTTAATCCCACCAAATAAATTTGTTCAGAGATAATTAACCAAAAGAACATATCAAACTGAAGCATAGATAAATCCACACTACGATGACCCTTTCATTTGTAATCATTATGTTTTATCTTCTAACCTTGAGAGTTATATCATGATTGAGGTTGCCATTTTTAAGGATCATTTCCAGTATCATTTCCTATCATCATAATGTGTTCAAAATGACCAAGTTTCAGGAATATTTGACTGACCGCTCATTACAGTCAATTTTTTGTGAAACTTTTATTGGATGATTACAAGGTCGTTCAATAAGTCCTTAGTAAATCTAAGAGATGGCGCTCATGGCATCGAATTGTTTTTTGTTTTTTAAACGCATCACTGACTCATTAAACCGATTTTAGTCTCAGTTACTCCAATTCGGGGTCGACGCCTTTCGCATCTCAAAATTCTTCGTCATAGCTTTACAGCCGATGGACCATCTTCGCCTTTTTTTGGGTATGAATTCTGAGCAAACCATTGTTTTGATTAATGATTGGTTTCCAGTGTGTAGATATATTCATTTGTCATCGACAGTGATAATTCGTCGGAAAAGGATGTTAACAATTCGATATCAACCAGCCAATTTGGATTTGGCAGCAAATGGATTTCAAATCATAACTAATATAAATCATTGTCAAATTTGTTTCGGCTCCGTTTCACAGATATTAAGTAGTAATGTAACTTTAATTTAATTTAATGATGTTCTGTATTCAAATGCAAGCATTTTGAACCACACTCACGTCTTGTATGGACCATTTTAACTCCTATTTAAAATGAAGCTAACTCTTTAGCTGTTATGCATACACAGCAGGCATCATTTATGCTGGTTTTAATAACCACTGCCGAATAATTCCACAATTTGACAAGTATTCTTATATTTTCAGTCATCACCAGAATATTCTGATTTCTGTTTAATAATTTCAATAATTTTTTTAAAATCTTTATTGATTCTTTAGCCACGTGTGAATAATGTAACATGTGTCATCTGATTGTGAACGCTTAAAGTTTATTTTCATTTGTCACCATTATTTATTTTTACAGATATCGTGTATTTTATTAGACTATGCAATGTCTGTTTTTGGATATTGTATGAATTTGTAGTTGTATTTTTGTTTCGTGACGCAGTTTTATAACTAATTGTGAGTAACACCTTAATTCTGCGGTAGCCTAGTGGTCATGGTCACAGACTTGCAGCCGGTGGTTTTCATTGAGTCATGGGTTCCAGCCTGGGTGTCACTAAAGATCCGCCATATAACCGGACCGATGTACGTTAAATCTGTAGATGTCCAAAGTCATCCCATTGGCATGGTGGAGAAGTTACGAGAGGAGGCGATACCAGCTCAAATATCGTCCTCATGAAAATATTACGAGGTCTGTTGCCAATATTAATTAATTTTACCTGTTCATTAAAATTTAACACTTAAATATAACAGACGAAGTATGAAAAATGTTTTATGTGGGACAAAATGGATTGTTTTAAATAAAAATGTGTGGTATGTAACAAAATGTTGTACTCTCTAAAATGTATCGAATCGGAATGCTAAGTTAATATTAAGCAAAGTTTTAAAAAATGAGTCGAATTTACTGTTCTACACTTTAATATTAAACAAAGACATTTAAAACAAAGGAGGTGAGGCGGACTGTATTTTTGGATTATGCATTTAAATTTGTGGATTTTAAAAAATATTTGACAATTTATGGAGAGCAAACTATCACTACCAAACAAATTCTGCATAAAACTATTGTTCAAAATTTCTTTTTAATTATCTTAACCTTCAAAATTTATTTATTATCAGTTAATAATATAATTAAAATGACACAGAAAAGTATTTCATAAATCCAAGCAGTAGAGGTTTTCGGAATTTAAAATTATAAATGAAAATGTTACAACTGATCAATTTTATTAACTATGAGTTAGAATTTCACCAGTCTAATTATCTTTAAGAAAAGGTAGTCCAAAACGTGTTCTTAACACAGATTTAATTTAAAGTACTGCCTTTTCGGAAATGGTGAAATATGTGTTCTTAAACAGCTTTTTCTAATAATTTTCAAGTTTTTTCATGGGAAGAAATAATATATTTTTTAAGAATCTTTTTTTATGGAATGTGCATAAAGCTGAATTTAAAGTTAAAGTTTGTCATAATTTAAATTGAGGTTTGTGATAAGAATTCCACAGTCTCCTTCTTTCTTTAAAACCGTCTCTTGTAGTGTGAACTTCAGAAGTGCCAGGTCTTAAAAAATGTAATTCATGACATAATAAATCAGTAAGCTATCATTCAAAAAGAAATGCTTATTATTTCTTAATTTTTATACAGATAAATTTCAAAAGTGCTACAAATAAGTCTAAAACTCTGTAGCGGTTATATCTATTTATAAAAAAAAAAAACCAGCAATATCCTCAAAAACTCGATAAAATCAAAACACGTCATTCTTTTTTATTGCATTCTCTGAACTTTTGAGACTTTATGAGCTTTTTATCTTATTTCTTCATCATGAAAAGTAGAACATTTTGCACTCTCTAACTTCATCATTCTTGTAGACAATGTCAAAATTACTTCATTCAGACCTTCTCCGGCTGTTTCGTTTTCGCACTATTACAAGAACTTGACAAAGACTACGATATTGCTTTTGTAAGTACATCATAGCTCCTTTGTGAGTGTTTGCATGCTTTAGTCCAATTTCACTAATAGCGAGCTAAAGAGCATGGCTTTGATGAATTTCATGGAACTCTGAGCAGAGAATTAAGATCATCTCAGAGGCCTCATCTTCTGCATATAAGTGCAGAGAAGACTTCATAGTAAGAATGGAAACCTTTCATCAAATTAAAGCTTCTTCTTAAGCAGAATAGGAATTAACTATGGAAAGATTTTGCATTAGGGTAGGAATTCTGTGTTACTACAAACCTTTTGAGGAATAAAATTTTGAAATGCAAGTACTATTCATATTTTGTGCTATCTATCAACAAATAGTATGACATTTTTTTACTTCAATTGAAACCATCCTTTCATTTGTAATTTATTTGATAAATATTAAATAAAGCATACAATGCTTTTATTATTTAACAATTACATTTTATTGAATTTGGTATAATTCAGGGCATTTTAGCTCAAGAATCTTTTAAGAATATCAGATCATTAATTTTATTATTCTTGATATTTTGATTGACTAAACATACTTTTCAGTTGCTGATACAGAGCAAGTCATCTGTACGCAATTAATTTGTACCGCGTTTTTTGCGAAACCTTGTTATAAAGAAAACTCAGAATTAGTTTAAATCAGGGAAATGCGTTCTACTGGAAAGCTTTGTAATTTATGAAACATAAAATAAAATCGGAATCAAGATCGATGTATTCACGTTATATGAAATCACTGCTGTAATATGGAAGTTGTGTTAGAAACTAAGAATTAGTACAAATAAAATGAATACATGCTGCAATATATAAATTCTCAGTAATAAATAAATTATACATAAATCAGACCATTTTACTAGTTTTTCTTATTTTATTTTTTCCACTCGTTTTTTTTTAAGTCAAGTTGTAGAATCACTAAATTTAACGATTTGCAGACCATATGCATCCAAGCTAAATCCCTCAAACGATTTTAAATTTGGATTTTGTCCACAAGTTATATTTTCTTTTAGATGTTTTTCTGATTTTATTTTATTTTAGCCTTTTCCAAACCCGTAGTTGCGGTGATTTTTCAGGTAAATATTACAGACGAAATGTAGAATTTTACTTAAATGTTCTATAATGCAGAGTACCATTTCCAATAATGTAAATTAAACAGATCAAAGAACTTTGTGCTTACATTACGCGTCTGAGCATTTAAAGACAATTTTAGAATAAATTAAAAGAAACAAAACTTTATTTTCCGCTCATTTTTTCAGGAATTTTCAAACAACTGGAATTGTCGTATCAACTACAAAAATTTAAAACTTATCAATTAGTGCTTCCCCAGATAAATTTTTCAAACCATTTAACTTGTTTGGAACCTCTTGTATGAAAAGCAAAATATCGCGGGAGACCACGTTATTGGAGGAAATTGTCGATTTTGCTTTTGCGTCTTGAAGACATACCAACTTTATTGCAGCCCTTAACTGCAGTGGATTAGATGGATATATTAGGTTACAGGTAACTACACATAAAATAGGTTATACCATTGGTTAGCTATGAATTTATTCAAAGAATCAAGTGGAATAAGAAACGAACTTTCAATGAGGAAAAAAAAAATACATAAACTTTGCTGCCTTGCTGAAAAAAAAATTCGCATTCATATTTAATATCTCTTTCTCTCTTTTTTGGTCCTTACCAACATTATTTCTATCTAAAATCTTTAATTTCTTTGAAATAGTAACTCGATGCAAAACAAGAAGAGGGTTAGTACAATTTATTTCTTAAGCGATAACACTGCTGTAAATATAGAAACGAAAAAATATCGGATAATTGGTACCCAAATGCAGAGACAGAGAGAAATAATTTGCACTCCTACAAGCAAAAAGAGAAATCCTTTTCAGATGACTTCCTCAAAACTCTCCCAGACAATATTTAACTCATCATCTTTCCCCGTCTTGAATTAAAGATCGAAAAAGGAAAATAAAACTACAATTTTGTTTTTAAATGTCGATCTATGAAATCAAAGAAATATCATAAAGAAGGCAGATTTATAAACATACAGCTTTGCTCTCTGGACAATACCCTACAACTATTCGAAACTCAGCTTCTTGTTTGATGAAAACCAAAAGATGGTGACCTCTTGAAAAAAATTGCCCCACCCTAAAACTGCAAAAAAGCTCATGGGAAGAGACCTGTTATTTTGCAGCAGCAACCTTTCTAGGAGTCACACACAGTTTACAAACGCATTATTAAGAGAAGAATCTTTCAGTCTGAACCTTGGACATAACAGTGTGTTTCATACACGCTGTTTCGAGTGAATAGTTCGGAACCAGTGTAAAACTACCGAACTGTAATCTGAATTGTTAGATCTTTCAGATCATTTTCCTTTGCTTGTTTGGTTATTTAAGTTGTTTCTTTTGATTTTTTGGGTTTGCTGGGGTGGAACATCAGTCCGCTTTTCATATAATTTTATTTTCTTAGAAACATAAAAAGCAGCCTTCAGTTCTAGAGAAATACATTTTTTTTTATCTCAAATCACTTTCAAATATGTTAAAACTCCTCTTTTTTTAGATTAAATATTTTAAAAAAATTTAATATATATAAATAAAAAAAACAGTTTTAGTTTTATCTGAATGATACTAATTTGTATAATTTTTTAAATATTTTTTTTTCGAAACAATGAATTAAAACGCTTTTAGCGCCGAGAACGCGCTTGCCGCAAGCTTTTACATCGCCTTTTCGCCGTTTGCTTCTTCGCGCCAGCCGCTTAAAGCTGCATTTTAGCTACCTTTAGCTTTTGTAAAGCGCATACTTTAAGGCGCCTTTATTTCTTGCTGGCAGCTTGCCGTATACGCAGCGGCCAAAAGCAGCGCGTTGCCGCCATGCGCGTGGCGCGTTAATTATACAAAATAAACACAAAAAAAAAATAAAAATAAATATTTTTAAATATAATTTTATTGTCTCAGTATTCTATATCCTTATTAATTTCATCAATGCTGCTCTCAAACTACATTGAATCAAAATGCAGTTTGAGAACTGCGTTGATAGGAAATTGCTGAGCGATATAGAATACTGATACGCAAATTTATTCTTAAAAATATTTATTTTATTAAGTTTGTCTTGTTTTCTGAAACCAATTGTCAACAAACAAGAGTTTATTTTAGTTCAGTTTAGTTTCAATCCCAGACAAGGCTTTAAAAAGAGATTGAATGCAATCCTTTCATGAAATAATAATTTTTTTTTAGAAAGGCTTCCGAATTTCTTATTGTTGGTTCAGATGCATTTTCTCTAGAAATATATATTGAAAAGTCTTCAACATATCCTTACTAAATAATTATGTATAGTTTACTTTTTTTAAGAATAAAGAAGACTTGAAACATAAAGACTATCAAAGGAATTTTTTTTTTAAAAACTTGCAAAAATGTTTATTTATTTTTTTTTTTTTTTTATGTGTTATTTCAAGTAGCATTTTCAGTTACGGTATCGCATCAGGGGAGGCCCATTCGCTAGCAGCTCTTGTTCTCGCACCATTTTAACGCTGTGCTTCTTCATCGACCTTTTTCGAATTTTCAGAATTTAAGTGCCTTATGATCTCTCTGATCTTTCAACGATCTTAATAACCGAATCAGGATTTTCGAAATTATTGATATAATGCACTTGTCTAAATTTCATACTTTTTTGCACGGTCTGTATTTCGTTCCATTTTTCTTCGACTTTTATGAGCTGAACTTCTTTTGACATAAAGCTTCCATTTAAGGGCCTTGTTGACTGTTGAAATCTAAAAAAAGTTAAATTGAATTTCAAGTAAAACATCTTACTCGAGTTAGGAATTGAGTCTGGAATACTACTATTTAAGGTTAATGTTTACTCACCGAGACGTGTTATATTCAGAAAATGCTTCCGACTTCCATGTTCCATTGCTTTAAAAATCAATAAAATACTTAAAGTTTCACTCCTTAATAGAGGCTATGTTCACTGTATGAAATGTATAGCTAAACTGAATTTAAAATTAAAAAATCTTACTCCAGTTAGGAAAGGAATTCATAGAATAGTTATTATAATTCACTGATAATGGTTACATCCTGTAAGTAACAGTTTTCGTCATAGACCTGGTTCAAAATTACGAGGTCCGTCACCAAAACCACTCGTGATTCTAGTGCAACGTTAATAAAACCAAATCAATCAATCTGAAAACTTCCCTTTTCCATAACTATAAAAAAAAAGTTTTGTTTTAGTTCACATATCATCTTCATAAAATATATTTTGCAGCACTACCTCTACAAATAAATACATTTTATTTGGCAAATATCTAGTTCAACTTCCCTCGAGAAAGATTTGACTTATAAAGATTTTTGATGATGAATTTTAAGGAACATGTAAAATGCTCACAACTTTAGTAATTTACTTTCGTTATACGTATTTTCAGGTTTTCTTGATTTTTTTGCTTATGTTTCGCATTTTTTTAACCGTATCTAACATCTTATACTTCCTCTTTGTCCCTGTATATAAATCATAATGAAACACCTTCTTTTACCAGTAGTAATATAAAAAAAAATTTGATCAGATTCCTACTTAGGTCAGCAGAAAATTTTTTATTTGGTTACTTTTTTATTAAATAGTACGTTAATATAAAAATGTATATACATGACAGAATTACAATATTAAGCGGCGACAAAACAATTTTTTCCAGTGATCTACACATGTACTGGTAGTATTTATTCTAAAGGTATATCCTGCTATATATATAACATAAATTTTCTCCCATGTAAAACTAAAATTAATTATTTGAAAATCAAATTAAAAAATTTGTAAGCTAAACAATTCGATCCGAAGAACAAGAAGATTATCCATAATCTACCAACTTTGCCATTACCTGAGACAAATAGCATAGCAAAGCATTGGTTGTTCTGAATTCATCCATTAAAATTAAATGGTTGGAATGCAGTTTAAACCAACCACCCATGACGACAGGGTATTTGAGTAGTGTTTTTTTGTCAAATGTGGCTGCCATATCAACTTCATAAACTTTTAACGTTCAGCCTAAAAAAACACCAAGTTTGACAGTGCAGAAATCTCACAGTGGTTGACTATTGCATTTTCAAAATTAAATTTAATTAAATTAATATTTGAAAAAAACGTAATGACATCAAGTTTCATCCTGCACTTGCTGTTCGCCGTATACCTGCGCTTTTGCCATGCCATACTGCATACATATGTTAATTGACGCTTTTGTATAAAAATTTAGATTATTATAAATTGTTTGCAGTTGATTGATGCTCATACATTTTCTTGTGGATGTACAAAATGGGAGTACCTTTGCAAGATATCGACCCCGTCATTTTGGTCGCAGTCAGCGATTGGGTAGAAATTGATAGCAAAAACATGTAAAACTGGAAAACTAAATATAAAATCATTTGAAGTAATTTGTAAATATTTTTTTAAAAATATTGTAAAATTTAAATCATTTAGAAATGCTTAGATTATTTCAATAAATGTCCGTTGTTTCTTAGCAATACTTTAATTGTTGCATTCAATATCTACCTATTATGTTTATTTAATACAATCTATACATTGTTATTGAAGGTATCTACCTTTAAGCACGTTTCGATCTTTAGAATTGGCTCTCTCTCATTCTCTAGAAATAATTTTTTTCGTCAAACCAGTTTCATTACTTAATAATAGTCCTTATCAATATGTTTTCCATTATTCGCCGAAAAGTGACATGTCGCCAACATCTCATTGTGTGGTTCGGTGCGACGTTAATCAAACCCAGCTAAACACGACAGAAAGAAGTGACACATCCTCATTGGGGAAGGATAAATAGCAGAAAAGAAAAGACAACCCGGCTGTCGGTGTTACATAATTCAGGTCTTCATTTCAATGGAAAGAAGAGATAAAATAATGTTAAAAAAAAAAAAGAGAGAATGGGATGCGTTGTGTTTCTTTCTCCCCTTCAAAAAAAAAGAGATTTCTGCGGGAGGAGGAAGGTGGCAGATTGAAAAAAAAAAAAAAAAAGAACCCAACAACTATGAAAGCAAAACACCACATGGACGAGAGGAAACTAGAGGGAAATTCACAGATCTGCGAGAATGGAAGCCAATGTATTACAATGATTTAGTGTTAGTCGAGGAGACATGAAATGGTACAGAGCAGATGCTAATGCAGCAAGTGTCATGGCGCGGGTCTCACTAGCCACACCTCTTTTTTTTTCTACAGGAGAAAAAAAAAAGTGTGGTGGACAATCAAACTGTTGCCAGCGTGAAAGCAAATAACCAATTACAGTGACTGTGAAATGATGTGGAGTGAACCCATTAAGTCTGGCCCCTGTGTGTGTGTGTGTGTGCGTGCGTGCGTGCGTGCTTGTGTGTTTGCGTGCATGAGTGTGTGTGTTGATAAGTTCACATAAAACAGAATATAAACTCTAAATTTTTTTTTAATTATTTAGATGAAAAAAACACATAGTTAAAATGATAAGCAAAAATCAAATTATATTTAATATTAAATGTAAAACATTCTAACAAAAATAAGTGAATTTTTTTTTTAAATCAAACAATATATTAATTTAATATAGCCCAAAACCCTAAATAATAATTACATACTACTTAATAAGCAACTTCTCAGTACCAGAGAAAAGCCACAATTAAGAACAAAAATTGGATACAACGTAATTAATACTTTTCCAACTTTGCAATGGAGTGATGTAAGTTTGTATCAGTAATATTAGTACAACTATCACACTTCAATGGATTACATTAAAACAAGATAGTATAAAAACAAAATTTTATTAGAAATACAGAACAAATCAAAAAATTAAACCAAAGGAAAACAGAAAGACGGTAAAGGAAACATTTGTTGTAATAATTATATTACCAAAGTCAAACAAACTCAAACAAATTGAAATACATAAATAACTTACCACAAAAACGCTACTATAATTCCAAACATGAAGAACAATTTATACATTAAAATAAATTCAAGCAAAATGAATTTTTTTTTATCTTCCACCAACACAGCCAGTAACATCATGCTTCCAAAAATAACATATAACATTTAAAACATTAAAATCCAAAAATTCAAACAGAATGATATCTATAAGACTTCTCTCCAACACACCGCCATTATTCGGCCATCAAGAACAAAATAAGCATCGAAATAACAATTCTGATTGGTTGGTTTAAAGATTTTAAATTTACTTGTAAAAATAAACATAAAAAATATTGAACTATAAATAAACAATGTTTAAAACATTTAAAAATATAAAAAAAATATTTAAAATAAAACGTAAATAAAACCAAAAGTAAAAATATAGCAATCAGACGTAAAAATGTGTCGCCATCATTAAAAACTAAGCAAAAGTAATTTTTTTTGAAAAAAAAAAACATATAAAAAGAAATTGTAAATAATAAAACAAAAACAAAAAATCGGAATAAAAAGTAATAAGTAGATAATAATAATAAGAAGTATGAAATAAGTATGAAAAGTATTAAAGTTAAATTTGACTCATATGAGATTGTATACTTCTTAAATAATGTAAGTTATGTTTTTCTTTATTTGAAAAGATAAAAGAAATCTTGAAAGTTGCTTAGAACAAATTAGACTATAAATCTCTCAGATAAACAACATATAAACGTGAAAAAATAAATATGATTAATTTTCTTTCAACAATGTAAATATCCAGAACTCTCTTCAAACATTTTTATTATTGTTATCTACTTATTTCAATCTTATAACCTAAGGTTTATGGTACAGATCTGCCATGATATCGTCTATAAACAACTGTTAACGGAGTTATGAGTCTTGCATATCTCAAATGGAAACAGTTCTTAATGTTTATTTTGCGTGTCTTATAAATGGAATTTTTCATTTTAGAACTTATCTTCTGAAATGAGTCACTGCAATATTATTTTATATAAAAGACAAACTTTATTTCTGGACAAACGTTTCACAATTTGCAGCAATAAAATAATTCTATAGAACTTTTTAATTATTCGTAGCAGATTTATTTATTAATACTGAGATAATAACAAAAAAATATAACCTATTTGTGTATTTAAAAAGTACAAAACAATGCTTTTTTCTCATTTTTCACCAAAATGAACTTTTTTTTTGTTATATTTACTTCACATAAGTGCTTTTTCATAAAACAAACACAAATAGTATTGTGTATTTTTTTGTATAGCTTAAATGTTGATAAAAACAGGCATTAAAATATATTAATAAAAAATAGAAACCATAAAAGCATCTGCATTTTTGCAAGAAAATTATTACAGGCTACTAAAGGTGAACTGAAATCCCTTTTGAAAATGAAATGATAGTTGAAAGGAAAAACTAGCTTCTGATAAACTAAAGAATATTTCGTCCATATTTATTTTACGAGATAAAATCAAACATTTCATTACAACTAATTCAGTTTTGGTTATTGTTAAAATTCTTATGAAACGAATATCACATGTACAGAACTTTTATAAAAACCCATAGAAATGAGTTTGCCTATTATGTTATATTCCATATTAAAAGGTAACTAGTTCAATTTTAATTACAACTAGGTATAAAGTTAATTAACTTTAGAAAGACAAAAAAAATAGTTTTAAATGCGTCATATGTCTGTTAATGAATTTTAATATTTTTTTTTATTATTGGAAATACATGACTTAATTTTTGTGTGCTCGTGTATTATTTTCATTATTACAAAACAATGCAAAATGAAATTTTACAACACATCTTATTGATTAATACTGAAATAATAACAAACAATATAACCTATTTGTGCATTTAAAAAGTACAAAACATTGCTTTTTTCTCACTTTTCACCAAAATAAACTTTATATTTATTACACTATTACACGCCTACTCTCTCTCTCTCTTTATATATATATATATATATATATATATATATATATATATATATATATATATATATAGCTACGATGCCACCACATTTTTATAACTTATAATAAGGCGGTACAAAAAAAGACGTACAAACTAGGTTAAAAATTCATAACTGTAGAATGACGTAAAAAAAGGTTATAAAAAATGATATTCAAAGAATGGCGTAAAAAAGGTTAAAAATTGGTAACTAAAGAATGATAAAAGGAAGAATTAAAAATGTTTAATCGTTACTTATACAAATGAAGATTAAAAATGTTTAATCGTTACTTATACAAATGAAGATTAAAAATGTTTAATCGTTACTTATACAAATGAAGATTAATAAGTGTTTAAAATAACAAATGAATGAGTTTTAAGACGACTCATTGAGATTAAATGCTTAAGTAAATTCATGAACTAATTAGTGTTCTAAGTTAAATTATAAATTATCCTAGAGCATTGAGACAAAAATTCAGGAATGCCAGTTATCGTTAAGAAAAATAAAAATTCAATCTGAAATATATTTATATTGTAGATTTTTAATTATTCAAGAAAATATTAAAATTCTTGAAAAATATTTAAATAACAATCTACTTTTTGAAACTTTTTAAAAAATTTACCGAGAGATTGAAATAAAATTTGATCTAAAAGTAATAATGATACAAAAAGTCATGGAAAAATGTTTTAGAAACATGCATTTCATGATTTTAGAAATTCTAATAAAAATTAAAGCTAGTTCAGCGTTTAAGTCAACAGTATATGTGATAATAGAATTGATAGTTGATTTATTAACTAAGCCTGCTTATCATATTACCCTCACATTAAAGTCCTACCCTGCTTGCAATAAATTCGAACCTATGACATCTTTATGGTTGGAAACGTTCCATCGAGTACGAAATTGCATTAGCCATTTAATTAGTTAATAAGTAATTTGTGATTTAGTAAAATATTAATTAAGTAATTTTTAATTATTGATTAACTTCGTGTGAATCAGCCAACTAATACTGATTTTTTTCCCTTAAGATTTAGAGAGAGACATCACTAAGCTAAAATTTGGTCTAAAAGTAGTAATGATGCGAAAAATAACGGAAAAATGTTTTAACAAACATACATTTCTTGATTTTATCGTTCAAGATAAAGACTAATACTAGTCCTACATCAAACCGGCAGTTTATGTGGTGATAGAATCTAAAGTTGATTTATTGCTAAAGTCCGCTTATCTTCATGCAATAAATTCGAAACTATTCAATCCTTATGGTTGGAAATGCTCCATCGAACACGCAATCGAATCCCCGGTCCAGAGATCCAATATCAAATGTTGAGTTTTCGATTTTAATGTCAGAAATTTCGGAAGTGTGTTCTAATTGATCAGTGGCCTCCACTTTGTCTAAATATAGCGAGTAATAAATTGGCGAGAAGCATTCGTGCCAGCCAAGTGCAGCAATTAATCCCTTATTGTGCCAACCCTGTTTGCGAAAACACCTTCGCTGGTAGAAAGAGACAGGGATCAAGCGGAGAGCTCTCCCCCTGCTTCTTCTTTATCCTCAGCCTAATGGGTTTGGGCTGCCTCTAATTAGCAGGACGAAAGCTTTTACCTCGTGAATTATTAAAAGGCGCGGATTTTGGCGCCGAATTAAACCAAGTCGACTCCCCTTAATCATTTAATTATGGGAAGGCCGTCCGATTGATTTCCATATTCTGGCATCCGACGGAAGCAGCTTAGCTTCCGACACTTGATTCGAGCTCTTTTTCACGCGTCGGGGGCACCGTCACTTTATAAATTGGAGATGCTTTAAGGTATGCCGGCGGCCATTTCCTGATGTTGGAGTAGGAAATGGCACCTATTTAAATGTGCTCCGATGTGAATCTTTACAAAAAAGTTTCTTATTGGTTGAATTTGAATCGAAAGACTCTCGGATGCAGCACTTCTTTTATGCTTGTACTAATTTTATTGCACCCAAATGATTTTTTTTCCCTGAGAAAATGTTCTTTTATCAATAATTGAATCTATTCTTCGTTTTTTTATTTTATCACTATTGTCTTGTGTGGCATCGCTTCTTTAATTTAAATCGCATGAATAAAATAACCAATCAATTAATGTCAGTTAATTTTGAAGATAACAAAGAGACTTCTTAAAATACATTCCTGCTACTTATTTTTTTTTCTTCATTAAATAATTAGCGATCCTTTCTTAATACTGTTTAAAAGTGTAGAGAATCTTTCGTTTCACTCAATCTCTCACGCATTATATCAATATATTATGACACCAATACTTTAATCAAAACCTAGGAAGTAATCTCAATAATTAAAACAATAGAACAATATGTAAGAAAACATTGCTGCACCGATGAGTAAAAGGCTATATACCATACAGATTAAACATTGTAAATGAAAGCTGAATAAAAATAAAAATTTTAATTTGATTGTAGTAAAACATTATACATTACAGAAATTTCGAAAAGAAAGTAAAATAGACGAAAAAATAAATTTACAGTAACCAATGACCGAATGAGAAACTAGAAAAGATAACAATAGAAGAAAAAAATAAAAGATAGGAGTGAATAATATATTTAATGTTGTAACAGGAGTTAGACTATTATGCTGGCTTATGATGCACACACGCGCGCACATATATATATTTAGTTTTTGTTAAATCATCTCAAACTATTTGTAGGAAGCAATTTGTGATATAACACAGGAGAATTTTTCGTAAACCTACTAACTAACTAATATGAAAAATAATTGAAACTACAAATATCTACTTATTACACCTGCAACTTCACCTATCCTTAAAAATGCAAATTTCTTTATTCTGAAGTGTTGCGGATCCTTCTATGTTTTGAACCTTAGAGATATAGATATAACCTTCATTGTTTGTAAAAATGGTAAGAATCCCAATGCCATTATGAAAAGTTTTCTCAATTAGCGAAGCTACTTAAATCTCCTTCATCTATTGTTTCATTAAATTTTGGATTATTGTACAGTAACGGTTTTGTATGTTTTCATTTTTCATTCCAATCAAATAACTATAAAGGCAATATTAATGGGATTTTTTATATATATTACTGAATATTTTTCTAAACAACCCAATAAAAATGTTTGTTCTTTACATGTCATAGGAAATGCTTCCTCTCAATTCTTGTTCTTTCCCTGAATTATTTTTAACGTAAGAACCGAAATATGCTGGATTTCGGCTTACGTTAAAATTATTAGAATAAGTTACTAAGATATATACTGATTTCTTCATATTTAAATTATTATATTCTTTATTTTGCTTAGAAGATTTCGTGCTTTTAAATAATTCATACAAGAGAGAACTTCATAACAAGCTATAAGCAACATATTTTTCAATTTAAATTGCGATAAATTCGCTTGATCTGATATCTCATTGTTGACATTTCCACTCATGATCTAGCTAAGACTTTGATCCCCATTCGAATTTTATAAAATACAGCTATTTTACTTGATTGATTTGAGCTGAAACAAGTTTCCTGATTCAATAACAACGTTGATTTTGCTTCCAATAATCAATGGCTTCTCTATGAAGTAGTACAGTATAATTTCAAAAATATATATTAGTAAGAATTCTATATTTCAATACCCCTTCAGTTAAATTATAGCTATTTAAGGGCGAAATATGTAACAAAATTAAACTATCCACAACACTTTAAATTAAGTTACTTATTTGGGCTTCTAGATCCCCCTCCCTTTCCCCCCTAAAGTTAAGTAGTTCACATGGGGTATTGAAGTATTTCCCCCCTAATTAACCTTAAAAATATTTTAATATTTCAATTAAAAATATAATGTTTTCGTCAGTACTTACTTCTCGAAATTGTTCTGTCTCTTTATGATATGTAATGTCATAAAAGTAAATGATATTTAAATGAAAGAGATTTGTACAATAGAAAAAATACTTTTTTATGATGAGTAATTTAATGGCAATGTATTGTAGCCAGTTTTCAGATAAAATAAATCACAGGGAATTAAAATTATAGAAAGATAAATGATGTTTCAAATAAAAGGCTTTAATCAGACAGCAAAATATTTTTGGAATTAATGCATCATTAAAATTAAGCTAGAAAGTTTTTTAAGAACTTACTTTTTAAAAAAAAAATTTTGGAACATCATTTTCGAAAAGTATTAAACAAGCATATTCTTTACCAAAACATGTACTTTTTGTTCAAAGAATTTCACATTAGGTTCTTCAAATGAAATATCTTAGTTTGAGAACTTAGATATATGAAGAGATAATATTTTCCCAAGAAATGGAGTTTTTTTTCCTTTAAAAAAGTTTATAAATTAATCCAAGATACAGAATCATCCATTGAAGTTGCATTGAAAAGAATAATTTTTATCAGAGACATCATTAGTTCAAATCATATTAAAACTGTAAGCAAATTTAATAGATTTTTAGTGATAATAACCAAAATCAATTTAAATGTCTTAAAATTTCATTTTCATTAAGAAAGAGCAAGAAAATAAATAAAACCTGTATTAATATACTGTATATAATTTATATCATTAATAAAAAAAATCGCAAAATAATAAAGAGGAAAATTTTAGATTGAAGCTACACATTTTATCACAAGACAATTATATGCATTTCAATAAAACTAGTATCATTACATTATATTCATATATTAATATAGTCAATTGCTAAAACAAAAAAAAACATTCCTTAATTTTATTTCATTTTATGCTAACGTTTTTTTTTTCTTGTTAAGTTCTCGAAAAAAAATTTAAGCAAAATGAATATTAATTAGAGTAAAATAAGCGTACATCCGAACCCCCGGCTCCTTAAAAGTAATTACTATAAAAAAAAAAAAAAGAAGATGTGTTCTTCAAATTCTTAATGCATTTTTATTTTCACAATCGAAATATTACAATACAAAAAAAATTGGCAATGTTAACAACAAAAAGAATAAAAACTGGACGGTTCTGCCATAAAAATCAGCAATTAAATTAAATATTAAAATATAAGAGCAAACGATAAATTATTAAGTAGATAATAATATTCTGATCTGATATTTAAATAAAAGCAGACGATAAAATAAATTGATTATACCTTAAGCAAACTAAATGTAATTATTACAATCATAATGAATCATAATCCAACTGAATCCAACACCAGGATCCCTCTTTTATGCCATTGATTTACGTTGACGCCTTATCTCAAAACAATATATTAGAAATTATTTATAAAAAAACAGTTGATAATATTACATATTTAAATATTTTACTTTTAGCATTTATACATTAATTGGTATTTGTGTAGTGCGGTCCCAGTAGGAAATTACATAACCAGTTTCAGAAATAGGAAAGTTAGATATTCTATTTCTCTTACATTTTGACTATTTCAGATAAATTTATAATTTCTTATAGAAGATAATCGCACAACCACAAAACTTTAATAAATTAGCATTTTACATTCCCATCGTCCAGTTTTAAAAAATTATTTTTGTACCCGCTCCCCTGATAGAGTCGGGAATCTCTTATCAGATTTCGAAAGACGTTTAATTCTAGAAGAGACGGGTTTCCTGAAATGGCTGCAGGTTACGCTTAACTGGTTTATTATAAAAGAAGATCCAATCTGCAAGATCCATATTTGATCGGCCAGATCCCTCCCATTCAATATTTCCCCCTTTTGACTAGATAAGAGGGGCTTTTTAAGAGGCGCTTTTATTAACGAATCTTTATTGAAAGTTAAAACGCTATTCTCACCTTCGATGGGATTGCAACAGAGTACATTTAGAGCAGGTAGGAAATAAAAGGAAATTAATAAATGTCGGAAAGATTAAGATGGACTTACGCTGGTATCCAACGAATATTGAGGTTCAATTTTTGCACCAGAGCAGGAGTAGTATCTGGGATTGGATGTGCCCTCATCGTTCTCATAAGGGGGTGGCTTGACGTGAAATGTCATCAGCCATCTGGGATTTAGAAGAAAGAGATTTCTTTTATTCATTTTCGCCTTTTTTTGTTTTGTTTTGTTTTGTCTCAGAGAGATCAGAAAGTAATTAATAAGGAATTCTATGCGATTGTGTAAAAGTAAGAGATTTGGGAACTTTGAATTATTTAGAGAAATATAATTGAATAGTGTTTGTTCTCCCTACCGTAGAAACTGAGAAAATGAAGAAAAAAATAATGCATAATTATTTTTTTCAATTAAAATAAAGTATTACGAATATTACATTCTTTTTATTAAATATTTATTTAACAATTTTACGTCCGTTCTTCAAAAACAATAAATTATATTTAACAATATAACTTTCAGAATAATTGCGTACTTGAAATTGTAAATTCTTGAAGATTCCGATATTTTTAATTGTTCTTACAAATAGGAAAAATCTTATGAATATTGCATAGCATAAGTTCGTTTTTATTTGACTCCCAACCTCGGGGACTTTATATCAATTTGAACTGAATAAAATTACAATTACTTTCTCACAAAATGAAACATGATTCTGTAAATTAAATGTATATAAAAAAAAAAGATGCGCAGTGAATTGATTTAGAGTTGTTGAATACACATGAGCGAAATAAAAAGAAAATGCACGATAAACGACTTTCTAATAGAGATTTATAATTTGGATTGAGTAGCTCAGTTTTGCGGTTTGAAGGGAATTCTAGTTTAAGTATTCAGCTACGAAGTTATTATTAGGGAAAATTGTTGCATTCAAAACGAATAATTTGGTAAGCTAAGATTTCAAATTTAAATCATTATCTAGTATTTTGTTAAGTATATATATATATATATATATATATACTTTTACGATAGATTCTTACAGAGTAGAGGAGCTGATAAGTGCTCTTACAAACCGAACCACAGAAGAATCCTTCCAACTGTAGTTTAATAATACCTTTTCCTTTTTATTTCTTTATTGTACAGTAATTTTTCTGTTATAGAGTGATGGGAAGAGTTTATAAGCATGTGTTTTGTTTTAAGTTTATCTATATGTATTGAATAATTCGATTATATAATTTCAAAGGCATAAACTGCACACGACAACCAAACCCAACTTAGAAGACTTAAGAACTCCTCATCGTTTTCTAAATAATGTATTATTGAATTATGTAATAATGTTAAAGAAGCCTTAAGAAGAAGAAAAAAATTATCATTTATTTTCTAAATGAATAAATAACTTGTTCTTAAATTCTTTCCCTTCCGCCCCATTTTTAAATTCTTTCATTTTGAAAAAAGTTTAATAAATACTATAAAGACTAACATCCTGAAAAATAGACTAAATATTGAAATACAGTAGTACTTCTCCTAAGAGAAACCTCTATTTAAGGGTCAATTCTGTTGGCTCGGGTCCCTTTAAAAAATGTAATATATATACATATATTTACTTCGTATGAAAGGACACCTTCGTTTAAGAAACAAAATGTCTACAGGTTATTGGGAGGTACTTATATAGAATTTTTATCCAATGAGGGGATGCTTCATAATTAATGCCTGTAATCCTTTATATATCGTCAATTTTACAAATATGTTTTAGGTCTTCAAGCAGTTTCAAAATTTTTAACGTGAATTTTCTTATAAATATATTCGACTTACT
Source organism: Nephila pilipes (assembly GCA_019974015.1). Taxonomy (NCBI): domain Eukaryota; kingdom Metazoa; phylum Arthropoda; class Arachnida; order Araneae; family Nephilidae; genus Nephila; species Nephila pilipes. Next base: position 130,307 of record BMAW01064943.1, on the reverse strand, counting down.
GTATCTTATTTCAATTAAAGGATTTATCAAAATTTGACCAAGCAGCATTGCTTGCTTTATATAGCTTTAAAATTACCCATATTTCTTTTATGTAAAACTTTTTAAAAAGTCAAAACCACACACAAATAATCAAGTGAACTATGGAATATCTACTAATGTTAAAGCAAATGTTGCATCTTCCTAGTAACTACGATCTTTATTTTACCTCGTAAGAGTTTTCTACATTTTTAATTGGGTTAGTACTATCTTTTACTCACAGCGTTTTCCACAACATACCCTAATAGATTACATGACAACGTATCATTTTAAAAATTCTTGCCATTCATTTTTATTCTATAAGAATAAGCATATTGTTGAGAAACTTTAATAGAAACCTTTTCTTAATTCTTAAACTTTATTTTCAAACTGTTTTAATAACCAACGTCCTCCCCATTACTTACTTTTTAATATCAAGGAGAGGAGAAAAAAAATGTTTGAAAAATATGCATGGATAAAACTTGTTTTGAATACGCTTAGCTCCTTTCCGCTGATTTATACAACATTATAGAAACAATCCAGTTTTTTCGTGAAAGTCATTTTCAGACGGAAGAGTTAATGCCCATTTCATAGGTGCCAGAGCTCAATTAATGCCGTCAATTTAAAAAGCCTCCTACCCCTTCTAAAAAGACGTTTTTCATTCCTTGTCAAAAACAGTTATAAAAAAAATTCCCTCCATCTTTTCTAAAACAATTTTACTCTAACGGTGTACTGGTCTCGACATTAAAAAAAAGAGAGTGTGAAAATCCGATAGCGGCATAAACCTAATTGATATCATTAAAAAAATAAATCTGGAAAAAATAAATCGCCCGGGCCCGATTAGGTGCCAGCGCCACTTGTGCCCGTGGACCACCCTAAAGCCACCAGCCGGCAAAAGAGGTCCTGGTGCAATTAAGTTCTTTCTAAAACTGTTAATCACTAGGCCGTTTTCATTGAAGACCAGAGTTTCAACGTGGAAAACCAATTTGTTTCACTAATTAGTCGAGGACCAAAACAATTTACGCGAAGATTACAAGTTTTGAGGAGCTACGCTTGCCCCTGACTATTTATAAACCTCCTTCCGTGTTCTCGAAAAGCCCTTTTGGTTTTATTAAAAACGAACGCCCTAAGTTAATTTGATCGCGAAGAAAATACATCGCAGGAGGAAAACTCTTTTGCGTCTTAGAGGAGACTGCTGCTGGAAAATCCTTTTGCCTCCGCACGTGCAACTGACACTCCCGGTCGAATTTTTCCGTCGCCTTTTCCCATTTAAATCGCACTCGTAATTTTCCACTTTCACGTTTTTATTCCTCTGTAATTCTATTTAACAGGCACAAGAGAAATGGAGAAGAAAATGGGAAAAATTTTATACTTATTGTTCTTTTTTTTTTCTACCACCTTTTTTTTTTTTTTTTTTAACCAGGCAGATTATCAAAGAAACTTACGATTTTCATATTTTTGAATTTTTGAATTTGTCTTGTGAATAGCTCCTTAACGAAACGTAATAAATTTATTTCAAACTGAAACATATTTTAAACTTCCATTCGTTGTAAAAAGATTATCTGTCCTTTTTAGATGTATATCGTTTGTTTTATATACAAATGAAGTATATGTGAGGATAAATGAATTGATATTTCTTGGTTAAAGTAAAATTGCGCGCTCAGCAATTTGTATTTTTTTTTAAAAAAAAATACTCATAAATAAATAAATTTATATAAAGAAAATGTATGAGATCCGATTTCTACTAAAAGAGACACACAAGAAGTTTGTTTCTGTTCAATTAAATAAAGAGCAGTATATAGATACCTTTTATTTAAGAAAAACTGTGTGGAGGGGTTGGGAAAGGATGAATACAAACACAATCAAGGGATTAAACTTTCTTGACCCTGAAAAATAGTATTAAGGCTCCCGTCTACCCGCCATTTTGATTTCGTGGACGTAATGTTAATCCTGTGGAATTTTGACTTGAATTCTCCCATCTTTATTATTTGATCTATTTGAATGCGATAAAGTGCATTTGAAGGAGCAAAAAAATAATCAATGCTTCTGTATAAATACTTTTTTCCTAAGATTTTTAAAAATATTTTATTCTTATTTTAATTATTCCTTTTTGAATTTTCCGATCTTCAAAGAATATTTTCAAATATTTTTAAAAATCGGAGGGAAAAAGTAAATCCACAGAAGAATTCATTATTTTTTTTCTCTTTCAGGTGCACTTTATTGCATTCAAATAGATCAAATAATGAAGATGGGAGAATTTAAGTCAAAATTCCATAGGATTAACATTAAACTGATGAAATCAAAATGGCGGGTAGACGGGAACCTTAAATACGTTTCACAAAAAGACATCAGCTCACCTTCAACAACAAAAGAACTCATTTTGAGTTTATTCTGTAATGAATGTCTCTTTCTGATTTTACTATTATCCTTTTTTATATGATTAATCCAAATCCAAATTATTTTATGACACTTAACTGAACTTGGACTAAATTCAAAGACTAAACTCAGAACAACTCCTATCTTTGAATATTGGTATTTTGTGTTGAACAAAAAAAATTAACTAATGCTTGAGAAGTCTAAAGCAATCTGAATGTTCAATAAAATCAATTGGAAAAGTGCTTTAACATCAATTTTATGTTATCATTTCATCATCATATCCAAAACAATATTTTTTATTACATTGCTTCTTTCTGTCTGAATAAATACATGAAAAAAATATGCTCTATATTTTTTCCCTTACAACTACTATACAGAAAGAATATTAAGCTTCATTCTTTAAATACCGAATCACATTTTTAAAGAAAGTTCTTAGATTTTAAGGCACAATATAATAAATCTACACACACACACACACACACATATATATATATATATATATATATATATATATATTAATTACTTAATACTACTACTGTTATTGTTTAACTATTGAATTTTAGAACATGTTTTACTTCAGCGTTGCAATAGGGAAACTTTAAATACATGAATTATGAATTTATTAATATGACATTAGAGGAGGGGCAGATACGTCAGGATAACCCCGGTTACAGTGTTAATACACGTCCATTCACCTCAGTGGTAAAGAGAGAAGAGAGAGAAATTTTCCCTGTATAGGAAGTTTAAGTAAGAAATATTTAGATCACATGGTAATGCATGTAGGGATTTTTAGGTACTTTAAGTGGAGACTTATTGTCTAGGAGGGATTATACCTACTATTTAGTAGCATGAAAATTACTGATCTAAACAGATTAAGATATCGCATGATCAAATAAATTTAAAAATTTAATTAAATTGTATCAAGAAATAAAGATGAACTTCTTACTATTATAGTTAAAGTATAGAATAAATTAGGAAATTAAATCTCTTCTTATCTCATATTCTATTTGTGTTTTTTTTCTCCTCCCTCTCTCTCTCTCTCTCTCTCTGTGTGTGTGTGTATGTGCATATATAGCATTTAAATTTGTGTATTGTACCATGCATAATATTTCAGTAAAGAAAGTATCTTCTCTTTCGTAAGAATAGACAAAATATTTCTCCTCTAGCTGACAAAAATTATAGTTATATCGAAATTCTGGAATGTAAGTTTGATTAATTTTTCCACAATTCCGATAAATTTTTAACTAGAGAATTTTGGTTTTTAAATAAAAGAAAACTTCAGTTAAAATTGTATCTTTTGAAACTAAAATAAATATTTCAGATTTAAAAATCGAGCAATTTTGTTAAGAACATTCATATTTTTTTTTCTAACTGGAAATTAATAGAATCAAATTGTTGTATTTACCAACACAATGCTTTTATCATTCCCCTCGGTAAATTTCTGTAATATTTTTTAAATTTCCTTTATTAGCAAGGTATAGTTACTATAAAAAACACTCTTTACTTTGAATAATTTGAAAGTGGAGCGAAATCAGAGAGAATTATTTTAAATACTCTGATTTCTGTGAAGAAAAAAGTTGTCAGCTTACTTTCCAACACACTTAAGCCTCGTTTTAACAACATAAGCAGCTTAAATCTGTAATAAAAATGTAAATCATGCGTGAAAGAAACCAAAGGTGTTTCAAACAAATCTTATATTTCTTAGGAGGAAAAACATAAATCCCCTTTTTTCTCAACATTCTGTAAGAAGGTAGATCTATTTCTTAAACCTCATTCCAACATCTTCTTAGGAGAACGTTAGGAATTATGAAAACCACGTTTCAAAGACCCATAAAGAAAGGATATTCGATTCGGAACCGAAGGATAAACATTAGACCCCTTTCGATAATGTTAAGCAGCTGTTGCAAAGCGTCGAAAACCACTTGAAAAAAAAAAAGTAGCATCAAAAGAAAAAGCAATGCGTGCTTCAAGATAACCAAAAGCTGTAAGAAGTAGTGTGGAAAAAGGGAGGGAAAGGCTTCCCAATTTCACGCTTCGAAAAGCGAGAGCAAAATTAAGTTTTTGTCGTTAAAAGGGCCCCCGGCAAACACTGTAAAACCTCCTTTTTTATCGCAGTATTGAAAAATACTCAGAATAATTTCGGATTAGGGTAAGGCGAGGCCGTAAAAACCGCCCTGAGACCGTTACACATGTCTTTAGCATCACTCGCACGCGCTCTAGCAATTACATCTGCTCCCGGCTTTGCGCCCCTCTTTTTTTTCTCCGGTGTGTGTCCTGCTATCTGCGACGTCCACGCCCCTCTGGCCACTGCGCCCCCGTTGCTTTTCATGGGGGCGAGATAGTTTATTAAACATACGATGATGGCGTAAGCCATTTTCATGGCACTCAGATAGGTATGGAAAACGGGATGACACCAGGCAGAGATTGCGGAGGAGAAGGGGATCGTCTGCATATTTCATTAAAAATATTCTTCGTCTTCGAAGGGTTCTCAGTTTTTAGCCACTCAAGGGGTCATTGTGTTAGTTTGATCACTTTTGCGGTACAAGATCACTTTTCAATTTTATATACTTTATTTTTAATTATAATTAACTTAAATATATTCAATTTTATAATTTATCGTTTGCTTTAATTTTAATTACATTTAGCTTAAATATATTCAATTTAATAATTTATTGTTTGCTTTAATTTTAATATCTCAAAAGTTGACTAGTGTCCATTTCTTTATATTTCATCGTTTATTTCAATTCTTACATTTAATTGAGTAATTTAATAATTATTATAATAAAAGCGCACTTTGGGTGACAAAATCTGTTCTTTGCGATAATTTGCATAGGATTTTTTGAAACTTTTTTATGGATTTTCTTGAAATATTGTGACAGTCCGGACGTTGGGTTATTCATGATTTTCTATACACTGACCTCAGGGACTTTCTGATATTTGAAATGCACAAAATTATAATTCCTTTCAAATACAAATGAAATGTAATTAGGTAAATTAGATGAAGATCAGAGAGATATGTAGAGAACAGAATTAGAGATAGTGATATACAAGTGAAACAGAATCGAAAGGAAACAGAAGGGAGGTATAGGACATCGGCAAGCTGATGGATTTGTAGATTGATTGAATCTTCGTAATCAATCATTTGGATTGAATTAACACCTAGCTAGAGTAATAAGAGTTGAATCTGTGATAAACAAAAAGTGTCTGAATTGGAAGTGATTTGGTAAGTTACGACTTTATTATTAAAATATAAACTCGTATTAACTGAGTTAAAAGAGATTTGACAGAAAAATTTCAGATATTTTATATTAAAAGCTAATAAACTGTGTTGTCTTTCGCTTCGTATTTTCAGTTGGAATGTTGAACTTATTGAACATTTAATTAGACTTTAAGATGACTGTACAGTTAAATGATGAAGGAAATACGTCACACAGTTAGCAATATATCTTGATTTGAAAGATATATTATGAATGAAAATGAATATTCAACTATTCATAAATGAAATTTTCAAGATAATTTTATAAAATTTATCATCTTAATATGTACGGGAAAGTCAGCAGTGTCTTAATGTCGTATCTTAATTTGTGTTTGTGAAAAATCCTATACACACAATGTGTTTCTCTTTTTTCTGTTACGGATAGTTTGGTTGGGCTTGCACAGTTGCACAAGGAAGTAGAAATGTTTGGAATTAACCAAACTTTGGTTATCTCTGTTGGAATTGAGACGATGAAATAATAATATCCCCTCATGTTTTAAGTTAACAGCAGAAAATATATTACAAGGTTCACATCTTTTGTATTTATTGATTCATTTAACATTAATTTAATCAGTTCTGTAAATTCTATTTTCTTTTGTAAGCTTATGTTCCTTTTACATTTTTTTTTTTTCCAAATATACTGATGATCTAAATAAACTTCATTTTCATGCTTTGTATACAATAATGTTTTTGTGTATAGAAGAGAGGAGAAATTCAGGTTATAAATTTCCTTTCTACATATAATGACCACCGTTGCCATTGACACGTATTTCACTCAGAATACATTGAATTTAAATATCTAATTTTGCGAGAGTCAGATTATATTTTCGCTTTTCTTCCCACTTTAATTAACCTCAGGATAATTCAGTTCAGTGAACTTCAGGATAATATTTACTTTTGTTGTATTTTTCTAGCTGAGAACTTATATAAATTAATTAGTTAAAGAATATAAACTATAAAAGTTCTTAGTTTTCTTATGTAAATGTCTGTTTTCAACGATTCTGTTACAAATTATGTACTAAATAATGTTAGAACTCGTAGCATATGATCTATTCTTAACTATTTTAACGGATTTACCCTATAATTTGTTGTCTTTTTCTCTAAAGTTGTATTTAATTTTATTCCAAAACCTTTTGAGATATTTCTGAAGCTCTCAAATTTTCATTTTTTTCCATTGTATCGAAGTAATTATTAGGTTTTTTCATGTTTGTGAAAAAAAATTTCAAATATAGCTTATTTATAATTTCCATTATAAACACCAGGAATACTAATTAAATTCTATTTGATGTTGTTCATTAAAAAAAAAAAAAAAAAAAAACTGCAGGGGCTTCAGCGTAGGAGAATATAGAAAAAATTTATTACTATCTTGGCTTATTTCCCCGAGTTAATGAGTCGAAAAATAAGTTTCCTTATTACTGTGTGAGACAATATGTATTTTAGCAGGTAATAGAAGATACATTTCTCTTGTAAGCCATTCTAATACTTCCATACTTGTTAATGCTACTATTTGAGAATAAAAGATAGTTTTCTAGTTAATTTTGGCCCGACGAAAGATATTTTTTTTAAAAGTCACTTTTCAATAGCATCGAATTCTTTTTTTTTTTTTTTTTTTTTTTTCCTTTTTTTTGTTTATTCAGTATTTTGACTTGTTGATTTATGTCTGATTCAGAAGTCTGCTAATTGTAACTCCATTTAATTCTGACCTACAGTTACGTGGGTAGGTCGATACCTCAGGTGATACTCCACTCTTCGTATCAAATCTGTGTATTTCTTGATAGATATCCTAAATTCCATACATTCAGTTCATATTGATTCATTTGTGGCCGCAGTAGCTTAGTGGTCACGGTCGTGGATTTGCGGGACGTGGCTTTCGTCAAGTCGTGAATTCAAGCCTTGATGCCACTGAAGACCAGCAATTTAACGAGAGCAGAAGTTCGTAAAATCTGTAAAGGTTAACGTGATTGACGCGCTTAAACCCCCATTGACGTGGTGCGGAAGTTAGAAAAGGGAAGTGCCAGCTCAGGTATCATCTTCATCATTTGCTCGAGGCTCAAAATTACGAGGTCCATCGCCAATAGCTCTCGTGTTGCTTCAAGTGGGACGTTAAGACCAAACAACCTTCAATTTTCTATGATTATAGAATAATAGTAAGAATACATTTGTGCCCCATCTATCGGCTTTTTAAATTCGTGAACATAATGTTCCTCAAATCTAAGCTATTTTATGAATTCGAATGCAACAAAACTCATCCAAAAGAACAAAAATAATGAATTATATAATATTATAATAATAAAAATATTACTAATAAAGATTCCTGTGGATTTATATTTTTTTCCTCCAATTTTCAAAAATACTTTTAAATTTATTTGAAAATATTCGTTTGTGGGTTTTTTTTCTTATCTTTATATATATTTTTAAATATTTTCAATTATTTTGAATATTTAAATAATTTTTTAAATATTTCCACACAAAATTTCATTGCTGTTTACTCTTTTGCATGCACTTTATCGGATTTAAATAGGTAAAATAGAATAGATTTAAGAAGGGAACCAGATATTCCATACGATTAACATTACTTTCACGAAACCAAAATAACTGTTAGACAGAGCCTTAATAGTTGGATCTCGAAGATATAGCATTTCTTGTTATTAAGTAATTCACAGCTTAAGTTTACAGCTATTTCAAAATTTCAGCTAAATACACTGCGATTGTTTTATGTGAGGGAATAAATATCTTTAGATTATGATATTTAAGGAAGATTTAACTTAAAAAAGCTATTAAAAAAGAGATATCTCTTACATTAATACATTCGTCAAATGCTGAATTACTTAGGGAAACAGGTTTGTTTATCACATCAGAAAGTTTTTATTTTCTTAAAATTAAATTTAAATTAATTTTTTGTGTGATCACTATTTTTTTAAATTTTATTCTATAAAAATTGTTTAAAACGGTAGATTTTAATGTCTAGAAAAAATAAAATATCAAAATAAAATTTGGAAACCGAAAACAAAATCTAAAATTATAGCCCTAGTTTGGATCTTTGACAAGAGTACTTAGACCTTTCCACCTTTAATCTCCAATTGAATGTCTTTAGATAAGTTTTCTCGACCTATTACTTGCCCCAGAAATTTTAATTTAAATATAAAATTATTTGAATGTTTTGCCTCTTAAGAAATTAAGATTAAGAATTAAGACATAATATATCTAGAAAACACATTGTTGCTAACATCAGGAGAAATTATATATAAAAAAAAACATCAAATTTATTCTATTGTTTGAAAGTAGCTTTATTTCTTGAGAGGATTTTAAGTGACAAGCCGATCAGGGAGCTTCTTCTCTCTGTGTTAAAGAATCAGGGAAAATTTGTAAGAGCAGATTAAATTATAATCATAGCGTATGTTTTTATAAATTAATTTTTTTTATAAATAACCTTGAATCTTTTTTAAAAAATCTAATTTATTCCGTCGATTAAAGTAAGTATTTTAACTCATACATTTGAAAGATTGTCTAGATTTACATATTATTTCTTTCATGTACACCGCATCATATTAACGCATTATACAAAACACACTATTTCCAACTGCTTTTTCCCCTCTAAATGAAAACAATAATAATCGCTAATTAATCCCTTAGATTTACTTTCTACCGCCTATTCTGAACACAATGACATTAAAATTATTAATGCAACACTTAATTTTTCATCACTTATTAAAACACACAGTTCAGCATATTAATTTCTGAAACCCACCAAACACACCTCTACTATTCAATCAAATTTCAATGAATACCAACCCCCTTTAAACGATTGTTTTGAAAGGGTCCCAAAGGCCAGGGAAGGGGGGGTTGCTGACTCTTCCAATAGGTAAAAGAAGGGGAGGAAGAGAAGGGTTCTCTCACGTGCAGCAGAAGCAACGCCATAGTGTATGAATAAAACATCCATAATCTCGCCTTTCCGATTTTCCCCTACGTAATGGAGGCACTAGGGCTCTTTAAAGGGTCTCCCTAGCCTAATCTTAATAGCAGATTTATTAAAATGATCCCATGCCATAATCCGTCACATTTTCTAATTTACTCGAAGCGGGTGTCTCCCGTCCCCGATAAGCAAGCCCGGGGCAGATGCGTCTATTGTCATTCAATGTGTTGTCCAAAAGTCGCTGTTGATGAGCGACGAATCAGGTCTTGATACGACTACAGATCGCTCTGACAGGATCTACCTATCAGTAGGAGTCAAAGTAATTGAATTACTTTTGATTCACTGTCCCGTACACACTGATACTCGGAAGTACGGGGATCCTGATGGATGTCGAGAATATGTAAATTGGTGTCACTGTGTCATTGTAATCTCCACCGCAAAACGGTGCTTATCTCTTCGGATTTGCAATATTTGCTTTTTATGTTCCTCCATTAGATAATGAAATTTGGTATTGGATTCGGTGTTTTTGTATCGCTTTGTTGTGAATCATAGCGTGAAAAACAGACAGTTGTTTTTGTTTGTGAAAAAATTAATCTACATAGATAGTAGATTGCATACATTTACATAAAGTAAGTTGGCAACTCGGTTGACAGTTATGAATTAATCGATATATACCCTAATAGTATCATAAGGAAAAAATTATCTCTTAGAAAAATATATAAAGAATATTTTTTCAATTATTCTTAAAGAGAACATAATAATTGATTTTTTTACAAATATTTCGAGTAATTCATGTAATTAGATTAAATAATCTATTTTTTTTCCCTTTGGTTGATAAGATAAGCTTAGAAAAGAATTATGGATGGTATGAAATTTGAATTACAACATTTTTTATTTTCTTATTTATTATGAAAATCTAAAAATTACTTGGATTAAAAATGTGTTTAATCGCACTATGATGTTGAATATGTTTTAATTGTATTTAGTATTAAATAAGTATCATTAATTATAATCACAAAACAATTTTTCTAGAGGATGCAAATAAAAAATGAGCTCACATTTATGACTTATTTGTGGAAATAGTGAAATAAATTTGAAGAATGTTTTGAAATTTTCTAAATTTTAAAATGGTAACAACAAATACAATCCTATTAAAAACCTTTTATGCAAATAATATTAATTACAATTTTCCAAAAAAAACCCTAAATTTTTAAATAGCATTCTTCAAAAGATTCTAATTTTCTTTCTTAAGTTAAAATGTTCTTTCATCACATGGAAAAGTTTTATGGAGAACTGCGAGAATGTATGCTTCCATAAAAGTTATTGAAAGATGGATTTATTGAAATATCTAATACACATTGGTTAGGAAAAAAAATTGGATCTGAACAACAGAGTTATTCAAAATGGCTCATCTGATTTCAAAATTCTATATTTTCAAAAACAAACTATACAGAATGATGAGTAATACATGAATACAAAGGAAAAATATGGAAAAATTATACTATGAAAAATAAATGTCTTTAATGAAGCTATTTCACGAAAACAGTTTAGAAGCTTTCACGGAGCTACCTAGCAGTTAGATTGGTCACAGTGGACCAAATGACTTGATGTTACATGGCTGGACACCTAAGTCACTTGATATGGCTCCATACAATTACTTCCTTTCTCATAAATATAAAGACAAAATCGTAGAACGTCTTTTTTCTGGAACTTTCACGTCAACTTTCTGCTATAAGTCTCCAGTAATGACCAATATGCTCATCATCATGAATATTAGGACGGTTCTCCATAAAGGCTCTCGTCCTTTCCGTACCTTTTGGTAGCTCTAAGTGTTATCTTCATACATTTCATTAATCTGCTGATGAATTTCTGCAGCTTTCACGCCTTTTGCACGCAGACAGCGAATCAAGCACGTACTACACAATCGATGGCATTTGAATGAAGCAGTTTAAATGCACATAATTAAACGTAAACACAGATAAATGTTTATATCCATTTTAGCATCTGTGATTAAATAGCAAATATAGGTACTCGTGTACTTGCATGAAATTACGTCTACAGAGCTGCAATGACGTATTTAAAGATGATATTTACTTAAAAAGCGCCGGATATTATATATATATATGTGTGTGTGTGTGTGTGTAATGTTTAAAAAATACTTTTACATAATACACTTCTTTTCAAACAGTATTTTTAATACTTTTAGAATTTTTAATTACTTACAAGTATACGGTGCTTCTAAAACATTTTTAACAACTAACTATTTGGGTTAGTCGGTCATTTAGTCATATTTTGACATTCTTGAATAAAGGTTCTATTTACGGAAGGACTCATTTTTAACAGGAAATTGTAGTAGGATATGATTTTTTTGCGCTTCAAGGGACGTAAAATTTATGCAACAATTAAGAGTTCGAAAGTAATTAAATAATTATGTAATTTCTTTTAAACTATAGTATTAATACATAATAAAAATTAGAAATTTAGAAAGTTCTTTATCAAATTATTATATAAATATTAAGAAATGAGAAAAAGCAGTTACTTTCAGAACAAAAAGTTTATAAATAACACACCAAATAGATATTGACTTCCCGGTGTGAATTTTTAAGCACTGAAAATGATTATTCTGCTAATATGTTTCATAAAATAACTTTGTTTCCCACCAAGGAAAAAAGTGAGAAAAATTAATGAGTAATAAATTTGAAATTTTTTGTTTCTGCAATGTTGTGAGTATTAGCTAGATTTCAAATTACATAATTAATTGTTATCTGATGACAATTCTAACACTCTAGAAATTCGACTTAATTAATTCTGAATTCGCCAAAAATCTTGCAGACTTCTTGTCAAATTTCTCCGCATAATAATTGTAAATTGTTTTATTCGTAATGTGTAACCATAATTATAAACATTGTATCAGTGTGTAATGATATTAATTTACCATACGTATTTTATATTCAAATATTCTTTACAGGCACCATTCCAACATTCTAAATAATACATCTGATTAACATACGTATAGTCAAGTTTTAAAATAAAACTTGAATTGATTACATCTCCAAAAATGACTCAGCATGTCCACGGTCGAGGAAATCCAGCGACACAATTACAACACAGAATCACTTTCTGTGAATTTACATTCAGCCTACCCAACAGGAAAGGGCGTAAGCTTATGTTCCATCCGATATGTATGTAAAATTTTAATGAATCCGCGAAGATATGGCTGAAGGTAGCAACACGGGTTCGTGACAGTACGAGGAGAAACACGCTGTAATGGCAGCCGGGACTAACCACAAGTGACAAGCTCTGATTCGTCAACCCTCTCCATTAAAGTCTCTTCCAGTTATTGGGATAATTAAACAATGCTTTTGCACCGGTCAGCAGTCTTCCTGATAGATGGCAGGGGCGGCCTGCAAAGCCTTCTGCGGCCGCCCGTAGGGATGCGCCTCTGCCCCTATCAGGGGCTTAGGGATGGAGAGATTAGTAGGGCCAGGCTTTCAAAGGGAGGTTGCAGTAGATGAATTCGCATTGTTTCGCGGTTCACGTTTTCCGGTGGTATCTTGAAAACCTGTGTAAACTCTCGTTGTTAGAACATTTCATCAAATGGTGAATATTGAAAAGAATTATGTTCAAATTTTCGACAAAATATTAATCTTGAATTTTTGGCTTGGAATACTGATAATCCCTTTTTTGCCTACATCTTTAAAAAAGCTTTAATCGTTGCAGATATTAATAAAATTTTATGATAACATTTGTTTCAAATATCAGAAGTAACATGATTCTATCCTATTAGATACGTTATATACAATGTATATAACGCAAAATAAAATCGTAGATCCGTACTAAAATAATTTATTAAGTGGCAGAAAAAAATGTTCTCTTAAAGCCTATTTTTGTTGTTATAATATGTCATTTGTAGGAACGTTAGTTAATTTACGAACGTTTTCTGTTTTAAGTAGTTTACTATGTTTTAGCTCTAAATTATAGACATAATTTTGTTTAATAAATAGAGCTATGAAATAGTCTATTAGAGATTGGTGTCGTTTTAATCTCTATCCAGAAAAAAAAGTGTAATACCTAATTGTTCAAAATACCATTATCATACCATTCGAAACTCCGGTTAGACTTAATTCGAAGTATATCTCACTATTTCACGTAAATAAAATGCTTTAAATCATGACTTGAATGCTTTAAGCAGACATTTCTGTGACATATAAATTATTAACATTTTGAAACGGTTTTTGATTTAAAATAAAAAAAAAACCTTCGTAGGAAAAATTTCTCTATCAAACTTTAATATCTCACTTTTTTTTAATCGATTAAAAATAATAGACAACTGTTGTATTTTAATCTTATAAGTAATATTTGATAGGTTATTATTTAAAGGGATTAATGTTAATTCAATGTTTATTGTCTATTTTTTCGAAGGAGAATTCGATGACTACATTTAATACTCAGCATCATAACAGAAAAAGTAGAAAAATTCTTGTATTTTTTTTTTTTTTTTTTGCTTATTTTCTAGAGGTTTTTCTTTCAAACCTTTGATATAAATTCCCAAAATACTCTTTTTTCAACCCATTAATAATTTAAATTATCAAAAATAAGTTAAAACAAACATGTATGATTGCATTATTAAAATACGGGAATTATTTTACTAATCCAGCTTAATCTGCTGTTTTTCTAGATCTGGGTTTTTCAAGAATAGATCCAAATATCTGTAGTTATTTTCAATAATTTGTAAGCTACAAGATTTAAATATAATCATAAATCCAAGTCTACCTATGCTAAAAAATAATACACTTTTCAAGCAGTTTGAGGATTCGAGGGATTCAAACATAATAGTCTTCAAGTATAACAATCCCTGTGTATAAATATTTCGGACAGTAATACGAAGAAATAAAATTAAATTAATAAATTTGCATAACATAAATAAATCAAATGACGAAAAAATATTTGGTCAGGTTAAATGCACATTAATACTTTATTTCGAATCAAAAAATACTTGAACAAGCATAAATACTGAGTCAAAAATTTCCTACGTGGCTAAACTCCATACCATCTTCCTATGCGAAGAAACTATTTTTAAGCGTTGCCAAAATTCAAATGTTAAACTCTAAAAAAATATTTTAAAATGTTTTCAGAATTCCAACAATAAACTCTTGGAAAAATCAAACGCCAGCATTTGGCTATGGTTTAATTTTACAATGCCCATAGTTAATATCTCTTGTAAAACTCTGAAGCGAATTCATACCAAACCAAATCAGTTTTTGAAATTTCCTCAAATGATGAATGAAATCCTCATTTAGAAACAATGCTAACAAAGCTTTTTTTTTTCTCATTTAACATCTGAATGAATGACTGTTTTCAAACGTGATTCGATCACAATGGCTTCAACTCTGCAAAAGATAATGAAGATGTTTGCGGCCGTGTTCGGCAGTTTGCAGTTTGTCCCTAAAGCGCCAGGACGGATGAGGGACCCGGCGAGAAAAATAACACCCTCGGCCCCTTCGCGAATTGAAAGAACGATGTTTTCCCTCATTCCGGAAAAGTTGGCTTTCTCTCCGCAACTCCTGTTCTTCGGATTTGTTATAGTAATGGATGAAGAGACCTTCATGTAGGTCACCTATTAGGAAGGATTTGTAGCACTGGAATTCGATTTCTAGAAACTAAGATTAAAATAAGGCCCTATGATTGTACGTAACAAAACGGTTACACATTTCAGTTCGGATGTGTCAGGCTAAGAAATTGTAATTTCAGTTTGAGGGAAAACATCAGGAGCAGAAGGTGATTTTTAATATAAGAAAATAGCAAACGCTTATGCCTAGTGAAAAATTTGTCAATGCATAAACCTTGCTTTCAGTATTCTTACTGAACACTTACTATTAATTCTCGATAACTGGAAAAAATATTTTTTCCCTTTATTTATTTTATACAAATTTGTTTTGTTGAAATATATATGCTTATCTTTGTCAAAAATTTAATCCCGCAAATAAATTTGTTCGAGATAATTAGCAAAAAGAACATATCAAACTGAAGCATAGATAAATCCACCTTTACGATGACCCTTTCATTTGTAATCATTATGTTTATCTTCTAACCTTGAGAGTTATATCATGATTGAGGGTTGCCATTTTAAGAGGATCATTTCCCGAATATTTTCCCTATCATCGTAATGTTCAAAATGACCAAGTTTCAGGAATATTTGACTGACCGCTTGTACAGTCAATTTTTGTGAGAGCTTTTATTGGATGATTACAAGGGTCGTTCAATAAGTCCTTAGTAAATCTAAGAGATGGCGCTCGTAGCATCGAATTTTTTTTGTTTTTTAAAGCATCATGACTCATTAGACAATTTAAGTCTCAGTTACTCCAATTCGGGGTCACGACGCCTTTTGCACCTCAAAAATTCTTCGTCATAACATTACAGGCCGATGAGACCATCTTCGCCTTTTTTGGAGCAGATTCACAAAGAGCAAACCATTGTTTTGATTAATGATTGGTTTCCAGTGTGTAAAGATATATCCATTTGTCATCGACAGTGATAATTCGTCGCAAAAGGATGTTAACAATTCGATATGTCAACCAGCCAATTTGGATTTGGCAGCAAATGAGTTCCAAATCATAACTAACTTATAAATCATTGTAAAATTTATTTCGGCTCCGTTTCACAGATAGTAGAAACAATGATAACAACAATTTAATTTAATGATGTTCTCTGTATTCAAATGCAAGCATTTTTTGAACCACACTCAAGTCTTGTATGGACCCATTTTTAACTCTCTATTTAATTAAACTAACTCTTTAACTAACTTTTTTATGCGCTGTACAGGATCATTTATATAGATTTTAATATCACTGCCGAATAATTCCACAATTCGACATATATTCTTATATTTTCTGTCGCCTCTGTGAATATTCTGATTTCTGTTTAACAATTTCAATCATTTATTCTTTAATTCTTTAATTCTTTAATTCTTTAATCTTCATTAATTCTTTAGCCACATGTGAATAATGTACCATATGTCATCTGATTGTGAAAGCTAAGAGTTTATTTTCATTCGTCGCCATTATTTATTTTTACAGATATCGTGCATTTTATTAGACTATGCAATGTCTTTTTTGGTTATTGTATGAATTTGCAGTTGCATTCTTGTTTCTTGACACAGTTTTATAAGTAATTATGAATAACACTTTAGTTCTGAAGATGCATGGTGGCTACGGTAGCCTAGTGGTCATGGTCGTGAACTTGCAGTCGAAGGTTTTCATTAAGTCACGGGTTCAGCCTTGGTGTCGCTAAAGATCCGCCGTGTAGCCGAGACCGATGTATGTTAAATTTATAGATGCTCAAAGTCGTCGAATAACAGACGAAGTATGAAAAATATTTTATGCAGGACAAAACGGATTGTTTTAAATAAAAATGTGTAGTATGTAACAAAATGTTGTACTCTCTAAAATGTAACGAATCGGAATGTTATGTTAATATTAAGCAAAGTTTTAAAAAATGAGTCGAATTTATTGTTCTACACTTTAATATTAAACAAAGACATTTAAAACAAAGATGGTGAGGCGGACTGTTTGTTTTTTAATTATACACTTAAATTTGTGGATTTTAAAAATTATTTGACAATTAGTGGAGAGCAAAACTACCACTATCAAACAAATTCTGCATAAATCTATTGATCAAAATTGGTTTTTAATTATCTTAATCTTCAAAATTATTTATTATAAGTTAATAATATAATTAAATGACACAGAAAAGTATTTCGTAAATCAAAGTAGTAAGGAGTTTTCGGAATTTAAAATTATAAATAGAAAATGTTACTGTGATCAATTTATTAACTATAGGGATTTAAATTTCACCAGTCTAATTATCTTTAAGAAAGTCCAAAACGTGTTCTTAACACAGATTTAATTTAAAAGTGCTGCCTTTCGGAAATGGTGAAATATGTGTTCTTAAACAACTTTTTTTCTAATTTTCAAGGAAGTTTTTTTCATGGGAAAATATTATAATTTTTAAGAATCTTTTTTATGGAATGTGCATAAAGAAACTGAATTTAAGTTAAAAGTTTGTCATAATTTAAATTAGGGATTTGTGATAAGAATTCACAGTCTCCTTCTTTCTTTTAAAACCGTCTCTTGTAGTGTGAACTTTTCAGAAGTGCCAGGTCTTAAAAAAATGTAATTCATGACATAAAAAATCAATGTAAGCTATCATTCGAAAAAGAAATGCTTATGATTTCTTAATTTTATACGGATAAATTTCAAAATTATACAAATAAGCCTTAAACTTTGTAGCCGTTTATATCTATTTATAAAAAAAAAACCACGGCAATATCTCAAAAACTCGATAAAAATCAAAACACGTCATTCTTTTTAATTGCATTCTCTGAACTTTTAGACTTTTATGAGCTTTTATCGCTTATTTCCTTCATCATAGCTGCTTCGAACATTTTACACTCTCTACTTCATCAATTCTTCGCCGAGCAATGTCGAAATTACTTCATTCAGACATTCTCCATTTAGCTCGTTTCGCACCTGGGAGCAACAAAAGACACGATATTACTTTGTAAGTACATCATATCCTTTGTGAGGGTGTTTGCATGCTTTTAAGATCCAATTTCACTAATAGCGAGCTGAAGAAGCATGGCTTTGATGAATTTCACTTGAACTCTGAGCAAGAGAAATTGAATCATCTCGAAGGCCTCATCTTCTGCATATATAAGTGCAAAGGGAATGCTTGTTCATAAAATGAAAATCAAACCTTTCATCAAATTAAAAGCTATTCTTCCTTAGAATAAATTAACTATGGAAAAAGATTTTTTATTAGGATAGAACTCTATTATTTACCACAAACCTTTTTGAGAATAAAATTTTGAAATGCGAGTATATTCCTTATTTTGTGCTAACTATCAACAAATATTGTATTTTATAGTGAAGCGATCCTTTCATTGTAATTTATTACAAGCTGATAAACATTGAATTAAGCATGCAATGTTTTTATTATTCAACAATTATATTTTATTAGTTGTTATAATTCAGTGCATTTTAGCTCAGAATCTTTTTAAGAATATCAGATCATTAATTTTTTTTTTTATTATTATTTCTTGATATTTTGATTATTAGCTTATATCTTTCAGTTCCTGATACAGGCAAGTCATCTGTACCGCAATTAATTTGTACCGCGTTGTGCGGAAACCTTGTTATAAGAAACTCAGAATTAGTTTAAATCAGGAAATGCGTTCTATGGAAAGCTGTGTTATGAGAAACATAAAAATAAGTCGAATCAGATCGATGTATTCCTCGTTATATGGAAATCACTGTTGTGTAATATAGAAGTTGTGTTATAAGAAACTAAGGATTAATACAAATAAAATGAATTCGTACCGCGTTATATAAATTCTCAGTAATAAATAAATTATACATAAATCAGACCATTTGCACTAGTTTTTCTTATTTTATTTTTCCCACTCGTTTTTTTTTTTAAATTCCAAGTTGTAGAATCCTTCAAATTTAACGATTTTGCAACAGACCATATTTTTTTCCTTCGTCCCTCAAACGATTTAAAATTTGGATTTTGTCCATTAGAGATATATTTTCTTTTTAGTTGTTTTCTGATTTTATTTATTTTAGCCTTTTTCCAAACCCATGGTTATGATGAATTTTTTTAGGTAAATATTACGGCAAATAAAAATTTATACTTAAATGTTCTATAATTCAGTACTATTCCAATAATGTAAATTAAACAGGAAATAATTCAAAAGAACTTTATTGCCCACACGCGTCTGAGCACAATTAAAGACAGTCTTAGTATTAATTAAAAAAGAGCAAAACTTTATTTTTCACTCATTTTTAGGGAATTTTCCTGACAACTGGAATTGATAAACATCAACTACAAAAATTTAAAACATCGAATTAGTGCTTCCCCAGATAAATTTTTCAAACCGTTTAAATTTGTTGGAACACTCTTGTATGAAAAACGTATCATAAGGAGACCACGTTATTGGAGAATTGTCGCAATTTTTGCTTTGCGTCTTGATGACACCGCTTTATTGCAGCCTTAACTGCAGTAAATTAGATGGATATATTGAAGTTTACGAGTAACTTACACATAAAATGGTTATACCATTGATTGCTTGTAATTTATTCAAAGAATCAAGAAGTGGAATACGAAAAGAACTTTTCAATAGGAAAAAAAATACACTTAAACTTTACTTACTTGCTAAAAAAAAGTCCATTCATATTTAATATCTCTTTCTCTCTTTTTTGGTCCCCTTACCAACATTATTTTCTAAAATCTTTAATTTCTTTGAAATAGTAACTCGATGCAAAAAAGAGAAGAGGGTTAATTACAATTTATTTCTTAAACGATAACACTGCTGTAAATAGAAACGAAAAAAAATATCGGATAATTGAGCACCCAAATGCAAGACGAGAGAAATAATTTGCCTCCTACAAGCAAAAAGAGAAATCCTTTTCAAGATGACTTCTCAAAACTCTCCAGACAATATTATTTAACTCATCATCTTTCCCCGTCTTGAATTAAAGATCAAGAAAAGGAAAATAAAACTACAATTTTGTTTTTAAATGTCGATCTATGAAATCAAAAAGAAATCGTCATAAAGAAGGCGAGATTTATAAACACAGCTTTGGCTCACTCTGGATTGGCTACCCTACAACTATTCCGAACTCAACTTCTTGTTTTGATGAAAACCAAAAGATAGCCCGACCTCTTGAAAAAGTGCCCCACCCTAAAACTGCCAAAAAGCTCATGGAAGAGACCTGTTATTTGCAGCAGCAACCTTTCTAGGAGTCACATGGTTACAAACGCATTATTAAGAGAAGAATCTTTTCAGTCTGAACCCAGCGGACATAACAGTGTGGTTCGTACACGCTGTTTCAGTGGACGGATTTCGGAACCAGTGTAAAACTACCGAACTGTAATCTGAATTGTTAGATCTTTCAGATCATTTTTCCTTTTGCTTGTTTTGGTTATTTAAAGTTGTTTCTTTTGATTTTGGGTTTGCTGGGAACAGGAACATATCGAAAGCTAGTCCGCTTTTCATATAGTTTTATTTTCTTAGAAACATAAAGCAGCCTTCAGTTCTAAAGAGAGGGAAATACATTTTTTTTTTAATATCTGAAATCACTTTCAAATATGTTAAAACTCCTCTTTTTAGATTAAATATTTTAAAAAAATTTAATATATATAAATAAAAAAAAAAGGTTTTTAGTTTTATCTGAATGATGCCTAATTTGTATGATAATTTTTTTTAAATAATTTTTTTTCGAAACAATGAATTAAAACAAAAAACAGGAATGTGTTACCAATTTGCCCTTTTAATAACCAAAATATGGTATACATGGGACAACGAGGACAACGCAATTCACATTCCCATTTGAAATTGACTCTGATCCAACATCAAACATAAACAAGAGAAATGTTGTAACCTTTAACATAAATAGTTTTTTTTTATTACTTTTGATGTAAGCATGATATTATAATTTTCTACATTAGAGCGCTTTTGTGGTTTTTGGCATAAACAATAAGTTAAATCTAATATTTTTTTAAAAAAATTAATACTTTTCACATTACATTGTACCTTTGTGTATTAGTTCTTATTTATTTCATTATTTACATCGATAAATAAAATTTCTGAGTTTTTTTTTTCAAATTCCTATTTTAAATTTTTTTTAAATTAAAATTGCAAACTTAACACAAAGGATTTGTTATGTGATACAAATTTAATTTTTTCTTCGTTACCCTTAATGAAACTATGAATGTCTATATTAATTAAGAAAACAAGTATGTTTAATATCGAAGAATGTAGCTTTAGAGTCGATGACATAGAAAAAGCAGAAATTTGTCAGTATACCACAATAAACACAAAAAAATAAAATAAATATTTTTAAATATAAATTTGTGTCTCAGTATTCTATATCACTTATTAATTTCATCAATGCTGCTCTCGAACTACATTAGAATCAATGCAGTTTGAGAACAGCGTTGATGAAAATTGATGAGCGATATAGAATACTGATACGCAAATTTATTCTTAAAAATATTTATTTTTATTAAGTTTGCCTTGTTTTTCTAAAACCAATTGTCAACAAACAAGAGTTTAGTTTTTAGTTCAGTTTAGTTTCAATCCCAGACAAGAGCTTTAAAACGAGATTGAATGCAGAAATCCTTTCATGAAATAATCATTTTTTTGGGAAAGGCTTCGAATTTCTTGCTTGTTGGTTCAGATGCATTTTCTCTAGAAATATATATAGAAAAGTCTTCAACATATCCTTACTAAAAACAATTATGTACAGTTTACTTTTTAAGAATAAAGAAGACTTGAAACATAAAACTATCAAAGGAGATTATTTTTAAAACTTTCAAAAATGTTTATTTTTTTTTACAAATTTATTTACAATGTAGCATTTTCAGTTACGGTATCGCTTTATCAGAGGCCCATTCGCCAGCAAGCTCTTGTTCTCGCACCATTTTAACTTGCTTTAATACTTCTTCGTCGACCTTCTCGAATTTTCAGAATTTAAATTGCTTATGATCTCCTCTGATCTTTTCAACGATGTTAATAACCGAATCAGGATTTTTCGAAATTGTTGATAACGCACTTGTCTAAATTTCATACTTTTCGCACGGTCTTAGTATTTCATTCCATTTTCTTCGACTTTTTATTGAGCTAAAACTTCTCTTTGACACTTAAAAGCTTCCATTTAAGGGCCATGTTCACTGTTTGAAATCTAAAGTTAAATTGAATTTCAAGTAAACATCTTACTCCAAGTTAGGAACGGAATTCATGGAATAATATTTAAGGTTAATGTTTTACTGACCGAGACGTGTTATATTCAGAAAGTAACTTCCGACATCCATGAATTTCCATTGACTTAAGAATCGGCAAAACACTTAAAAGTTTCCTCCTTAATAGAGGCTTATGTTCACTGTATGAAATGTATAGCTGAACTGATTTTCGAGTAATATTCTTACTCCAAGTTAGGAAAGGAATTCATAGAATAGTTAATGCATCATTCACTGATAAGAGTTACATCCTGTAAGTAACAGTTTTCGTCACTTGACCCAGGTTCAAAATTACGAGGTCCGTCACCAAAACCCTCGTGTTGATTCTAGTGCAACGTTAATAAAAACCGATCAATCAACCTGAGAGAAACTTCCGCTTTTCCATAACTATGGAAAAAAAAATTTGTTTGTTAATTCATATATCCATCTTTGTAAAATATATTTGCAACTTTTACCTCTACAAATGAATACATTTTTATTTATAAATACATACGAAAGTTCAAACTTCCTGGGGGAAAAGATTCGACTTATAAAGATTCTTGATGATGAATTTTAAGTAACATGTAAAAATGCTCACAACTGTCAATTTGCTTTCGTTATACATATTTTCAGGATTTTTGATTTTTTGCTTATGTTTCGCTTTTTTTTACCATACCTAACATCTTATATACCTCTTTATCCCATAGTATATAAATCATAATGAACATCTTCATAACAAGTAATATTTAAAAAAAATTAAGACAATTCCTACTTAAGTCAACAAAGAAAATTTTTATTTTAGTTACTTTTTATTAAATAATTTTAATTAATTTTAAATATGTATATACATATGACAGAATCACAATATTAAGTGGCAAAAGAAATTTTTTTCCAGCGATCTACACGCTTCGTCACTGACAGTATTTATTCCTAAATTTATATCCTGCTAATATCTTATATAAGAGAAATTTTTTCTCCCATATAAAACTAAAAATTAATTATTTGAAAATCAAATAAAAAAATTTTATGCTTCGACAAGATTCTATCCTAAGGCATGAGATTCTACTCCAACGCCCTATCAAATTCGTCATTCTAAGACAAATGACGTAGTAGAAGCATTGTTTCTTAATTCATCTGTTAAATTAAATGGTTGGAATGCAGTTTAGCCCAACCACCCTTGGCGACAGGAATTATTTGGTGATATTTTGCCAAATGGGGCTACCCTGCACCGCTTTGCGAACTTAACGTTCAGCCAAAAAAATCGCCAAGTTTGGCAATTTTTGAAATCGCACTAAGTGGTTGGGCTAAACTGCATTTTCAAAAATTAAAATTTAATTAAATGAATTAATATTTGAAAAAACCATATTAACATCAAGTGTCATCCCCTACGAGTTTAAAAAAATGTATTTGAACTTGAGTGGATGAATAAAATTTATTTTATTAACGATTGAAAATTTGAACAAGATATAATATATAGAGTGTGAGCTAATAATAGGAATTTAAAAAAGAAGGGTTCTTGAGCTTTTTGCAAGGAAAATAACTATTTATTTGTGATTCATGAAGGTGGTATCGAAAATTAACCGAAAAATCTTTTAAAAAAAAAAAGAATAAATAAAGAAAATGAAATAAATATTACAGAGAATGAATAAAATTATTATAATCTGTCTCTTGTAATTGATCTCTAGTTTGTTGTAAAATATAGATTTTTGTGACATCACTTTTGTTTCATTCATCACGAGTATTAAATTCTTAAATAAGCTTTGGTCACAGTGAATATTCATTAATCCATTTCGTGTGTCTAATTCTTTTAAACAATTTTAATTATTTTTTTTATTTTCAAAAAATCTTTTTTATTTGAACATTTTTAAGATTTTTTTTTGAAATAATTGTTGTTTTGAAAAATATATTGCATCTGTGATAAATTTTGCTTTAATATATTATTCGCGTTTTCTCTTACCAAATTTAGAATCTATTAATTGACACTTTTGTGTATAAACATTTAGATTATTATAAGAATTGACTAGTGGATTGATTGATACACATAAATGTTCTTGTGGATGAGCAAAATGGGTGCCAGCACAGATGTGGACCTCGTCATTTGGCCGCAGTACTTTGATTGGATAGAAATTGACAACAAAAACACTCAAACTGGTAAACTAGATGAAAAACTAAACATAAAATCATTTTAAATAATTTATGAAATATTTTTAAAAATATTGTAAAATTTAAATCATTTAGAAATACTTAAGATTATTTCAATAAATCCATCCCGTTTTTTCTAGCAATACTTTATTCATTGCATTCAATATCTACCTATTATATAAAGTTTATCTAATACAATCTATACATTGTTGTTGAAAGTATCTACCTTTAAGCGCGTTTCAAATGTTAAATTGATTCTCTCATTCCTCTAAGAAATGATTTTTTTCGTCAAACCAATTCGTACTTAATAATAGTCCTTATCAATATGTTTTTTTTCCATTATTCGCCGAAAAGTGACATGTCGCCAACATCTCATTGTGTGGTTCCGGTGCGACGTTAATCAAACCCAGCTAAACACGAAAGTGACACATCACTCATTGCAGAAGGATAAATAGCAAAAAAAGACAACCCGGCTGTCGGTGTTACATAATTCCAGGTCTTCTGTTCAATGGAAAGAAAGAAGATAAAATAATATTTTTTAAAAAAAAAGAGAGAATGGGGATGGAGGTGTGTGTTTCTTTCTCCCCCTTCCGAAAAAAAAAAGAGATTTCTGCGGAGGAGGAAGGTGGCAATTGAAAAAAAAAACAAAAAGAACCCAACAACTATGAAAACGAAAACACATGGACGAGAGGAAACTAGAGGGAAATTACGAATCTGCGAGAATGGAAACCGTCTTATTACAATGATTTAGTGTTAGTCGAGGAAGCATGAAATGGGTGCAAACAGATGCTAATGCATGAAATGTCATGGCGCCAGGTCTCTTGTACACCCCCTCTTTTTTTCTACAGGAGAAAAAAAAAGTGTGGGTGGACCTTGTCCAAACATTTGGCGGCTAGAAGCAAATAACCAAAGAAATTACAGTGACTGTGAAATGATGCTTGAGTGAACCCGTTAAGTCTGGCCCCTGCGTTGTGCTTGCCTATGTTCACTATCAAGTGTAATTTAAATCAGGAATTCTTCGATAAAACTGAGCAAGATGGGAAAGAGAATATTAACAAGGACACCGTTTTTCAACACCACTTGTTTTTTAATACTATTTTACTAGGTAATTTCCTGGGTTGGCTTGTCAAAGGACGTTTCTTTGAAAATGGCTTGCAAAAACCACAATTCGATTTTTTTCTTTCTGGGTTTGCACTGAAAGCATTTTATTAATTTAAATGATTCACCTTAAAAATCAATTACAAATTCCCGCCGTTGGAAGAATCACTGAAGTGAAAGATTGAATTAATCATAAAATAATTTGACATATATATTACACCTTTAGTCAGACTTGGTCTGTGAGGCAATGATTATCAATGAAATGCAAATATAAAAATTAAAAATGCACTATTTATCATAACATGTTATAAAAAATAATAAATATTTTATTAAATAACGCTTAAGATATAGAATATTAATTATAAATATTAATATGTTTCTTTTGTCATAACATTTTTACAATGTACATGACAATTTTTAAAAAGATATTTTTCTGGAAACTCAACTTAAAAATGTTTTTGCTTCAACAGAACTAATTTTAAACAAAGTTTATTACTTTTTCTTTCAGGTGATGCTCCATAAATAAATAAGCAAATTATTTCGTAGCTATAACTTGAATATAACAATCCTAATAAAAATTGAAACTCATTAGTGCAATTCTGAATGATTAATGGAGCATTTCCGCGATTTCGAATATTCATTTATTGTTTACTGTATATATTCATTTACATATTGAATATAAAATAAGATACATATTAACACACATATCTGTGTGCATACGGGAATATATTTGTGTGTGATGAAAAAATTTTAATCTGTAAGTTGACATGATTCTAAAATAGTGATAATGATACATGTTTGCGTAAAGGATTTTTAAAATATTTTTATTGATAGAACATAGAAATTTCAAAATAATTTTCAAGTAATTCTTTATTGTATTATTTTGGGAATTCAAGAATTTGTTCTTATTCTTTTGAAATAATTTTTAAATAATCTTTTGAATGACCTTAGTAATTCCATCTAGTTTGCGAGAGTTAACGAATTTTTTTTTTCTTTTTGATAAGGATAGAATGAATATTTCCCTAATTATAAGCAAAGATGCAAGATAATAGATATTTTCTTTATCATAGGTGACCAAGTGGATGGATTTTAAGGTGTTTCATGTATTACATTTATGTACTATTTTTGATAAAAAGATTTTCGATTCAAAGATAAAAAAATTTCTTATAATATTAATTATTACATTTATTAATTGGCTATTATTAGCGAATCTTATACTACATAGAGTTTAATAATTTTGCTTCATAAATTTTCTTGCATATGAGCAATTAGCTTTCTTTTATTTATGGGATACATTTTTTCCCCAGATTTTTGCTTCGAGGTAAAATTACTTCAGTGCATACAAATGTATTAATTGGAATAAAGCATTCAATTTTTTTATAGCATTTATTTTGGTTAGCAATCATTTGGAAGAAGAAAGCGATATGTTTTAGATAAGATTTAGAGAGATTCTTAGCAGTCAGGCCATGGTAGCCTAGCGGTCATGATCGCAGACTCGCGGCAAGCAGTTTTTGTCGAATTGTGGGTTTGAGCGTTGATGCCTCAAAAGATTCATCGTGTAGTTGCTTCAAATGCTGGCTAAGTTTGTCCGGGCTCAAAGTTCTCCCGTTGACGTGGTGGGGAAGTTAGGAAAAGGAGGTGTTAGGTCTGGTGTTGTCCTCGTCACTTGATTCGAAATTACGTGGTCCGTCGCCAGCAGCCCTAGTGCAGCATATAGTGTGAATTAATAAAACTAAACCAAATCTTTAGCAATCAATATATTTCTTTCAGAAATGTAGTTTTAAATGTTTATTAAATATGCATTAGATGAACACTTATTAAATTAGAAAGTTTTTATAAGTTTTCTTTTGAATCAATATAAATCCTAAAGTCTTTTTTTTTTGTATGAACAATTTATTACAGTAAATTTTTTTATATAATATTATAGCAACTCTCTTAAAATATAACAGACATTTATATAATGATAATCAGCATGCAATATTTTGAAGACGATAAGTTTCAAAAATTAACCACTGATAGTTTTTAATTATTTGACACTTATTCTGTCTCAACAGTAAATTTAATTACAAATAAATGTAAGTGGTATTTAGTGACAGATATAATTTCCACCGAAACAGATGCGCATTTTTTACTAAAATACATTTTCAGTCAACTACAGTTTTGCATTAAAGAGATAAATAGCCACATACATTTTGTTCCATCATCATATCTATAAAATATCATCAGTTCTATAAAAAAAGATATTCAGAATTTTTTATATTGTACTCCGATTCTTTTTAAATATATTTATAAGTAATTTAAAAAAAAAACAACATTTTGAACAATTTTGTTGAAAAAGTTTGAAAAAATTTTCTTAAGTGCTGCTTATTATTTCAAAGGTTATTTAATGTTTTTCTAAAATTTATATTCATATATAAATCTAAAGAATTTTCAAGTGGGATTATGAATAGATTTATTTTTTTCATAAATATTTAAGCTTTGTAGTGCAGTTTTTTTTTTTTTTTTTACCATGAAAAAGCACTATTAACATTTTTTCAGTTGTAGAAATTTCAATACATGTAATTAAAATAATACAAGTCCCACATTAGTTCTTTTATCACATAATAAATTATTCTAACAAAATTGTGGCTATGCAGCTAAATTGTACCTTTCAAGCAAAATGTGAACGAATCGCAGGAATATTTTAATGCATAAAGTTTTCAAATTAAATTTAAAAAAAATACACGGACGTAATCAAAGTAAAGAATGACTAAGAAATATTAAGCACTTTTACGTGATAAAAAAAAATTATTAAATAACTTGAAAATTTTGTGATTTAAGCATTTTTTGTTGCTAACGGTATATCTTTGCTTATAGCATTTTCAATGGGTTATTTTTATGCACACAATAAAATTAAATTAAATTTTAAGTTGTTCGTTTTACGGAAGTATTTAATGGGGCATTTTATTCCTAAAAGTAGAAAAATTTCAATCGTGTAAAAGCCAAAAAATTCAAGCTAAGTTTAATTTCATGATATTTAGATTCCCAGATTGCGGAATTGTAATCACAAATTTTGTATTCAATTTATTTTAGTTTGTTACTCATACAAGGATACCAAAGGAACATATATATTCTCATAGAATAAGCATTCTAAACATTGACCTTAACGGTAAAGTAATATGATTCGAAATACATATAGTACTCACATACTCATCAGTTTATTGGATTTATAAACTAGAATCAACACGAGAGCTATTGGAGACGGACCTCATAGTTTTGAACTTCGGTCATGTGGCGAGAACGACACCTTAGGTGATACTAACTTTCCTAACTTCCACATCAACGAAAGGACCTTAAGCCTTTACAGATTTAACATTCATCAGCCCTGGTGGGTCTTGAGTGGCATCACGGCTCGAACCCTTGACTCGACGAAAACGGCTAGCTGTGAGTACGCGACCATGATCACTAGACAACCGCGATCCTCATCAGTTTAAACGGATAATGAAAATAAGCCAAAAATCTCCAAAAACTATGTAGATGTATTCTAAATTAATTTTAGAATAAAATCGAGAGCATCCCTGTGTTTTATTAAGATGCTCAACAATTAGTATTATTATCATTTTGAAAACAATCGTACTTTTATTTGATTACGAAGCAGATAAACATGCCTTCTCGGCCGCAACACTTTATAATTATTTTGTCATTCTGAGCTTTCATTTGATGCATTAGCATTATCGAAGTAGATCGCCTCTTTCATGGATTTCGACATCGCAAAAGCATTCTTTAATCTCTTTCTGAGTTTCAATGATTATTTTTTCCCATTTTTATTTTATAATAAATACCAATTTTTAAATCAAATGTAGGCAAACTAATATGGATGAGGGGGAGGGGGGAAAGAATATTTTTCCGATTGTAGAAAAGAAATCACACCATTCAAGTAAATCGCTGATTATAGTTTCTTTATTCTTTATCTTTAACCATCCCACGAAGAAGTCAGAAATCATAGCATCTAATGCAAAGCTAAGCCTAAAAATTCAAAGAGTCACATAATACTTTAGAAGAAAAAAATACAAGCAGAAACACCAGGTAAGGTCCGGACCCAGCCTTAATGCTTAGTATTACACAGACTTTCTAAACAAATGGACAAAAATCGCACACAATAAGCAACGTCTTCGCTTAAAACATACCTAGATATATAATCGCAGTAAAGAAAAAGGGGGTCGGGAAATTTAGTTGATATTAAAGTAAATAACTGTCGGTCCTTTCATCCAATCAGAGAAATATCCGCTAAGGGTGTGGTTGCAGTCTTCGCATATCCGCTCCAGAGCAAATTGCAGTGCTTTCACTGTGCGCTACCATCACAGCCACCGAGTGGTACGCCTTCAAGAAAATTATAAGATGGTGCATATGTATAAAAAAAAAAGTGCATAGTGGGAGTGTAATTTGAAATAACCGTATTTGTTAGAGGCAGTCGAAATGAATGGAAAAGCGAAGGTATTTGTTGAACAAGGATGCAATAGATTCGGAATCATTCTAGGATTAATGGAAGGGTATGCGTATGAAGAGGCAATGATGATTTTGTCCAAACAACAAATTATTACAGAAAGGAGGGATCTTCGGAGAATTTTTCTTCTTCCTTAATTCTGAACTTTCAACCTGTTTAAAGAAAGAATAAGATTTGTTTTTCATGTGGTGAATTTATACACAGGAAATACCAGCAGAATTATATGGCATATAAAAATATGTATTGTCGGTATACTAAACTTTTTGTGGGAATGAATTTTTATTTTTTTTAAAAAGAGGAGCAGCGGTAGCCCACTTGTCATAGTCTCATGCTTCACGACCACAGACTTTCAAGTTCAAATCATGAATTCGGGTCTTGACTCCCCAGTGAAAGTTATATTAAGTTCAATTGAGCATCGAAATCCTTCCGTTAAGTTATGTGTTATAGTAGCTCAGTTGCATAGTCTCGCGCTTCAAGACCGGAGACATTCAATTCGAACCATGACTTCGAACCTTGAATCTACTAAAAATCTTCACCGGAGGGAGTTAAGATTATGATAAGTTCAACTGAACATTAAAATCCCTCTGCGAAGTAATGAGTAAACTATGAGCACAAGGTAGCTCAAATGATATGTCATCCTCGTCATCCAACCGAAAGTCTAAGCAACAAAATATGGCTCTAATAGCCTTCTTTATAATAGAGATACCAGTTTAATTCATTTGACATTAACTTCCAAAACCAACCTTATTAACATAAAAAGAACTCTAAAATTTATTAAATTTACTGTTTTAAAAAATTATTGCAAACATTTATATAAAATATCCGTATACTTTTCTAAAAAGCAATTTTACTTAACGATACACTATGATTAAGCATATTCGTAGTTCATAACGGATAGAAACATTATTTAAACATTTTTAATAAACTCTAAACATTTTAATGCTAAAAATTAATTTAACAACTGTGGTGTTTATTTAAGACCTTGTTTAATAATGAAGGAATTAAATGTTTTACTCCTATATTAAATGAACTAGAATTACATTGTCAGGAGAAATTTTTAAAGAACATTTATCAGATGTTTCACCTTAACCATAGCGTGTTTATTCAATAATTAAGGCACTCAAAATAAAGGCTACTATGTAAAGAGTAGTAGTTAAACAATATTTGTACGGTGTGCCAACAAACTGAAACTAGAGTATTTGTATTTTGTTTCTCTAAGAATTTCGTGAAACTTAAACACTGAATTTAGATTTGGAATAATTCCAACTGAAAACAAAGATGCCTTATTTATTACCTAAAATAAATAAATTTAAGAATAATTGTTTTTTTAATATAGGTCGTTATATCGCTTTCGAGATATTTACCAAGCATTGATATCAGCATATCGTACTTAAAATTATTTTCAGTGTGCATTGTAACGTAAGTACACAATTTTACTGTAATGGATTATATAAAAATATTATTATTAATATATAATTAAATTACAAAAAAGTTGTTTCTTAGATTTATACACATTAAGATTTTTAGAATATTACACATAACTACAAATACGCTTGGATTTTATTTAGATTTTGTAATGCCTAAAATACATTGCATGACACTAGTGTGATTTTTTTAGTTTACTTCCGAATAAAAATCAGAAGAATTACTTAAATGACCTTTCCGTATTTATTTAATTGAAAGAAAATGGGGAGTTATCAACCCCCTCTCTAAATGGCTAATTCATTAAAGCGATAATAATATTTCCTCAATTACAAACTGTTACAATTTTTTTTTAAATTTTCGTTAGATATTATTACTTCATGTTTAAGTAAGAAGTAAGTTCTATTTACATAATATTAACTACTCATACACGAATTAAGGATCATTTGAATATC
This sequence comes from Nephila pilipes, assembly GCA_019974015.1. Taxonomy (NCBI): domain Eukaryota; kingdom Metazoa; phylum Arthropoda; class Arachnida; order Araneae; family Nephilidae; genus Nephila; species Nephila pilipes. The sequence continues at coordinate 98,370 of BMAW01064943.1, read as the reverse complement.
TTAAGAATCTTCCCTACCAAAATTTGAAATTCTGATCTCTGAATTGGTATAAATCTCAAATTCTTAAGTTGCTTGAAAGATTTAAGTACTGTCATTCTTTATATCTAAAACTCGTTTGTTTGTAATTATATTGAAGGCGGTTTTCCTCATAATTCACATAATAGAATAAATGGCTATAAAAAATACTATATTTTATACCAGACATTCAATATCATAAAAATATTCGGAACCCATGTAAATGTTTTTTTTTTTTCTCTAAAACATTTAAATAAATGTGAGTGTTTTGTAAATTTTAATAGTATCATAAACGTCTAAAAATTGTATTACATTTTTGGTGTGTAGGGAGTTCATTTTTAATAAAATGGACTGAACTTGATAAATGAATAGCGTCGAGTTTAACTCACATATTGTTACTTATATTCATGGAAAATGCCTTAATTTTATTAGTGGCTAAATTTTACAACAATAAAATAATTAATGATCCATTTTTATTTCAAATAAAAACTATTTCTTTTCAACAAAAGTTGGGGAAATTATGATTTACGATTCAGGCATCCAATTTATAATAAAATCTCAACGTTTTTGAAATTCATACCTAAAGAAGTTTATATTTACTAAAAATATTTTATTTTCTTCAACTCTTTGACACATATTTAATAATAATTGCCTTCCGGAAGCTCAAAGACCCTTTGAATTTTTCCACTCAATTCCATCTGAAAAAAGATCCCTTTAAAAAGGTACTTTTCTCATTTGGTATCAAAGGAATAATTTGGGACGCATTACCGCTATTGGTTCTTTTTATTATCCAACGGACTTTCTTTTCCAGAGAATGTGCTAGTATTAAATTAACATTGTCAAAACTCTTGCTTATTAAATGCGGAACTCCGAAACTCCGCAAGAGCATCGAGAGTTGCCTTTTTAAAAACACTCCCCGAAGCGTCGAGGATCTTCGAATTCAGTAAAAAGAACACTTCCCACGCTGTATCCGAAAAGTTAACAAATTCAGACAGATTACCGAATCCTCTAATGCATAGTTTGCTGGTCTTTACACAAACAGATAAGTCTTTGACGAAAAGTATAAAAGTTGGAATCTCCCACGACAGCCCGAGAATCCCCAATCGGAGAGGAAAATCGTCTGCAAAACCTTCCCGTCCACCCCTTTCCGCTAATTAGTGTAGAAGGCACACAGTTAAAGGAACTTATTCGTTTAATTAGATATGTAAATTTGGGATGTAGCTCTTACAGAATAAGAGAAAGAGACAGAGAGAGAGAAAGGTTGGGACGAACAAAAATGCGAAAGGGGAAAAGGAATGGATCTCTCTCTCTCTAATGCTGACGATTGCTTCGAAATTTAGATAATTATGTGCGAAGAAAATGAAAATAAAAGATTTTTGTCAGATTTTTCTCTTACGGTAAAAGTAGGTCCCATGCCTTACATCAAGATTCATTAGTGGGAGAAAAATATTTTTAAAAGACGGTGGCTTCCTATTAGTGGTTTAAAGTTTTCTTTGAGTTGAACCATTGCGAGGATAATCTCCAGAGATTCCAAATAGTTTATCTCTAAAATTACTGTTTAATACCCAAAAGATATTGTTTTTGCAGAACTTTCCAACATCCGAAACTTAAATTCGGCGTATAGCTCCCACCTGGGGCAATTCGCTTAAAGAAAGTACATATTAATTAATGCGCGGCGAAATTAAAGTAAATCAGAGTTTAATCAAAATAAACTTGACAGATAATGCGTAATTAAAGAAGTATTTCATAATGCTAATTTCTTTATACATTAATATAATTTATTTCATTTCAATATAATTTAACATAGTAACAAAATGATGCGATGAAAAAATTATTGAACAGAACAATTCAATTTCAATACCACTGGCTTCGCGACTTATTATTGTCTTGCGATATTACAGTGAGCTTTGAAGCAATATGGATCAGTAATGTGACTTAAAAAATGAACAAAGGAAAATTATATTCTCAAATATGAAATAACACAATTCTTATATGATACTTTTCTATTGCATCATGTAGTGTATATTTCAACTGGACAGATTTAAATCCTTCTTCAAAATTTATTTCATCGCAACTATATGCAACAACCATTCATAGATTATATCATTAATTTTCTCAAAATAATATGCGAAGATTAAACTTGTAAAGATTAATCTTGTAAACCTTTCACATAACATAATTAAATAACATTAATATATTTATATATTTTTTAAAGAAATATATTTCGTTAATTACATTTGTAAATTTGGGATAATGATCTTGAAAGTTAATTTAAAAAGGGTGAAAATGATATGGAAATAAATAAAAAATAAAATTGTAGCATTGGATCAGTTTGAGCAGTCTATAAATTATATTGTGATTGTAAGTTGATCTGCAAAAAATTGAATGTAATAGGATATATATATATATATATATATATATATATATATATATATATATAT
>BMAW01064943.1:72552-95814 GCA_019974015.1 Nephila pilipes | reverse complement strand
TATATATATATATATATATATATATATATATATATAATGGTTAGTATAAGAACTAGAAACTCTTATAAATAAATAATTTTTCATCTCCCTGCTTCGCGATAGCTTTTACGGGTTGTCTTGGAAACCTCTTATTTCTATTCTGACAAATTTTGTTAGAATAGAATTTATATGGTAATTATCACACTTACACACAATTGATGTTTTCTTGACTAATATTAGCTAAATTATATAATCTGAAGTTTTCAACAAAAATAAAATATTTTCAAATATTAATGAGTTAAAAAAAAGATATCAATACAATTAATCTATTGGAAAAAGCTATCTTAGAATACATTCTATTTGCAGTTTAAAAATAAATCTCTTTACCAATATCAGTTCTGAAACTTATAAACAAAATGTAATAAAATATTACTCATTAATTATTCTTAAAAACATTAAGAAATTCCTATTGAAGATCAGAAATACCAAATCCTAAGTTACTCAATTAATTTTAAAATTATTAAATTTTATACAGTTCTTTTATATAGTTATAATATCACTGCTGGGACCACCTAATAGGACTTTTTAGGCCGGGAAGAATTTAAATAATTAACCTTTATTTTGTATTCCTGGGCACATTTGAATTTAAATTTTAAAACCAATAAAGTTTAACAATTCTATGTCTTTCATAAAATCAACATGAAATTTTAATTGTAATGTGCCTTTGATAGTGAAATCCATGTTTATTTTGCCTTGAAATTTCAGGAATGACCTAGTAATTTTATATTTATTTATTAATTATAACAGAGAGAGAGAGAGAGATTGTGTAATGTAATTATATGCTTTTCGTTTTCTTCGAGATTTACGAATATTCCAAATTCAATTAACAAAATTTGTTAAATGGTAATTCAAATGTAATTTTTCAATTAATTAATTTTTAATTTCTCATTCTTAAGAAACTGAAACGTGTTTTAAATATATTTTCCCCACACATTATATCTAATGAATAGAATTGAATTTTGAAAAAGGTATTTATTTTTCATGAGATCTTGATCATAAGGTGAAAAAAGAAAAAGCAATGCCACTAGAATTTTTTTAAGTAATTAAATTATTTGTACTAAATTCAATTCTTATAAATAATCCTCACACAAAAGCCATCATCGCACCAAAAAATAGTGTTACCGAACAACAAGAAAATAACGTGTACACACACCATTTAAATTCTTATCTAATACCATAAACAGAAACCGAAGAAAACGAATCTTCATAATAAAGAAAATGAACAGTATGTCGTAAGCACCGTCTATCTAAAGTGGCAGGAAAAAGCAGAGAAAAAGTTGAAAAAGGATCAAGTTTTCAAAAAAGATTATTGTTAGAATGTCGTCTCATTTCTCCCCCCCCCCGTTCCTCACAACAACGCCCACCCACCCCATTTGCAAGTAAAGCGGTTTAGTGATGACATAGAATAAATAGACCTAGAAAGGCTTACGCAAAAACTGAAAGCGTGAAAAAATAATAATGTAAAAAAAAAAGCAAAAAAAAAAAAAGGCAACAATGAAAAACGGGAAAAGTTACATGCCTAACGACCAAGTCATCATGCTGTTTCAATATTCGTCCAAAAGTAGCTACATCAGCATTCAGGTGGTATTTGTGTAGACGAACTCGGGGAAAAGGAATGGAAACTGGCGGGGGAGGATGGCAAAAATAATATACCCCATGTAAGACTGAGCTTAAGAGTAAAAAGGGTTAAGAAAAAAAATTACGTTTTTTTTTTACTTTCTTTTTTTCCCTCCCTACTCTTCTTTTAAGAAAGACATCGGTAATACCATAAAAAAAAGAACAAAAAAAAGTGTCGAAAGCATCAAAACGTGAAATCAGTAAGAGCAATGTGAGGGGGAGGGGGTGGAAATGAGCACTGGTAAAGAGGGAGGGGGGTTGGGAAAAAAATGGTGAATAAATGAAGGCACTTTGGCTTCACCAGATCATTAGACTAAAATATTTCATCGAAAAGGTTTCAGGAGGGGGCTTTGTGGAACTACAATCTTCTTTATGTAAATACCCGAGGGAGGACGAAGCAACAACAAGCCCCTAGGACTTAAAGAAATCTTTAAAGAGGAGGGAAATGCATTGTTGACGGTCTGCGTTCGCCAGATTATGCAGTGAGCGTAGATTACACGTGCCATGCATACCGACCCCCGGACCTCTAAAGGGACTTTTCTTTCTACTCATTGTTGGTGAAACTTTTTTTTTTATCTCTTCTTCAAAAACCGTTTTTCCATATCCAGGATATTTTTTATCTCTTTTAATGGTGATGGACTTAAATTGCAATCAGGCATCCCCAGAGGCATCATTCATATAGCCGACGAGGAAGTTGAGGGAGTTTTGAAAGTTTTAATGAAGCGCTCGTTCTGTCAATGTTTACTAGAGTTCGATAATTAATTGGATATGGAAGAAAAATCCCACGTTTGATATTTCCTTTCATTTCGTTAATTTTGTTTCTCGACGGAATTTTTTTAACTGTACTATTTTTTGTCTTAATCCTTCAACTTAGATCCATTTCTTTCTGATTAATCAATAATTTGAGTACCAACTTAAAGTAACCGACTACATATAAAACATGAATTTGGGCAAAAATTTAAATGTTTTTATTACTATATTATTTTTTCTATCTTTATAGTTATATCCCTCACTACCTTTCCAAAACTGCTTTCGTTTTCAGTCTAGGTTAATCAGAAGGGATATAACCACTTAAAAATTACGTCACAGTGGTTCAACCAATCAGGAAGTACCGATTTAAATGCTTTTTCTATAAAACGCGATTTTTTAAAAATATTGCTCACTCAAAACAGGATTTTACAAAATGCTTCCGAGATACCTGAGTAAAATTTGAATTGTATATTATTTTCACTATTATTAAACCTAGGAACTAACGATTTAGTTTTAAAACTGATGCTTTTAAATTTATAGGTGTTTTTGTTCAATGGTATTGATACATCTAATTTAAAAAAAAAAAAAAAAAACTAGATGAAATTACTTCAATGAGCTATAACTTTTTCACACTTAAATATATTCAAGATATGAATTTATTGTATTAACCTATGTCCTAAATATATATTACAGAGATTAAATTTAGATTGATGAAATTGTTATGTAGTGTTTTGCTTTTGGGTCAAATTTCTCCATAAATTCCTAAATTTATTAAACTTCGCTTAATAAATGTAAGATTTTCTGCCTTTTTTTTAACGATTTTGGAACATTATCTTCATAAAAATTTTGTGAAAATTTATTTAAATCCTTTTTTAAAAAAGTTACTTCAAACGTATTAATATACATTAAGCAACTAAGAGCTTTAAGAAGATTTCGCTTATGGAATAATGTTACTTGAGAGAGAAAGGATTTCTATGTTCAAGGGAATCAATATGCAAAAGCTTGTCAGTATTTAAAGATTTTGATTTGTATCTGGCAACATTTGGTGTGTGACAAATTTGATTCACTTCACTTCTTAAGAAGAAATCTTTGTTTTACGTAGTGTTCTTCAAGTCCTCAAAAAACTTCCACATTTGAATTTAAATGCAATGAAACACTGTATAAGCTCTCATAGAAGACATCATTTCTTCAAATCAAACTCCATCCTCTGCATGATATTTTGAATTTTGGTAACATTATTTACTGTTTTTGCAATTTTTTTCGACGTCAGTTACTTTAAAATTCTAATATTTTTTTTTTTTTTTTTGTTCACATGGGGAGCAGATTAGATTCCATCCATCCTTAACTTTTGTTATAATTATACTGTTGCTTTTTAATAATGTTTCAGAAATAAATAGTAACACTTTTGTGTTTCAATCATTAAATCTCCATTCTGAAAGGCGTGTTTGTATAAAAGCAAAATACTTGAATTTTTCAGTCTTAATGAAATATAATTTACATTTATCAATCAAGATTATTTCATTTATACAATAATGTGCTTATAAAAATTAGTTCGAATTATTTTATATTCACGTAACATAAATGTTTGTCTTTTTTCAATAAAATAAAAATATATTAAGTTTAAATGAGCTTTGTTTATTATAGTGTTTTTTGATGTTTTAATAACAAATATCACATTCACTAATCCTCCAAACTGTTATTCTTAAGCTATAAGAGCTGTAGATATCTTTAATTTTAATATACAAAATTAGTGTACGTATATGTAGAATGAATCATGTATTCATCATATTTTTAATATTATAATATACTTTAAGCAAAAATAACAAAGTTTTGAAATTACAAAAAATATATGTTTTTCCTCGTAATATCTAAAAGTTTAAATACTAATATTAAGTAATACAAGATACTGTGAATACCTCAAAAACTATATACAAAGCTTTCAAAAGTCATTAGTATGTGAATTCTGAAAGGAAGTGAAACGTAAAGTAAATAATTTGAAGACACAAAAAAAACGTTGGCAATTTATTTTATGCTAAATTATATATTACATGAAAATTACAAGAACTGATTGGCACAAAATTTAAAACAAATATAATAAATGTTGTTATCCGCTATTTGTTGTACTAATTGTTTTTCTAAACAAATATTTTTGACTACTTTCTGATAAAAGATACTTAATTGAGTTTATGTAAATGAAAAATATATTGCATACAATTGGCTATGAGGGAAAGGACAGTTATTGATTTTATCATTTCATATAATGCGTGCTATATTTCATTTTTTACTTATCACATTTTAAGCTGCATACTTTACATGTAATTTGAAAATTGAAAACAAAACAGCTTCGTGAAATTGTATTGTTATCAGAGTCTGTTAATACATAACAAATATTTTGTTTAGCAAAGGGAAAGGTTAATATAAGTAAAAGGTTGTAAATAAAAGTCGGGAAAATATAAATTTCACATGCGGGAAAAATTCACTGCTAAATTAAAAGAATGGCCAATAATGAAGATAACTCAATAGATATAATGCAATGCATGTAACCCTAGTTTCAAATACAGACATGAAGAATAAAAAATGCATTGGCATTGCAAAATATAATTATCGCAAATTGATTCAGTTATATTTAATTAATTGCGTAGAACAAATCAGCATTTTATTTAGAAAAATATAAAGCAAAAAAAAAAAAATGCTAAAAAAAAAATACTTTCATCAAATGAAATCTGAGATTTTTATTGATCTTGTAACATGTCTGAAAAGAAGCATTTTGTCTTCATAAAAAAATTACTTAATTGACCCACTGTACACACACACCCAAACCCACATATTCTACCATCGAAAAAAAAAAGAAATTTCATGTTAATTTTATTTCTCGTAACTTAATATGTCTAACAGAAAGTTGCATATAAAACTCGAATTTTTAGATCTCTGCGTCATATGAAACGTCTCATACAAATACAATACAAAAACCTTATACAAATGAACTCTGTTTTTTTAGTTCTTTTCCTTTAATGGAATAAGTTTCGTACTTTGATCTCTAATAAATGATTAGATATTATGTAACATTCAGGTTTCTTCCACAGTTGTTTGGAATTAATTTTCTTTCAGTAATTAGAATATTCAAATATTCCAATTTGTGAAAAAAAATTTAAATAAAGAAAAATTATTCTAATTTGTGAAAGAAATATAAATATTCCCCATTATCTAATTATTTCTTATAGATCAAAATTTGAAACTTATTCCATTTAAAGAAAATAATTTAGCAGCAGGAATGATGTATTAGATCAATATGAGACAAGTGATATAACCCTGAGATCTCAAAATTCGAGCTTTAAGTACAACATTCTGCTAGATTTTTTAAGTTACAAAACATAAATTGAAAATAAAATTAGCATCAATTTTGAGTTGATGCAGTATCAATGTAATACGAATATTCAATGATATATCTCTTAATTTTGAACCATAGTCAAGTGATGAGGAGGACGCCTGAGCTGGTAGCTTACTCTCAAAACTTCATCACCTCACCAACGGAGTAACTTGAATTCCTATTTCATTTAACTTGCAACAGCTGTTATTAATGAACAAGCTGAGTTGTTAAATATTTGAAAGAAATAATAATAAACAACTAAAATTTTGAACATCTAAAAGTTGATTCCATATTTTCCACGACACCAGAAATAAAAAATTTTTAAAAGAAAATTAATAATAAAATAATAACTTGTTTGAAGATGTAAAATTCCCGTTGGTGTTGTATGAAAGTTAAAAGAAGGAGGTGCTAGCTCAGGTGTCGCCTTCGTCACTTGACCGAGGTTCGAAATTATGAGGTCCGTCGCCAATAGCCCTCTTGTTGCTTCTAGTGCAATAACCAAACAAAACCAAGTCGTAAAATGAATTTCTTCTTTTATTATTATTTTTTCAATGAGCATCTGTGAATAGAATGTTTGATATGATCATATATACTTTAAAAGTAAGGATTTTATTTGATATATACTGCCAAAAAAATTCAAATAAATAAATGTTTATTTCTAATTTTGTTTAAGACTTTCGTTTATATTTATTTCAAGGGTGTTATATAAACTCGTAACACTATTTTCGTTAAAGAATCCTTAGAAAAAAATTGTCTTTCACTTATATTTTCTCTAAACATCTATTCGTATTGTTATAAAGAAATACAGGCAATCGATTTCGGTTGAAGCCATATTTGGATTTATAAGTAGTATACAATGTGCACAGATGTTTATGTTTAGAATATTGCTGATTCTTTCTTTAGTAGTTATCAGGGAGGAATAGGAAAATAACTCGTAGGCATAAAATTTATTAAAACAATTGTGGTGAAAGTGTGCATTGTAAAGATTATTATTTGTTAGAAAACTTATCTAAAATATTGCAATTTTTATGTAAACCAAAAACTGCTAAACTCAAGTCTTCATTTGTATATTTAAGTCTATGTTATAATTAAAATTAGAAAAATATTGATCACTTGTATTCTGAAATCTGTTATTATTAAGATTAATAAAATAATTCATTTGTTTGTTGAAATCAGTTCCTATTAAAAGTAGTAAAATTATTTATTTGTATGTTGCAGACTTTTATTATTAATAAAATTGCTCACTTATATGCTGAAAACTTTTATTTTAATATTTATAAAAATATGTTTTGCTCGTTGATTTCTGTTATTATTATGTTTGATAAAATTATTCGTGTATATATGTTGAAATTCGTTACAATTCGTATTAAAACTAGTAAAACTGCTCATTGAAATGTAGAAATATGTCATTATTAACATGAATAAAAATGCTCATTTTTTGAATCTTCTTCAACATAAAAAAAAAATGATCAACGTATTACATTTTTCATGAAAACTAGGGAATTATTTTTTAGTATTTCTTCCTCTCCCTCAAAACCCCTAGTCGTTGGGGACACAATTATCTAAACAAATTCAATCTTTTCATCGGCTGTTGCAACAGTCCCTCCCCTCCTACGAAGATCAGGGAAACACTGGTTCGACACTCCCAGCAATTTTATTAATTTTTACCCCAACCGGCCCACTGTTTTTCTGCCGCCATCGACTCAAGGATATTACATAATATCACAGGAAAGTTGCACCAGGTGGCGCTGTGTGTCAAACCCCAATAAACTCCGCCCTGCGAGGGAGTCGATCCCCCGACTGCAAGAAAGTTGCGTAATTCGTTGATCAAATATCCTTATGTTACCCAGTGAAGGGTGGGACTTTTATGGAATGGGTTGATATAAGTATTGGCCACAAATGAAGAATGTTCTCTTGGATTTGATGTCAGCTGTTTGAGTTGAGAAACTCTTTTCTGTTTGATTATGGTAGTGATTTTGTTAATTTTTAAAAATAAGTATATTGGATCACTTTAATTCAATGAAAGAATCATGTACAAACATTTAAGGAAAGTATTTTCAGTCGCTAATATTTTCTTCTTCTATTGATGTAACTTCAATGCCGTTGCATTGACAGATAAAATAATAATTACAGAGAATGATGAAAATAAAGTAAAACAAAAAACAAAAATCTATATCATTTATTCATAATTATATAATGCAGTTCACATATTTATTTTTGCAGCATTTCAGTGGCGTAGCATGGATTTCTGTCACCCGGTGTGATCCCTAAATTTAGCGCCCTCTATAGAAATGAAAAATAATAATATCAGAAATGCATTGTATGCGCGTAAAATTAAATTACTTATAGTTTAATAAGTTAAGCAATTTAAGTGTCTTCATAAGTAAAACACAAATTCATTGAAAAAGTTTAAAAGTAAATAAAACAAACATTTATCTTAACATTTCTGTATATTCGACGAATTAAAAATAAATAAATAAAAATAAGCTTTTCTTTACAAAAACTAACAAACTTAGGTTAACGCAAAACTTTATCAAATTATAAAATAAACAATATCAATACAATCTTTCAAATTATAAAAAAAAAATGGAGAAATTTATTAAAGTCTGTTCATCATCACGTGTATGAGTAGTTCAAGGGAAATACGACAAAAATCAACGCGGTCACAACTGCATCTTTTGGGTGGCAACATCGGATCATCAACCATGTCTGTTTCGAAATTCAAAACGAGAAATTTATTTTCTTATTTGAAATAAAAAAAAAATTGACAAGATTTTATTTAAATTCTCATAAATGCAAATATATTTGCTTAGATCAAATATTACAGTTCTATTTTGAACCACTGCAACTTGTCCAATTGCCTTGAAAGCTGCACGAGTACCTATGTAATCCTAATGACACTACAGACACCTAATCTATTGATCATGAAATGTTGCACACAGGATTAGCCATCTCGGTCGCTTCCCGCAACCATCCACGTTTATGCCGCCCGAGGCTAAGACCCCCTCTAAACCCCAATCGCAACACCACGGCAGGATTTCTTATAATTCGTAGAAGAAATTCAATGAGTGATATGGTTAATCATTAAGCATTTGCCAAGTGTTAAAAGCTTCGTTTATTTATCAAAGTTTAAAATCTTGTGAAATATTCACCACATTATAATAAGCATGTATTCAAATGATACGCATACTCCGCTATGATCTTTTCCTTATCTTTTATTTCGAATAGTTAGGAGAAAAGTAGTTTTTTTGAAGTTTAGGACAAAACTTTATTCTAATAGATGAGTAATCTGATATTCATGCGTTATAGTTGTTTTATGATTTATATTGAAAACAATGATTTTTTTACGTTTCACTTTTTTAATTATATTTTAATTATTTTAACTTTATTATGTACTTATAAAATGACATACCATTTAAAAAAATTACGCAATATAAATTTAAAAGTGTATTTATAACATGAAGATTATGGATATTGATTCACATAATGTTATTATCGGCTAACGTATTTTATGCGCAGGACGTATTACATGAAATATTTAAAACTGTTTTTGTGTGTTAAAAGAATGGAACTGAACTAAAATTGTATTATGTTCATATGCATGATAAGAATTTCTTTTTAAACATAATTTGAAGAGTTTGACTATCTTCTCAATAATAATAATAGGTGTGAGAAAAGCAAATCTGGAAAAATTTCATTCATCATTTATAGAAAATTTTGGAAACGATTCTTAAATGAATATCAATGTCTTACCATGTATTTTAAGATTGACGCAAACTCAGCATCTTGACTTTTTTTAAACGATAAGTAAGAATGTGTACATCTGCCACAAGACTTGAAAGTATTTTCACTTATTTTTTTTTTTTTTTTTTTTTTTTTTTTTTGCCGCAAGATGAGAGACTTTAATAGTCATTAAAGGTCCAGCGCAAGGAATAAAATAATAACATACCTAATATTTTTTATCTTAGTTTTATTGATTCCAAAATTCATTTTCAAAACTGCCTTTGAAATTCATATGATCAGACGTTATTTCTATATGTTATGAGATATTAAAATATATTATGATGACTGTGAATAACTATGTAATGGAATATTGTTGTTGTTATCCACCTTGGCTTAAACAAACTAAACCAAGTCCATGACGTAGTCGCGTTACCAAATCAAAAACTACATCCCCCTCATTCAACAGCTGCTCGACAGAGGCGCCAATACAATCTAAGATATGAGAAACGACATACATTAATTACAATAAATTAAAGTTGCAAACAGCCGCGTTTCCGGAAGAAACAATAAGATGTTATATAAGTAGTACGCATAATTTCTAATTTTGATTAATATTCATTTGTATATTCGGATCTACATTTCTATAACGATTACCATCAATCTGAGTACTATATTCATAGGACTCTAGAACATCGTATGTTGTAACCTATAATTTTCCCTTCGTAGAAGTTGATTAACAATGTGTATATTGAGATTATGGAATACAAAGGTAATTCAAAAAGTACCTGTTTCGACAACAGATGGCGTTGCTAAGGCCAGTTGGTGTTACCATTGTGTGCTGTCATCTATTAAACGACACTGAAATAAATGCGACTCTGATTCAGTGAATAATTTTGATTTTTTAGATAATTAAGAATAAAATCCAAATTTAATTGCTGTAGCGTCGATTTGTTAACGTCATTTTGAGACGAGTTGTCTGCTGAATCTACTCCAAAGAAGGTGAAGATGATGTCAATGGTCGGAAACACTATCGCGAAGATTTTATGTGATGAGAAGAGGTTCACATTCATGGACTACTTAGAAAAATAAAAATGATCATTGGACAGTATTATAGTTAGTTATACAATACCCAAATTATATTCCTCATAACTCGTTTTCCATCCCTAACGCGGATACTTTTTGAATTTTTCTCATATGCTGAGGTATATGTAAGATAATTATGATCAAGTTAAATTATAAATTATCAAAAGAATTTGCTTTATTTAATCTAATTTTTTTAATTGGCTGTGATAGAAAAGAAATTCAGTTACATAATTCAAAAAAAAAAAAAAAAAAATTTTTTAAAAAAAAAATTTTTAAAAAAAAAATTTTTTTTTTGTTTAAATTAATTTTTTTTTTTTTTTTTTTTTGATTACAAATTTTAAACAATCAATAAATTTTCAGCTATTTTCTGTTTCTAGAAGGCGTCAAATCTTTAAATATGTCATAGCTATTGGCCTGTGCATGATTTAACAGCAATTTATCTTAAGAGTGGTTAAAAATGTTCTTTCTAAGAAATTTAGAACTCGTTTTATCATTTTATGAATTTTGATAATCATTGCAATTTTTATTGACTAATAATTTTCACAAGTAGAAACCAATTTGGATTTTTATAAAAAGAAAAATGAAAGTATTTCTTAATTTTTTTTAAAACTGTATAAAATCAAATTACATTATTCCATTTCTAATTATTTAATTTGATTTCATTAACAACTATGAATATTCATAGATCAATTAACTTTCTAAACTAATCGAAGACTGATATAGTTCATTTTAAGATCAAAAGTAATAGGGCTGTATGTTTTTCTAATAAATGTTCTAAGAATCAAAAAAGAATGATAAAATAGTTTCCTCTTTTGTCAGAGAGAAATATTAATTGTAAGGTATAATTAAGGTATTCATTTTTATAAGGTTAAATTTCACTTAATAATTCATACCTAAAAATAATATAATTTTGAAAAACTAATTCTAAATTTTAGATTTAAGTTATTTTAAGATTGGTATTTAGGGGAAAAAATAAAAAAAAAAATTTAAAATATTTTAACAGTACAGAATTCTCTTTAAAATTTATACATATCAATATTTTGCAACCTGTTTTTGCTCTGTATAACCAAATATAAAGAAGTCTATTTAAATCTTAAATGAGCTTTTTTAAAAGTTTATTAGTAAAACTTCATGTCACGTCTATGGTATGTCAATCTAAAAAAAAAAAATTCGTCCCTTAAATATGTCTAATGTGCCTATTATAATACCTTGAGAAACATATCGTGAAGTTCTGTACCTATTTTTAATAGACATGATTATATTTCATGCTATCCTAGTATTTCCAGATCATTCACGCTATTTCTTAAGCAATAAGAATGTAATTTATTTTTATGGCCGGTTTACCCTAGTAGTAAATAGGGCCAAAGGTGAAAGAATTTTTTAAGTAAGAAAACATTACATTATTAAGGTTACAGTGCAACATTTTGGCCTTGATTTTTAAAATGTTTTTATTCAATACGCGATGTTTCAGTTTTTAACACAAAATTAATTTTAAAATTTCTATGTTAATTGTAAGAAACGAAATATAAAAACACGTTGTATGCAGCGAAAAAAGAAAAAAAGTGATTGTGAAAATGCATTGAAATATACTACTCTCTATACCTTAATGAGGTAGGAATTCGATATTCATATTATTCTTAACATTTGGCGATGCTCATTGATTTGTTTCAACAGTTTAAATGCTGGGACGCAAAAGATGCCAACAGATGTAAAAAAAAAAAAAGGAAAAATAATCTCCCTAATATCTTATGTGTTTAATTTTTCAAACATTAATTTTCTGTATTAACACAGTTTTGGTTACTTTAACTCATAAATGTTTCTTTAAATTTGAGAATAGAATCAAAATGACTTAAATTTTCTCTAAATAAGGCAGATGGCTAACAGACCACTTTTATTTACCTCAATAATTCCAGGGATACCTAAAAATAATCGAATTTTTGAATGTATGTTCTAAAAAAATTCTTGAGTAATTCTAATCTAGAGTGATGCCTCACTCTATTGACCGATCGCATTTAAGTGATTTTTTTTTTAAATTTTCATTTAAACTCAGAAGAGCTAGATTTTAGGAATTGGATTCTTTTTGTTGCAGAATAAATTGTTTAATTCAACTGTTTTTCATCTTTGTTCTCTCTTTATTTTTCATTTAAAAAGAGAATTAAAAACTGAAATGATATTTTTAATCATTCTTTAATGCTTTCGTTGATTTATCCAATGCTATATATATAACAAAAGGGGGGAATACTTACATAGTTTTCCTTTTTGAATTTCTCTTCAGTTTTCTCTTGGAAATCGGTAATGTTGCATTTGAAGGAAATCCGAATCTCCTGCTCTTCTAGGCATTGGAATTTGGAGGGCTGAGAATGTTTGACAGTTCAGGATAACAGCGCCATCTGTGGATGACTATCAGAAATAAATATATTGCTCTAGTGTCCAATGAATTTTAAAAATAAGTGTTTAAGAAATATTATCATTTTATAAAATAAATTTGTAAATATATGTGAATCAGATTTAATTTCAGTTTTTGTTAGATAAAATTCAATTAGTTTTCTTTAAGTAAAGTTATTCATCTATAAATTTCACTTTATTTACACCTTATTTTAAAAATACACTACGGTATATTTTGATGTGTTTCATTTTTTTCATGTTTAAATTAAACCTTTTCTCCCTCTAAATATGGTCAGTCTACTTCACTTTTTTTAAATGTATAGTTTATTCGCATCTGCATACATTTTAAGATTTGAGTTAATCTTGAATGTTTCATTTCATCCAACTAATTAGACATGACGAATTAATCAACATTATGTAATATAAACATTTATGTATGTTACATTTTTTGCGTCAACCCTTTTTTTTACTCATTTCTGCCCTTTTAAAAACAAAAATTAAGTTTAAATCATCTGATGTTATATGAATTTTATTGATAGTTGAGTATACCTTTATCATGAAAATCAAAAAATTTCATTTAAATTAGTGCTTTTAGATAAACTAAATAAATACTTTGTAACACAAATACTGAGCAAATAACTGAATTACACGGTAATCTCGTTCATAAAAATACTTTTTCTTTCTTTTTTTTTTTAAATCATAACGTAATTTCTTTTTTATATTATTCATTCCAAACAAAAATAAATTTCTAGAAATGTTTTGATATTAAGTCCTCCACCACACACAAAATGTGATTCATTAAAAATCAGTTTATTTTCTATAATAAAGGATTGCTTCTGAAAGTAAACTCAAGTACCAATTTTTCATTTATATCTCTCAGAGCATATATGTAAGCTCTCTTTTACGCTGGTGAAATTATTATTTCTCTTTTTCTTACAGATTTTATTCTCAACATTTTTATGCCAATTTCATACTTTTGATAAAAATGAAATAATGCAAATCATGCCCGGAGAAAAATTAACATTTGGAAATACTTTATAAGGCCTTATTTTACCATCCCAGGAATACACCAGGAAAACTTATATTCGATTTAAAAATAACACTGTGACTTTCAAATCTTCCATTTCTGGATAGCCATTACACATTAAATCTACTTTCATATTCAAAAAATGGCTGTGAAGTGTAGTGGTTAGCACTTCTATCTGGGAGCACTGTTGACCCAGGTTCGATTTCTGTTGTCTTCGGCTTGGCTAGCTGGTCATGGGTCAACTCAGCTGTCCAGAGTCGATAATCGAGTTCCATTTTCGCTTGAGAAGTTAACTGAGCGTCTAACGACAGGTTAGTCTCTCAGTCTGGACACGAGGTCCCCAGGCTCAAAAGCTATAGAAACAGAGATGGGCGCAGCCTGATGTAACTTTTTTTGGCCTGGGCAAACTTTAATTTATTTTTGTAAAACCTTATAAAGTTAAACAAATCGTCTTAAAGCATTTTTTTTTTTAGTTTTAGATTTTATTAACATGAAAAAGCAAAAAAAGAAAAGAAAAGAAAGAAAAGAAAAAAAATTAAAAATTTGATGTAGAATGTGTTAAACTATATCATTTAAACTGAAAAATATCCCATTAATGCTAAAAGTATTTCTCCTAAATAGTTGCGATAGTTTTGCATATGAATCTCATCATATTCGATTTATAACTCTATAAACTATTGGTTGTAGGAAATATTGTAGTTCACAGACTGGACACGAGGTTATTTTTTTACAGGGTGCAAGATGATTCTCAAATTTAATTTCAAGAAAATTATTATTATTACAAATTATTTCAAAATTAAATTTTGACAGTCATTTCTTTAGATATCCCAAAGTCAATAGCTATCGCAACGGATAATTGATTGATGCATTCATAGTTTTCTTCAGAAGCAACAAGAGAGCTATTTTCGATGGATCCCGTAATTTCGAACCATGGTCACGTGGTGAGGGTAAAATCTGATTTAGTTACCTATTTCTCCAAATTCCCACTCCTTGATTAAGAGACGATTGGAACCTCGATAGATCGAATGAGCATCGGCCCCGCTACACGAAAAGCCTTCAGTGGAATCAGGACACGAACCCACAATCAGGCGGAAAGAACGCCAGTCATGAGTTCTCGATCAGGACCACTTAGCTATCACGGCCGCTCCCACAATGGTAAGTGGCCACGGTATCCTAATGGTCATGTCGAGAACTCGTGGCCGATCTTGTTTTTGTCGAGTCGCAAATTCGAGTCCCGACGCTACTAAAGATCCACCGTGTAAAGGGCACGTTAAATTGGGTCAAGTTCTAAAGTCCTCCCATAGACGTGGTGTATAAGTTTGTAATAGGAGGTGTCAGCTCAGGTTTCATCCTCGTCACTTAACCATGATTCAAAATTAAGAGATCCGTCGCCAACAGTCATCTTTCAATGCGATGTTAGTAAAAAAATCGCATCCCATAATGGTAAATTAAAAATTCATTTGTAAATTATAATGTGAAAATATGTCTTAAAAATATTTAAAACATTATTACCAAATTCCTTATTCGTTGGCAAAATCTTTAAAAAATTTCAAAGGATTGTTTCTTTAAAAACCTTATATATAATGCTAAATATTAAATTTTCAAGAAATCTCATTCAAAAATACGTTTTACATCATTTTAACCATAAGCAGAATAAACTTCTCGAATTAGAAGCCGAATAAACTACCATCCGTTCGTCGGGAGCAAGAGGCAGGCCAACTCTTGTGAGCAAAGAGCGAATAATAGGTTAGATTAGGGAAATGTCCAAAATGAGTGTGAGCTCTCCTTAGCGGTCGGCTGATTTCACTTGAAATCCGTGAGACTCAGTGTACATTACTCTCCCCTCCTCCCACAGTACTTATTCTGGAGGCTTCAAACACGATACAGTCACAGTGGGAACTATAGTATTTAATATAAAAGGATTAGAGGAAAAGTAGGCTATGACCACAGTTCAGAATAGTGAGTGCAGCTGTGAGGAAAAAATGTGCAAGTGTTCTCTTCGCGCATTTGGGATCTGTTAAGGGGTCTCAGGACCCTTAATCTACACAATTCTCAAAGAAAAAAAATATATGTTTAAGCTTCAGCTTTTCTGAATATTTAAATGTCAAAAGTTTAACGATATTTCCAAAAAATTTTAGAGTTAAGAAAAAATTAAAATTTATTTAACTAGGTTTTTTCGGGAGGAGGGTATTTTTCACCATTTTAATTTTTCTCAAAAAAAAAAAAAAACTTAAGAGCGGGATTTTTCAGAAACTATTAATCAAATTAGTTTGAAATTTAAAAAGCGTGTTTAAATTAAGTTTCTGGCATATTTTGAACACTTTTACGCAAATTGTTAAAAGAAAAAAAAAGATCATGAACGTTAATTAGATTTTTACTTAAAATTTCCTAATTTTCTGAGTAATATGTATTTAAAAATTTTAATCAAAATTTTTAAACGGTATGTGCAACTTCAAAACTGGACACTTTTTCAAATTTAATGTTGTACTTTAGAGCCCTGTTCACAAAGAAATATTGATTTTCGTAATTTTGAAAAAGTGTTCAGTTAATATTTATTTTATCATTTCAAAATTTTACTTAAAATTACATGAAAATATTAGAATTGATTTAAATATATATGAATATTGCTTGGTAAAGGTGTCAAGTTTCTGATTTGTTTCAATGATAAGTTATAATAAATTGAAAAATGCTGGGTTTTTTTTCATATTCTATGTCAATAATTAAGAGTCCTCCGACCCGCTTAAGCATTCTGTTTGCCATAATATAATCCAAACTGTTTTGATAATTTATTTTCTAAGGTAATTTATTTATTTAATGCGTATGTCAGAAAAGGAACTATAAAAGTATTGAAATTTTTTACTATTTCAGTTTATGATAGAAAAATAATCATTGCTCTAATATATTTTATTACTATGATTTCTTAAATTTCTTAACTGTAAATAATTAAATTCATCAGAAACTTTTTAACAAATTTGTGTGTTCTATAGATGGAAAATTGTTTTTTTTAAATAATAGACAAATTAATAAAAGGAAGTAAATACCTTCTTGAAACGAATGTTTGTATAAGTTCTTGAAAGTTATTTGACTCCTTTAGAAACGCAATTAAAATTAAATCAGAAGTAATGACAAGAAATTAAGATACATCTCACAATCTACAAAAATAAAGTTTAATCCAATCAGCATACCTTTTTCAAGGATAATTCTGGTCAATTTATCTAAAATAAGATTGAACAAGGATTGTTTAGTAATTTCAGTTTAAATAAAAGAGAAACAGAAACATAAAATGTTAATAACAGAAGAAAAAAAAGAAAGAATAGAATTAACAATCCAAAATTTTTATAATTATAAAGTTACATTTTACGTTTTTTGTCTAAGACATGAATATAAATGTTTTAACATGAGTATTTTTTTTTTAAATTTAGTTAAATAAGATTTTTGCTTTATTGTTTTATTTGAAGGTTGTAAATTAAATATTATTTAATAATTGCAGAGTAATCTTTATTTTCATTAGATATGAAACTTAAAAATCGGTTTTGGTTTTATCGCATTTCATTTTTGTGTTAATTTTTATAACATTTGCTAATATTTAAAAATAACACAAAAAAGTAACAGGTTTTTGAAATACACTCAAGTATTATTTAGTTTGATCATAACACATTTTTATATCTTGATACGTAATTAATGTAGCGGAATTTTTTAGGTATAGTATGTGTAAACGTTAATTAAAATTACAAAATCCTTTACCGAGAGATTATCCATTGTAGAATTTTAGTTCACCATTCAAACACAAATTCATTTCATTTCAATCTATATCCAGTACTTTTAATCGTTTCTACTCAAAAGATATGAAAGGATGGGCTACTCACGATTTTCTCTTCACTAACCTCGGGATAATTTGAATTGCAAAAAATTACGATTTCGCACCAACCAAAATGAATTAGATACAGATGAGAAGTGCAGCGAATTGAATTAGAGATAATAACATATAAATTAAATACAATTAAAAGAAAATAAATGATAATGACTTACTGATAGATGTTTATAATTTCGATCGAAGCATCTTGATTAACTTTTTTGAATGGAAGCGAATTCTAATTAAAGTGCTGAGACAAAAAACGGTTGCTCGCGAGAAGAGTTTGTATCGGAATGTGTGATAAGGTAAGCTAAGATTTCATTATTAGAGCATAACCTAAAATAGACGGGTTAGGTGGGATTCGAGGAGTTATTCTATTCTACAGTGATTATTAATAAAATATTTTATTTTGCTCTTGCGTGTCTCCAATTGGAGTCTTAACTTTTGACTATTTAATGAAATTGAAAGATGGGGGTAAAATTAAAAAAATTGAAGAAAAGGCGTCACAGATATTTTAAACTAAAAAAGCCAAAAAACATTTATGCATTTTTCTCAGCAAAACATCTGTAATGGGAATGAAAATTATCTCCCCTGCGTACATTTCACTATCATTTATCAGTTTGAATTATACACGTGTCCGCTTAATTTTGCCTCCTTGTATTGCAGGAAAGGACTAACTCCAGTGTTCCTCGGTGCGTGCACCGTAATAGAGCCCATGGATCGCTTATTGACACACAACTTAAAGCTCGGCCGGAGATGACACCTATGCGGATAAGTGAGTGCGGATAAGGAGGAGTGGGCGGATGGTAAACGAATGGTTGCGGAAATTGACCCTCGGCAGAGGAGGAAGGGGAGAAAGAGGACACTGTTCACAAATCACGGTCTGTGTTTTCCCAACCGGGTTCTGACTCAATCCTCTACAGGAGAGGGACCACTAAACGGAACTATGTACTACTACAATCAGTACACTCAGTAATAGGGTGGGACTGAGTTTGATTAATATTATTCAACGGGTTTTTTTTAAACAAATTAAATGTTTTTAAGAACTTTTTATCTTGTTTGTGTTTAATACATGTTGACTACATTATACAAAGTTGTTGTATTAAAAATACATACAATCATTATATACATTTTTTATATATACGAAGTGAGGCTATTATACAATGAGACTGACGTTGCTACCAAAAAGTACGCGTTCGCCAGACTCTTGGGACCAAACGCTGTTTAGCGTGAAGACTTCTCTTTCGAATGCCGTGACTCTCGCTACTGAAATCTAATCCGTATACCCGTAGCCTTCGTTTACATTAGAATTTTTTTTGTTTGTTTCGCCAGAATAATGACAAGGGAGAAACGAATTATTGTGAAATTTCACATGAAACTTAGAAAAACCGCTACTGAAACTTATGATGTATTGAAAGAAGTGTATGACAATGAATATTTATCGCACACATGTGTTTTTAAGTGATTTCAAGATAGAGAGAAGACGTTAAAGATTATTTACGGCAGGAACGGATGACAATATCGAAAAATCGTTAATCTGGTCCAATCTAACCGTCGATTAAGTATTCGTGCGTCTGCTGAGACTGTAGGAATCAACAAAGAGACAATATGACAAATTTTTCCATCAAGACAATGCGCGGCTCACTCCACATTGCCTATCAATAGGTTTCTAGCTAAGTACTGCCTTCTTGTGTTAGACCATCCGCCTTATTCGCTGAATCTTGAGCTATGCGACTTCTTTTTATTTCCTAAGGTGAAATCTGCTTTAAAAGTACAAGATTTGAGTCCATTGAAGCCGTGATATAAAAAGCTGCATGTATTATGAAGGAGCTGACAGAAGACTTCCAGCACTATTTCGAACAACAGATGATTCGAATGAAGCATTATAGGGACAGAGGAGAAGTTTATATAGAAGGTGATAATAATTAAATATGTATGATATCAAAATAAAATGTTTTACCACTTCAGTCTCATTATTTTATAGCTACCTCTTGTACTCAAAAGAGCATCATGCTTTAACATTATTTTTAGTTTCTTATCTCAGTAAAGAGATAAACATTCAAACCTCAATAACGAATATTTTTTTATCTAATTGGAAATGATATTCATATTTAAGCAACAACGCTCACATAAAATGTAATGTGGTAAGGTTGTTGAAGTTGTTTATCCAATTATTCCCTATAACTTAACATTTAAAATAATTAAATTCTATCGCTAAAAGGAAAAGATAATCATTTAGTAATGAAACATTTCATTTTTAACTTAACACAAAACATA
This sequence comes from Nephila pilipes, assembly GCA_019974015.1. Classification (NCBI taxonomy): domain Eukaryota; kingdom Metazoa; phylum Arthropoda; class Arachnida; order Araneae; family Nephilidae; genus Nephila; species Nephila pilipes. The sequence goes on along the minus strand of BMAW01064943.1, from coordinate 75,693 downwards.
GATAATATGTCTAATAAGAACACTATCTAAAAATAAAAAATAATTTATCTCTTAATTTCTTAAATACAGTTATTTTAACTTCGTTTTGAAAGGTTATAGACATGCAATCCAAAACCGCAGGTTTTTTTCCCCTGAATGTCGAATTACAGTAAATTACACACACACACATATATATATATATATATATATATACATTTTTATGTTTCTTAAAATTATTAAAATTTAAGGTAAAGCTATGCCTTTTTTTAAAAAAAATTATGGATGAATTCCTTAAATAGTGCTTAAGAAATCATTGGGCTTACATCCTTGTATGTGATAATAATTAATATTTACTTTTAGGGCTGATAAATTACCAATTATCGAAAAATTTTAATAAATCACTATTATTTTCAAACCTTAAAAAATTATTTCATACGTTTTTCGTAATGTGTTATCCAAATTAAAATAAAATCTACAGCATAATTTGTGGATTACAAAACACTTATTTAAAAGAATAAGTTATATTCATAATGTTACAACAGAAATTCTAATATATGTAAATTCCATATCTTTTTCATGCTTTGAATACTATGTACTTTTGAATTATCCTAAGAAGAATAAGCTTAGAGTTAAATAACTATCTTAATCAATTTATTGATTCCAAACTTGCAACATTTTTCAGTATTGAAAAATTTCCTATTTATTTACATATACTGACAAGGGGGAACGGCATATATCGTATATCATATTTATTTAACATGTTCCACACACACATACTTCATTTTGTATAATTTTATATTTAATGGAATAAGACTTTTGAAGTTTTTATATTTATAGGGTATTCTTGAATGTTTCCTTGATTTTAAGAATACGATATAATAGACAGGATATAATTACCGGAACTTATATTAATATAGGAGCACTGACCGATTAAATATGACTAAAGATATTTTCTACTGAGAAAAAGGAAGAAAAAATATATGAGAAAAATTCAGTTTTTAAAGTGTATATTTTGAACAAATTTAACTTTTTACAACTTTAAACCAAATTAAAAAGTGACGCGTTATTTTGTAAAAATAATAAACGAAATTTATATTTTCTGCGACGGAACTCATAACGATGAATACCTTAAAGAAAATGTGTTTTCACATAAAATAAATACATTTCATTGAATTATTTAAAGAGAATATTAGTTTCTCCTTTTAAATTCCAAAGCAAGAACAGTAAAAAAAAAAATTATTTTCAAAGCTAAATTTTTCGAGAGCTTGATCTGTTTAGAAATGTTAACATTTTTCAAAAACCCAGTTAACTAATCTACGTTAAAAGGCTAATCCATATATCCTTTAAGTAAAACCGTAAGTTTTCACTCGCCTGAAACTACAGCAGCGCCATCTACTAGATAGATTTGCAAATAAAAATCTTCATCTAGAAAAGAAATACATCATTCCAATTTTTAATAACTTCTATGCTGAAAAAAAAAAATCACTTTTAACACCAAACATGGGTGGGAATAGTCATTTGGTAGTTTAAGAGTAAAATTTGAAGTAAACTTTTGTGCTTACTGGTAAAGAGGCAGATTTGTAAGACTAGTGTAAACTTGCCTACTGTTGACCTTCGATAGCGCTGGAAGAGAATATATTGACATTGTGTGTGTTAATTAAAACGGTCCCATGTGGGTCAATATGTGTGCTCTGATCAACCTCTCTTTCACTGAGCAAACAAACTGGAGCTCCTCCAGCAAAACCTCGTGTTATCATGTCATCGACTGGGTTTAATGCAAGAAGAAGAAGCGTTTTTGTGCTGTCAAAATAGAAACGGATACACGTAATGGAACCACTTGAGAATATTTAATGTTGGAAAGCATCTAGAAGATTAACAGTGAGGGGTGACCAGATCTAATGCTATAAAATAGAAGAAAGAATTAAAATTACGATGCATAAAAATTATTATCATGTATTTTTATTATATATAATGAATACTTTTTATTCATAATACAGGGTCATTCAAAATAAATCATCAGATTTCAAATCGCTATACTTCCAAAAATAAACGACACAGAATGATAATTAATACATGAATATAAAGAGAAAACGCAGAAGTTTTATAGTGTGAAAAATAGATGGCATTCGTATGTTCTTCGAGAATCTATTTCACGAAAACTGTTTTAGAAATTTTTACGGAGCTACCTCCCAGTGGACCAGATGACTGGATGTTACACAGCTGACCACCTAAGTCAGCTTATTTGGACCGGTGTGATTTCTTCCTCAGAAGGTTCGCAAAATATAAAGTCTATGCGCCATCATTCCTCACAAATTTATGTGAACTTAAACAACGCATTTCTGCTACTGTACAATCAATTACCGCTGACACTTCACAAAGTGTTTGGTAGGAACTTACATATCGAATTGACATAATACGTGTAATTAAAGGAATTTGTATAGAACACTTGCGAAAATTCTTCCACAATTCTTTTTTGCATTCATGTATTACTAATCATTCTGTTTCATTTATTAAGTTTTTTTTAATAACCCTAAGTAATGAATACTTTGTTTTTAAAGTTCAATTTTACTACAGAACTTTTGGAAATTTTCACAAATTTCAAATAAATGTATTTGTAATCTATATGCATCTTGAATTCTTTAAGAAATAAATAAGAATAATTTTAATTTCTATACCATTTTAGAGCTAATGTGACCATGTTTTAAATGTATATATTTCATGTATGGATTTTTTAAGAATAGTAATAAATATAAGAAAAATGCAAGAGTAATAATAATAGTAAGAAAATAAGTGAGAATGAACAGATATGAGCTGCAGAAAAAAATATTGAATTTTAATATTTCATATACTTTTATTTAGATATTGTATCGATTTATGCATTATAATAAAATATTGTTGCTGTTGTGTAAAGATAATTAAATTGTTAAAATGTAAACATGATTGTTATACATTCAGTATTAATATACAAAGGCATTTAAATACAAAAGTAAATAAATAAATTTTAATGGAAAAGTGTGATGTTTACTAATATTGTCAAACTTAAAAAATGCGATTTTACAATCAGGGCCCCAAAATTAGTATAAATCTGAGCCCTCTCCTTCACTCAAAGAAAAATTATATGCATAACGCCGATATATATATATATATATATATATATATATA
>BMAW01064943.1:39242-72542 GCA_019974015.1 Nephila pilipes | reverse complement strand
ATATATATATATATATATATATATATATATACTGTTTACGATTTTGTGGGGGTGGAGGGGGGTTGAGAGGAAAAAAAATCTTAAAATTGGCGACGTGAGAATAAATGAAAAGGTATTCAGACCCCCTTACACAAACACAACCCGGAAACCAAATTCATGATTACTGTAGATAAATAAGTAATATAAAAAAAAATTAAAGTCTATTCCTACTCAGGTCAACAAAGAAAATTTTTATTTCAGTTACTTTTTGTTAAATAATTACAATTAATATAAATATGTATATACATATGACAGAATCACAATATTAAGTGGCAAAAGAAATTTTTTTCCAGGGATCTACACGCTTAATTACTGAAGCTATTTATTCCTAAATTTATATCTGCTAAATATCTTATATAAGAAAAAAAAAATTCTCCCTTATAAAAATAAAAATTAATTATTTGAAAATCAAATAAAAAAAATTTTATGCTTCGTCGAGATTCGATCCGAAGGCATGAAGATTCTACGTCGTCGATCTACCAAATTCGCCATTGCAAGACAATTGAAATAGTAGAATCATTGGCTTGTTTCTTAATTCAACCGGTAAATCAAATGGTTGGAATGCAGTTTAGCCCAACCAACCTTGGCGACAGGAATTATTTGGCGGTATTTTGTCAAATGTAGCTACCCTGGTCCGCTTCGCGGACTTAACGTTCAGCCAAAAAAAATCACAAAGTTTGGCAATTTTCGAATCAGCAAGTTTGACACGTCAAGTGGTTGGGCTAAACTGCATTTTCACCAATTAAATTTAATTAAATGAATTAATATTTGAAAAAACTATATTAACATCAAGTGCCTTCCACTACAAGTTTAAAAAAAATCTGTTTGAACTTGAGTGGATGAATAAAAAGTATTTTATTAACGATTGAAAATTTGAACAAGATATATAAAGGGAGAGTGCGAGCTAATAATAGGAATTTAATAATAAATATGTATATCTATATTCATAAGATCAAATATGAAAATAAAAGGTGAATTTTGTTGGATGAAAAAGTAAAGAACAAACATTAGATGGATGATTTATTACAAAATGTATAAAAGGCCTAGTAAAATTTTGCTTATCTCTTAATTTGTTAATTTAACAAAACCCTATTTGAAGAACACTAGAGTAAAAGAAAAAGTTATTTAAATTAAATAGTTTATCCATATTTGAACATATTTACAACTGAGAAATGAAAAACAGCTGCCTTAAAATTGAAAAATTTTATCGGATAACAATCAAAACTAAATAATACGGAATATCTTGTAATGAGAGTCGTTCAATAAGTCCTTAAAAAAATCCAAGAGATGCCGTTCGTAGGTAGCATCGAAACTAATTTCTTTTTAATAAGCACCATGACTCACCAGATAGATAAGTATCAGTTTCTCTTATTCGTGATCATGACGCCTTTCGCACCTCAAAATTCTTCGTCAAAATTTTTCCGGCCGATGAGATCCTCCTCGCCTTTCTTGAAGCAGATTCACCGGAAACAACACATTGTTTTGATTGTTGCTTAGTTTCCGGTGAATAATAATTAATGTAGGTTTCACCGACGGTGACAACTCGTCGAAAAATGACGTTGACAACTCGATGCTGAAGCAATCGATTTTTGATTTGGAAGCAAGTGACAACCAAATCAAAATTAATTAATGAATCAACGTCAGATTTACTTAGACTCCGTTTCACAGATGGCAGCACCCAGTGATAACATCAATTTACTTTAATGATGCCCTCTGTCTTCAAATACAAGTACTTTTTGAATTACCCTCACATATTGCTATATCTTATTTTTATGCTTATTTAATATTGTCTTATTTGATTTTTAACAGAAGTTCTAGAATATTTATTGAAAAATACTTTTAAACTTCAGAATAGTGATAAGACATTCTATCATAATCTGTTCCTAAATTTTCTCTCTCTTTTATTGTACTAAAACTATTTCATTGATATTAAAGCTTAAAAAAAATTTCAAAAAAAAAAACCTTTAACACGTCACATCCCATATACGCATTATTTAACTTTCCCTGCCACAAGTTGGTACATTTAATCAAACCTAGATCAACAATGTTTTTTTGCGTATGAAACGTTTCAAAAGCGTGTTTCGAAACCTTCCCGAAATATTTCATACCTAAAACTCGAATTCGGTTACGTTTCTCTTTTCGTCGCGTCACTTTTTCGAATGTTTGTAAAACGCTCTGTCTTTTTTATTGGCTTTGAACCCGAACTTATTAAAGTGGGTTTTGGAGAGGGCAAACAGATGTCTTTTTGCCAGCCTCGACTCAACCGGGATTATTTGCCCGAAGCTGATATTTCGAGATAAGCTCGCGCGAGACCCGTGTTATTAAAAAGTGAGAGGCGACGTAGAAAACGAAAGAAAGAAAGGAGAAAAAAAATCCTTGCTTCAAAATGTTTGCCCAAAAGTGGGAAAATGTGTTTGAAATTTGCGGAAGAAATTTTTTTCCTTCTATTTACCCTATATACGAGTGAAAAAATAGCTCACTTTTATTTATACTTTTAAGAATAAACGTTTCTTTTTTTTAGGCGCTAGTTTCCGACCTTGTGGATAGAAGAATATGTACTTAAGAAGGTGATTTAATTTAATATTGAAGCTTGTTTATGAGCTTAAATATGTGTTTTGCAAAATTTGGAAAAGGATGAAAAAATATCTGTCTAGATAAATAAAGGGTCAAAAAAGTAGTGAAATAATCGATTATTCCATCTCTGTAATTGAAATTACGCTAGTTATTAACCAATACAGCACTAAAATGTGCTTTTTGATAAAAGGAATAGATTTTTGAAGAAGTTAGATTGTAACATCTCTGTAAACATCTTTATTTAGAGAAGTCTAAAAAATTAAAAATTTAGATAGTTTCTTTCAACAATGGAAATGTTGATTAGTTCACTTACTTATTATTTATTATCACATTAAATTAAGTTGTGGATTACAATTATCATGTTAAAGTACCAGCTCTCAACGATGTTAATATAAAGTGTGTAAACCATTTAAATGAAAATTTCACTGCTTAATTTTTACAGTTTTAGTTTTACACAGTTATTAATTATGAATAATTACAATCGCCTCCGAGTGATTCAGATTTAAAGATAAAAATATTTGTTGGTTAGCAGAACTGAACTTTACAAATATTTGACTATTCAACTTGAATATGCTTGGAAATCTCACAAAAAGTTATTTTCATAAAAATGTATTTATTTATTTATAGGTATGAGCAGGGAAATAAATCTTTTTTATAAATGAATTATTAAGATCTCATGCACCTACATGCACGCTTATATGTATGCGTGCGAGTTATTATGGATTTTATTTGCTTAGTTATCTTTTTCATAAATGCTTTTAAAAAGGAATTTCATTTAGCGTTTTATCTCTATTCAAATATATCTTTAATTTTATAAGCTTTTTTAATATTTTGTTGATGGAGACAGTTTGGCCAACAGTTCTAGAGTAGCCTAGTTTAACAGTCTCAAGCCTGTTATAAGATAAAAAAATATTTTTATAAATTGTTTTATTTTTCTTCAAATTTCGATTTCTTACAGTTTTTCAGTAATTATACCTTTTTGATGATTCCGGTACCCATCAATTTATTTTATTTGTTTATTTTTACAGTCGGGTATGTATTTTTTTTTACTGGTACTGTAATGATTTATTACATATTGCTTTAATTTATATTTATTGAGATTACAACATGATCTATTTTTGATTTAAATATTGGTATTTAATTACATAAAACATCAAATTATATATATAATCAGGGTAAAACAAATGTTCCTGGTACATTTAAAAAATTAATTTAAAATCAAATAATTGTCTTAGGTAGCACAATTTGAACAATGACAGATACACAGCACTTTCACAATTCCTGACACAGATACAGGAACAAAACACATCTTATGTACAGTCACAGTTATTACACAGCATCGTTCAGCTCAACAGCTTATTACTCTTCACTGCGTACAGCCACCGAAGCAATATTCTGCACTTCCGAGGCAGGCTCGGAAGATTCCCAGCAGATACACGTTGCTTCTTCACAAATCCCCGGCACGCTCCACTTCAAGTGTCAACAGCATTCAGTCGACCAACCGATCGATCTCCTCAACAAAAGACTCCTCCTCCAAAGACAGACTTTCCGTAACAGTCCTGCAAGATTCAGACCGAATCTCCAGTAAATTCCCAGACCATGACTCCCTGATCGGTCTACAAAGCCGACTCCACAGGCAACTGATTCCGTACACAGACTGATTCCTCCTCAGAATAACTCAATTGGAATTTGTAGCTCTAGGCGTATTTATACCTTTTCCAGCCAGGCGTGAAGTCACATAGGAAAATTCCCGATAAGTCAGCAATTTTCTTCCCGTTTAGTTTTTCGCTTATGTTCCAGGACCTTCGAGTACTTTCCACTTGTCGCCAAAGTCGCCGTTTCTTGCCAAATCACCAAATGATCGCCAAATCCGTCGCCAAGGCGAACGGGTCATTGCTTGAACTGTGTTTTTTAACAGGTGACATCTCTGCAAATCCATTTAATAATAATAATTATATATATAGTGTTGTTTTGCAGTTTAAAAAAATACGATTTATATTTCTGAGTAAAATATTAAAAAAAAAAGTTCATATTACGTATTTCTATGATTATTTTTCGTGGCCGCGGTAGCATAGATGGCGTTGTTTCCATCGAGTCGTGGAATCGAGTCCTAACACACCAAAACGGTCACCGTACAGCGAGGTTGGGGAGCTTTAAATCTGTTGAAGCTCCAAATCCACCCATAGCCATGGCATAGCACTTTGGAGAGGAGATGTCTACTCAGATGTCGTCCTCTTCACTTATCCAAGGATCAAAATTACGAGGTTCGTCACCGCTATTCTTTTCGTTGCATCTAAACGTGACGCTAATAAACAATCAATTACATTTTTTAAAATTTTTTGCATTTATTTATTTTTATTGATTGATGTGTACTATATTTTGCTTTTCTTATTATTTACATTTGAGTACCTAAATCAAGTGGAAAATAAAAATTGAAAAGAAAAAAAAATAGATATTTTCGTTAAAACTTGTGATAAATAATAAGAAATTACATGAAGAAATAAAATACGCGTATATATTTTTCAATAGTAAAATAGATCATTTTTATAATTTTTAATATTTTTTTTTAACTTCACCTTGTTAAAATATGTTATGCATTGAAAAACCTTGCTTGGTTAATAATATATTTGAAATAAAATATTGAACAGTTTTGGGTATATTTTACTACGTATTTTAAACTCAATATTGATTAATGAAGAGAATTTGAGAGATGTACAGCATATACTTATCTGAACTCTTTATAATTACTTATGATATACTTTGTTAAATAATTAATTGTTATTAATTTATAATATTAACTAATAATGAATTATCAATAATTAATTGTGTTAAATATTTCTTAAGAAATTGATAGGTTTTTATTACTAATATTAATTATTATTATTAATTAATCATGTTAATTATATATCCGTTAAATAATTAATTTGGTTTCTTACGTGGTTTATTTGAACAATCACATTTTAATACATCAAACCAGTTTTACTATTATTTTTCTTACATTTTAAATTTTAGTACATTTTAACGGAAAACTTTCAACCTTTGACTGATCAAAAGAATTGCTTTCTTTCAAATTCATACCTTAGAATAAATAACTTTCCTTTACAATAACACAAACAATAAATCTAAAAGATTTGGTAATTCACTGTTATTAACTACATTTTTTTTATTTATTTCACCACATCTATGATTCAGGATTTTAATTTTTGTACCTAAAGTAATTTTATGCATAAGCACGATGGATAAAACTACCTGTTAACTCAAGAAAAAAGTCGTGAAATAATTATTTGCATTTCTACTATTTCCTCATTTAAAATCTCGATATTCGTTTTGAGATATCGAGATTATTATAGCATACTGTACTTTAATTGCATAAATTACAACCCTGCTATATTTTTTGTACCTTACTAATATTATAATACTTGTTTTATGTTGTTGAGAAATTATATGACAAGACATTGTATTTCTTATTAGGGTTATATAATTTTATAATACAACTACACAGTTATCTTGCATGGACTTAAATATTTTAAAATACTAGACAGTCATGATTTATGCTGTTATAGGCTTTATAATTACAACATTTTTCGTGGATCGTTCAATAAATTGTTAAAAATTTTGAGAGACGGGCTCGAAGTATTAAAATTTATTTGTTTTTAGTAAGCATCATGACCCACTAGACAGCTGCCTGAGTCTCAGTTACTCGAATTTGGGATCACGACGCCTTTCGCATCTCAGAAATTCTTCGTCACCACTTTTCCGGCTGAAGAGATCCTCCTCGCCTTCTTTGGAGCAGATTAACGCATTGTTAACGCATTGTTAACGGAAGTAACGCATTGTTTTGATTGTTGCTTGATTCCCGGAATGTAATGAGGAATCTATTTCTCATCAACAGTGACAGCTCCACGCAAAATGACGACGACAACTCGATGCGACAGCATTCAAATTTTGATTTGGCAGCAAATGACTACCAAATCAAAACCAACAAACGAATCGATGAGCCATTTTTTTCTGCTCTGTTTAACAGATGGCGGCACCTAATCATAACAACAATTCATTTTAAGGCTGTCGTCTGTCTTCAAATGAAAGTTCCTTCTTAACCACCTTCGTACTAAATAGCCATGATTGCTAATATGCTTTATAATTTCAATATTTTAAATAATAGTGCTGCGTTTTTGTGTACAAAGCATTATGGACTCGAGAAGCTATTTTCTGCAGCAAGAATTTTATTTGAAAACAATATTGTTAGGAATTTGTTGTATTTCCTTTATCTGGACGAATTCTTTGTACCCAATTCTTGTTTTTCCTTCATCCCACGATCTGTATTCCCCACTACAGCAAAAAAACCCGCAATCCGGTAAGATAACGTAGCTTTGGGAGAACAAGAGTGAATGGTGAAAGATAGATTGTCCAAAGTCTTATCCCCATACAACGTTACAAAACTACCTCAATTTGTGGGGTCCTGTTACAGTTTACTTCGAGTACAAAGTACAATCTGGATCCCTAATACTTTTGCGGAGGAAATACACGTGTTTCTGGAATTCGAAATGCTTTCGAAAGTAAAGTGAAAAGCCCCACCAACTCGTACATGGAATACAAAACACCACTTCGTGTTCTATCGGACAGGGGGATTTTGAAGAATTTCAAAGCACGTAATTTTATCCCGAGACTTTATTTTCGTTTTAGGTTTGACTTCAATTTATTTTACTTTTTTAGTTTGAGGAGAGACGGCTTTTACAATCAAATCTGTGGTCAGCCTATCTCTCTTTCGCAAAGCCATTTCGAAATAAGGGCATTTAAAGCTCCTATCTTGGCAGTGTATATCTGTTCCAGATTGTTGCTGAAAGAGAGTAATTGCGTCATTTTAAATATAGTCTAAGCGTTTGCGGAGGGAAATACTTGATAATAATACTGATTGAATATATATATGTCGACAGCTTATGAAATACTAAACATTAAATTTTATAGTGATAATATATTAGTTTTTTCCGCATTCATCAAACAATATTTCTTTTCATCGTCTTCCTTTCATATTAGAAAAAGAAATTGAAGTAACGTCTTGAAATTTATAGTCAAAAATCGTTGGCAAAATCTATCATCTAGGGGTAATTTTTAAGAAACTTATATAAATAAGCCCTTTTTTCATTCTTTGCGTTGGTCTAGTTGTCATGGTCGAGAACTCGCGGTTGTCGTTGTTTCCATCGAGTCGTCATGGCAATAGCCTTGTAGCGGAGCTATGCACGTGAAATCTGGTCGAGGTTCCAAGTCCTCCCGTTGCCGTGTTGGGAGAGGGAGGAGTCAGTGGTCATGGTTGCGAACTCGAAGACGGCGTACTTTCCACCAAGTCGTGGGTTCGAGCTCAGTTGCCTCTGAAGACCCGTCTAGTAGCAGAGTTATGCACGTGAAATCTAGTCGAAATCCCAAGTCTTCCGACTGGCAGTGTGGCGAAGAAATTGGGAGAAAGAGGGGCTAACTCAGATGCCATTTTCATCACTTAACTATAAGTCAAAATTACGAGGACCGTCACCAATTGCCCACGTATTACTTTGGAGTGGGACTTAATTAGCAATAGATGAAAAAAAAAAATTATTCTTTACGAACAAAGTTAGGAATTCATTTGTCATTTTAGGAAAGGAGTGAAAATATAAAATACATATTATACGTGTAGAAATAGAATGATTTACACAGAAATGGTGCTCTTTACAAGATAATTAAGTGAAAATACGATATTTTTATTGAATATATAGATTGTAGAATACATGGAATTTATATAGAATGTACATTTTTTTATCTGGAAAATTACTCCGATTATATATATATATATATAAGCACATGTAATAAAAAATAAGATTCTTTAATAAGATTCGCTTTTAAAAAATAAGATTCAAAACTCAGAATAATTGTCCAGATAAAAAAAATGTACATTCTACATAAATTCTATATATTCTACAATCTATATATTCAATAAAAATATCATATTCTCACTTCAGTATCTTATAAAGAGCACCATTTTCCATTTCTGTGTAAATCATTCTATATATATATATATATGAATTAAATTACTATTTACTAGAGATTTGAATTGCCGAGATGTATGCAGATTTAGTTGAAATTGATTGACATAACATTAAATCATAGCCTATTAATGATACACGTTTATTTTTGAGATAATTATAAGAAATTCGAATCAGTACATAACAAGGTGGAGCTCAGTTGACTTTAAAAATTTTAATAATAATTTTAGAAAAATAAAATTGGTTTTTAATAATTGTGTGGCCACTGCAACCTAGAGGTCATAATTTTGTCGAGTCGGGGGTTCACGTCCAGATGACTCGAGAGACCCACCATATTGTGAAGTTCCAATTCCTCCCCAATGCATGGTATGGAAGTTTGGAGAGGGGGGTTTCAACTCAGCTACCTCCCTCTTATGATTCCTTGTCACTCGACCGAGACTCAAAATTACATCGACAATAGCCTTCGTGTTGCTTCTCAGTGCAACGTTAATAAGTAATCACACACAATCGCAATTATTATATCAATACGAATAGTTCTAACTCTAATAAAAAACAGAATCTATAATAACAGAAGATAATTTGACAGTAAATGAAATTATCAGCCAATTAAAGTAAGCCATAATTTATGAAATTAAAGAGGATGATAAGAAAATACTTAGAGAATGGTCAAAAAATGCATAGTACGCCATCTTGGAAACCGCTCTGAGAGAGAATTTCGGAGCTCAGCTAAAAATAATATCCTGCATTATACAACACTAAGGCATTTAATGAAATTCTTCTTCCCCCACACGCACACTTGCCTACTCTCAAACAAAAATTGATTGACTGATCTCTAACTAAAAACAATATGAGAGTTATTGGTGATGTAATTTTGAACCTCGAAGAATGATCAGACACCTGAACCGGCACTTACTTTCCAGATTTCCACATCATGAAGACTTTGAGCCTACACAGGTTTAAGTCTTATCAACCCCAACACACGATAGTTTGGGGGGGGGGGGAGATCAGGACTCAAATCCATGATTCGATGAAACAACACCCGTCATGATCTCGCATCTATGACGACTCGGACATCACAGTCGTCAAATCCCCTATGTAATAAACAGTGATTGCTCCGTTGCCAGTTAATGAAAACTTAATTCTTGCTAAATTACAATTATTTTAACGAAATACATCTTACATAAAATGAATGAAATTCATTTTAGTGGAAAAAGAGAAATCAAAATGCTATTTTAAATTATTAATAGAGAATTATTAACTGCTTTTTGTTAGTATAATGCATATCTGTAATTTCAGTAAGATTTCAAGGTCAATTATTTTAATGTCAACATGTAGTTCTCAGCTGATTTTTTTCCCACATAAGTAATTTATCGTACTTTTGCACTCTGTCTCATCACACTCACGTAATTACTTATTTTAAATAATTTCAATCCCATTTGTTATATAAACATTAAAGATAATTATATTCCTGCGAATTTGGGAATATTTATTACATGCCTGTATTTAATTCCATAATTACAGAGTTAGTTTTACATGTTATTAATTAAACCATTCATTTAGATTTATACGAGCATTAATACTAGGGAATTCTTAGCTAATACGAATGAATACTAAATTAATACTACTGAATACTAAGCCAGCACTAATGAATACTATGATAATACTACTGAATAATAAATTATTATTAAATTATTAATTTGGTCCTCGTATTATTAGTACCTTATAAACTAATAATAATTATGCTAAATCAATAAATGAATGCTAAACTAATACTGATGAATATTAATACTACATAAGTACTTTTAAAAAAGGATTAGATAAATGATTACGTTCCATATAGTTAAAATCATTGATAATTAATAAAATATGTTTAGATCATAAAGGACTGTGTTTGAAAGTCACATGTAACCATAAAGAGCTTACAGGAGAGTTGGGAGGTGAATATCTCTCCCTTCATTTTAATGTTTTAAATAAACATATAATTTTACGCTTTATATTCAGTACGTACTTGGAGCCAATCTTTTATTATATAGCAAAAGTCATATATAAGTTAAAAAACAAACAAATTTAAAATGTATCTGATTAAAATCGATACAATTTTCCCTCAAAAGAAATAAGAACTGTTAATTATTTGTTTTATTTTCAACTGTTAAATTTATTTATAAAATTTGCTTGGGAAGGTTTAATTGTTTCATGTTATTACTTATTCTTATCAGTATAGACTTCTAGATAACTACTCTGGTCGGTTCACAAAATGAACCAAATGTTTTGAATGGGGGTGGAGGCCAACAAGGTAAAGTATTGAAGTCACGTGGTTCGGTTATTAGAACAAGTAACATTTAACACATCGATCAATAACTCCCGAGACTAACCCAGAGATGGCGCTCGTAGTAAACCAGTAACCAGGTCTTTCTAGAATACTAACCTTTGCTTGAAACGTGTCAAAATGTTAAGTCGATCGGACCAGGAAAAAGGTTTTTTGAAGTGAAGTGAAAAAGGTTTTTTCCAAGTGGGTGCCGCGATTGCTTTCGATGGAACAAAAACAGCAACGAGTCGATGATTCAGAAAGCTGTTTATCGCTATTTACTCGCAACAAAAAAGATTTCTTGCGAAAAAAAAAAAAAAGAAGAAAGAAAAAAAATTTGGGGGAAAGATTTGGAAGCGTTGGAACGGTGTATCACCCTAAAAGGTGATTAACAAAAGGTGTTATGTTGATGAATAAAAAAAAAATTTGCAAAAAAAATGTTGTTTTCAAAGTTAGACTCGGGAGTTATTGATCGATGTGTTAATGATCGGAAAAATACAAATGGTTATGAAACTCTCTAAAGAGAAAAAAAAATGTTAAGTTGATGTCGTGTACGGTACACTAGATAAATGAATACAACCGACAAGAACCTTTGAGAAAGGTGCCAGTGCGGTATATGTCCACCGTGCAGTGTTATAGAACATTCTGCACGTCACGGTATGCTTTGCATAACATTATTCAGCAGCAGTTGAAGCAATTTATTCCCTATTTAAGTGACAAGCAAGTCACTTACCCAAAACATCCCAAATATTTTCAGAGGGCTTAGATCTGAAGAATGTTCCGGACATATGAGACACCCCCTGCCACGCGCTTTAGACATCCCTTAACAGTAACTGATCGATGATATGTTTCGTTTTCGTCCATGAAAACAAATTTATTACCGACAGCACCACCGAAAAGATGAACATAAGTTAACAGAACTTCATCAATGTACCTTTGGTTGTTCATATTCCTAGATGCGAGCACATGTAGGGACGTGCTGTCATTGATCATGATACTGACCCATACCATGACACTAGGTCCTTTACCTGGATATTTTCTGGATGATATACTGTTCCTCTCTCTCGCCAAATCAGCTGACCTACAATCTAATTATAGATTAAACATACTATCTTCTAAGAATAGTATGCATGCCAAGTCCTGACCGGTTCAATTTTGAAGTTCACAACAGCATTGCAGTCGAACTGTTGGTTAATTTGGATAGTGGCACTCACACATCAGGTCCCCTTGAGTGTAGTCTACTTTCTCCTAAACTTCTCGCTACAATTTTCTGGAGATTACCTGTCCTGTATCAGAAAAATGCCCATTTTTCTACAGCTGAACAATGTTTGCCGGTTCCTTTTTTCCGAAATGTCAATGAACCAATTTCCTATTGGCGTCGTACTTCTACAACGACTTCATCCGTGCCGCTTGTTACACCCTCTGGTTGTTTTAAATGCTTCCTCCATCCGTGAAACTACGCTGAGGGAGGAGGATGAACACTCCTAAAACATTTTTCAATCTTCTTAAATCTTTTTTTAGTTATACAGCTATAGGTAAAATAATCTAAGTGATATCGGAGAGACACATACTGAAAATTTTAAGTTCATCAGTTAATTATTTCCTGTCAAATTTCTACTTGAAACAATCGATGTCCCCTCGCTCAAAATCCTTAAGTAAAAATCAGTGTTATCATTTATTGATCAAGCATGAAAAAGAAAATTTACATGCATACACCTCTTCCTACATTCTACATTTATTCTAATAGTCGACATTTTTCTTCCTTTCATTTTGTGGTTACTATGTTATATTGTCATCCATCTTTAGCAATTGTTCACCTGTTTTTTTTTATCAGTGTTGAATCAAGTTACAATGTTTTGATCGATGTATGTTACAAGTTGTGAATTATGTTGAAATTTAAGTTACAATGTTTTGATAGATGTATGTAACAAGTTTTGATTTATGTTATTATCTCCATGAAAGCTTCTAAAACATCTATGGTGAAATAACTTTATGAAGAACATATGGACACACAACTATTGTTCATAATATAAAGCTTCCACAGTTTTAATTTGCATTCATGTATTACTTATTCTCCGTCATTTATTTTAGAAAGTAGGGATTTTTAAAATCATAAGAATTATTTTAACAACCCTGTAATACGTTAATTGCATCCACAGAGAAACTATCGCTTTTAAAATCCACCCACAAAATGCAGCTACTTGTATGATGTGAAAAACCTTTGACCCGAAAATTTGTCTCCAACATCCTGCCAACAATGACCAACCTCTTTTCGAAAGGGTCCATTTGTCCGAAGACACGAAGAACATGACTGGACACAAAAGAACGCTACACCCTCTACATTTCCGATTGAATAAAACCTTTTTTTTTTCTCCCTTCTTTTGCAAAACTCCAAAATCCATTTAATCATAAAAAAAAAAACACAAAGTCCATCAATGCTTTTATTTAATTCATTGAGGATGACAGGGCAGGTGTAATTCCTGTTTGGTCCGAAGCAACATCATCCATCACACGGACGTATAAAGGGATGGTGACACAGGAAAGTATAATTTCTAAGATCGTATTTCGCACGTCTGTGTCCGGAAGTCAAGGCTTATTGTTAAAGAGGCAAGTAATGAGCCAGTGACTTTGGACTAGTGTCATGACCTTAAGATGGGGGAGTGCGAGGGAGTTTTATAGGTAAGGTCACCTGCCGTTTTTACGTGGTGTTTACAGAGCGTGGGAGTTGTAGACGCCAAATAAAAAACAAACTTTCATATATTGATGTATTAGTGATTATTTATTTCTTTACTATATGGGCTTCTCCATTTTTATATTATAGTAAGAAAACCTTCCCTTGTGTTTTTTAAAGATTTTTTATATCAATACTGATAAATCAATACTGCTGACTTACCACTTGAAACTCGCTATGGGAAAAATCTAGAACATATCTGAATGATTTTACAGAAAAAAAACGCACATATTATGGATTTAGTTTAGTTTAGTTTTAATTAACGTCGCACTAGAAGCAACACGAGGGCTATTGGCGACGGACCTCGTAATTTTGAACCACGGTCAAGTGACGAGACACCTGAGCTGGAACTCCCCTCTCCTAACATCCTCACCACCACATATTATGGAAGAGTTTAATCACTGATACATTAAAAATGTCACAGTATGCTAAGCTTTCAGCAAAAGCGATGTTTAAAATAGAATTAATACAAATGTTGTGTAGGAAATGTGTTAGGTACTAAATTTCTAATTCCTGTTGTCCAACTTCAAATGAATATTCCAATTGCATTAGCTCTCCAAGGATTCCAGTAGTTGTGTTTAGCATTGAAATCCCCGAAAATATAAGCTCTGTTGCTTTGTATAAGGATAACATCGCATTCCTCACTGTTAATGATGGGGGATTGAATCTGAGAGTTTGCTTATTAACTCCGCATTGAGAAGCAACACGAAAGCTATTGGTGACGGACTTGGAAATTTTGAGCCTCGGTTAAGTGACGAGGACGACAGCTGAGCTGATATTCCCCTCTACAAACTGCAAAGTCACGCAAACGGGAAGACCTGAAATCTCGACTAGATTTGACGAGCATCAGTCCCGACACATAGCGGATCTTTAGTGACATTAAAATTCGAACCCACAACTCGATGAAAACAAAGCCGGTCGTGATTCCACGAGGCTAGTAAAGCCCCAATTGTGTGGAAGTCTATAAATACATACCACAGTAAGTAAGATATTGCTCCCTAAATTTATGTTTTGTTGTTAAGTCTTTAAATGTTGTATTATGTATGATGGCGCTATGTCAAATAAAATTTTCTCAAAAAATAGCTGCACTTCCCTTCACCGGGGCTAGTACGGTCATTTTTATGACAAAAGTAGTTAAAAATTAGTCTCGACCTTCACACTAAATGGGCAAGTATAAATTTAATTTAAGTAAAACTGCACGAAAGTTATATTAAAATGAATGTAAACTTTCCAGAAACAAAAGAAAACCAAGTATTCACATACTACTCCTTTCCCTAAAACGAGCCAATTTTTTTTCTTCCGTATTCTAAATATCCAGTTTTCTATCTGTTAGGAATTGATTGATTAATTGTTTAGTAACGTCACGCATAAAAACAAAATGAGTGCTATTGGTGAAGGACTTCATAATTTCGAATCTTACTCAAAGGACGATGACGATACCGGAGCTGGCACCTCCCTACTCCAAACATCGTGCCAATGGAAGTATTTGGAGTTCCGGTAAGTTTTAACGTGCACTAGCTTCCTTGTACGATGGCTCCTTAGGGCTTCCAGGATTTGAATCCATGATTATCTATTAGGAAAGCAGAAATGCATTTGAAACGTCTTCCTATTCTCTAACTCTTTCATTGTCTCAAATTTCAAACTTAAAATATCTTTCTATAAGCACATATATATATATATATATCAATTTTAAATCAAATAAAGCAATCAAGGATTATAAGTGTAATAACGTATTTATTTATGTTACAAAAGAGAATGTTTTCTATCATTTCACTGTCCCTTATCACGTTCTTTGACACGTTTTACGTAAATGTTAAATATCAATCTTACCCCGACACTCGGGGTGCGAATATATGGTTATAACGGCGATGCTCAACTTTCACAAGGTTCAGAGTCCTTACTGCAGCAACATCAAATTAAATTTCACATAGCTCAAATATATTTCGTGCTCTATTCCATTTCTTTTCATTCTTACTTCCCTTCTTTTAGCTTCGATATATTTTTTGTATCCGTTTTTCTCTATCATTTCATTACACATTGATTTGCGCAATAACGTTTCATTTGAATTGGTTGAGGCTTTATCTGATTTATTTATTTATATAAATTTATATCTTTTAATTTTAATTATAAAATAAATTTTTATTTTTTAATTTAAATTAAATGAGTCTCCATGGTAATTAAAAGAAGAACGCGAACAGCCCATTGTTACGCATTACATTTTTGGAAAATGTAGAATTGAATAACGATTCTCGAAAAAATCCACTGTGTTTTTGGAAATATTCTTTTTCTTGTACAATATTTTATTCATTGTTTTGGTAGATGATTTGGTTTGGTTTTATTCTTTATTCCTAGAATTAGAATTTTTCCCCAATTTGAGTGATTAATTTCATATCATCTCCAAAATATCGAAAGAGAATAAAAAATTCTTGTAATTAACTTAATGTTATGTTCTGATAAAATGAGATGCTATTCTTCATTGTATTAAGTGGTTTCCATTTCTTATAATATTTCTATTTTAAAAAAATAGTGAGGTACGTCTTTTTTTGAAACATGTAGTATTTGGTTTGATAAAGAGACATTTTAAATTAGGATCACACATTTTCTATAATAAACAAAATAAAATAAACTTATTTAATTTAATAATGAACGTATCTTTAAAACTTTTTCAATATTCAAAACTATTTTCTTTATAAAGGAATTATCTCAAAACCAAATTTACTGTGAAGTACTTGCATTACACGCAATAACTAAAAATATTTCCAATAAAACAGTCAGATGTTAAAATTTTAATTTCTGGGAATGGTAGAAAAAAGTATACTTTTTACTGACTTAAAAAATTATTTAAAAATACATTTAAGAATTAATAATAAAATATTAAAATAACAAAAATGATACGTGCTACTGAATTTCAGTTAACAAAAATCAACACGTACCATTAATCACTTCTGTTTAAAATACGAAAATCAAAAACTATTACTACCACACACAATTTAATATTTCCTCTTTACTCCTTAATTATTCAAACTCTTTCGATTCGACACATGTGTCTGCAACACATTCAGTGATTCTCTTAAAATCGACTACTTGCCAATTCTTTTGACAAGTCCTCAGCGAAGCATTCTAATTGAATGGCGCCATCACAAAAGCTGTGGCATAAACCATACCAAATCCCTTAACCCGTGTCAAAATAAATCCCCTTTTCTAATTTCACGGTAATTCAGAAGCACTCTCGAAAAACCGTAACCCATCTTTGGCAGTTCCTGCACACAGTCGGACCAGAGGGGGTCACTGAGTCAGAGAGACTGTGCATTTGAGTCCCATGGAAAAACCGCGAGATCTGCAAAAGATGGATTGCTGTGTGCTGTTGGCAATCATTCGAAAGCTTCCTTTCACTTGTTAACACCCATGAAAAATCAGATCACGTGCATGAACGATCGTCTGCCCTAGGGGCTGAGACCCCCTCTCTCACGTTTTATGATTTCTTTTTTTTTTCCTTTTATTTTCTTTCTCTTTTCTTTCCTTTCGAATCTTTGACGGGTTTCTCGTTCTCTTTTCTTCTCTCTTCGTTGAACTCCTTCCAAAGTCCAGTATACTAGGAGCATTTGAGGATAAAAAGGGAGTTGTGAATGAATAAGTGACCGCAGAAGAAATTTAGGAATTCTAAAGGACATTGACATCACCAATGCATTCATTCGAAATACCTACAAAAAATAATCCATGATATCAGAGCTTACAATGAGGTTTCTCTCTTTAATGATGCAATACATGAAAAATGTTACTTTGGAAAAATAACTAAGGGATTGAGTCAACTTTTTTTCACGGAATCATAGTAATTGATAAGAGGTAGGAAGGGCAAGTGATATTTGTGTTAGTTTGATCTATCTGCTCATCACCACACATGTGCACTGAAAAACATAAGTGATTTTTTTTCTCTTCATATTACCGTATTAGCAAGAATATAGCGTGACATTTTTTGACTATTCATTTCCCGTAAAAAAAATTGACTCGCGCTAAATTCGAGGTTTATGTAATGGAATGTAACAATTCTTTTATAGTACGCCCATGTCTTTGCCCATCCAGCGTAAGTTATCGGAATAACGTGTAAACTGTATTATTAATTACTTTAAATAAATGCTTATCGGTCTAAATTATCTTTTTTTAATCATTTTGTGTGAAATGGATGGATCTCATTAAATTCATCATTTTTTTTAAAACTATCTTTATAAAAAATTTTAGTTTCGTGTTACATTCGAGCTAATATGGTACTTTTTATTTACTAGCATCTAACCTTCTTAGAGTTTTAGAAATAAATTTATTTTTTTACCTTTTCTAACAACAGCATATTTTGTTGTTGTTAATAATATAAATCTATCTCATTTCCTGGTTACAGTATTTTGTTTCGTGATTATGATCAAGGTTGTAGTTAACAATTATTGTTTTTGTTATTATTATTGTATAAGTCCACTTTAAGGGGAATATATAAAAGAAATCAGATGCTGATTTGTAGACTTATAAACAAAGCTAAATTGTCCATAGAACAGATTAAACTGAAATATTTTCGTACAACACTTACTTCCGATAGATGTCTTTTGAACTTTCTAAAGATTTATAAAAATCCTTAAATATTACGCTAGTACATTTGATATCGATGATAATATGCAATTGTTCGGATAAGAGATTTCAAAAAATTAGATGTTTGTGAATTCTCTTTTTTGCAAAAATTTATGGGTATAATTTTTTATAGTGTTCGAGTGGACATAAGTATCAGTCTTAGGGTCTTCATAACGATTGAAATATTGCGTTAATTCAAAAAAAATCAAACTTATAAGAAATAGTTATTTAATAATGCAAAATTAATAATTAAATTAGTATATTTAAAGTTTCAAACACAGTTTGTTAACAACGTCTCAGGCTAGAATTTATATGTCATTTCTGATTCAATGGATAAATTATTATTAATAATAATAATGGGGAAAAATTTTTAAACTTTGTTTTCAGACTTGAGAAAGTTTTTTTTTCTGCAGATGCAATGAGTAACTGGTAAAATCAATGTGATTTATTATCAGTATTTATTATTTATCATCATCAATTTAAACTTTACAAGATCTTGCATGATTCTGAAATCTCGTGTGACTGCTTTGCTCAAATCGTCTTGTTTTATTTGTCATCACGAAAAAGAAAGATTCAATTTAATAGCCTTTGCCAAATTTACTTTGAAAAGTTATTCTCTTACTAACAAATTCAATTAAATCGTTTACAGGTGAAAGAGAAACACAAATATAATCCTAAGCAAGCAAAATACGCTTTACTCAATTTCCAAACAAATCTCAGTGACAAAAAAAGCATTTTCTTCATTTGTAATACAACTTAACAAAATCTCTTCCGATAACCCCAGCAATGCGTTACCAACAAGAGATTAATCTCGCTTATCCTACTTCTTCAATCCTATTTGCTGTACAAAACACCCAAGGTGACTTTATCTTCGATGAATGGAAAGTACATCAACACCAGGACGATGCTTCACCTATTCACAACCCTGCGCCGAACCATGAAACCATAGCTCCAAGGAACCCGAGAATCGAAAGTCTTCCACCCAATGTAATTAGTTCCGATAGCGAGCGTAATTCGATTCTTTATTAAACTCCCTTTGAAATTCACACATGAAGAATAACGAGGTTTATAAGAAGCTCTTGTTGGGGGAGTTTTCGCCAAAAGCGAATAAATCCCTCCCGCTCGGTGAAGTTAGGGGGAGTTTTAAGGCAAGTTGATCCGTTCCGGACACTCAGGTATTTGTTCCGCCATACCGAGTCCCCATAGGGGTTGGGGGATATATCATAGCAGTCTGGTCCCTTTGGTGCGCAGATAATAGAGTTTCGAGACATATAGATGGTTCTGACTTGTTTACTCGTGTGTGAGGACCAATGGGTTGACAGATTTGGCGAGCTCATCGCATATCGGCATCTGGTGTCAGGATTAAATTTTGGATTTATTTCAAATCAAGTGGAATGATCTCACTAAAATGTGACTAGTTACTCTAAAATGCATGTATTATAATTAAAATATTTAATGTGTAGTGCAAAACATTGTTATACCTATTCCAATATTATGTAATTTTTACTTAAAATGAAACGTTTAATCAGTTTTTGTTTTGCATGTATAAATTACATACAGCTGTATCAAATACAGGGTGTTTAGAAACTCATGGACAAAAATCTAAGGGGTAATGCAAAACATCTGAATTCTGATGAAATTTTCACAATAGAATGCACAGAACCGCTAGACGGCGCTGTAATGAAAAGCTTAAAGCGCCATTTTTCTTACGCATCATTTCTATCATGAATTTCAGAAGGCAGGGCGATGAAGAGTAATCAGGAAGAGGCTAATAACGATGTGTAAAAAAACTCGCGCTTAGTACTTTCCATTACAGCCCCGTCTGGCGATTCCCCGCTTGCTCACCTCCTATGGATTGTGTGGTGAACATCGCTTGTTTAGATGTTTCCTATCCTCCTCTTGAATTTTTGCCCATGACTTTCGAAACACCCAGTATTACAGTTTACCAAAATGAAGGTTTAAGCATACACACATACTTAATGTTTTATTACATAAGTACATATTTATGAGTTCCAGTTTAATTTACTATTTAGTATCATATTAATTTTGTTTAAATTTTCACTTAATCTTTTCAAGTTAATTCTAAACTTCATGGAGATTTCTAATAAAACTATCTGTGAGTATGTTAGAAATTAAATTATTGGTATTTTGTAAAGTGATGAATGAAATACTTTCTCGCATATTTGTAAAAATATCAATAAAAAATATGAATTTTAAATCTGGACTTCCCTTGATATTTATGCATGCAAAATTTATATTTATTTTTGTGCCTATTAAATTATTACACATTTTACTGAAGAATATTATTAAAGGGAACTAAGTATTCACCTTATTTACATAACTAAATGTTTTGCTATCCTTAAACACATAAATAAAAAATAAATCACTTGAATTAAAAAAATATTTTCAAACATAGCAGTGAATCAATATGATGTATAATATTACATGTTAATTTTGACATCAGCTAATTAAAAAGAAAAATATTTACAATATTAATATATAAATGCATTCGATATTTATATTTATAAAATAAAGTACTATCAATTGAAATCAAATATTTATTTTTTAAAAAAATATAATGTACGATAATATCATTTATTTTCATTACATAATAGAATATTCACACAAGTTTATCTTTAACCCTATGTAGGTAGTTTACAATAAGTAAAACTTGCTAAATAAAAAAAAATGAGCTCAGTAATTGATTAGTAAAGGAAATAACTTAAGAGAATAATAAATGATTCATTGATATCAGGGAGGGAAATACCTGAAATTTGAACTGAACATTAAATTAGCGAAAGAGTTAAGAACTAGTAAGCCACATTTAAAAATTTCACAAAGGCGAACGAAATCACCTTGTTCTATTACTTAATTTATTATTATTTGACATTAAATAAATAAGTCATTACAAGCAAAAAGAAGCGAAAAATGAATTCACAGAACAATCTTCCAAAAAAAAATGTGACAAAATGGCGCGCTTTTAATATTATTTTCTGACTTTACTTCCCCACG
Organism: Nephila pilipes; assembly: GCA_019974015.1. Classification (NCBI taxonomy): domain Eukaryota; kingdom Metazoa; phylum Arthropoda; class Arachnida; order Araneae; family Nephilidae; genus Nephila; species Nephila pilipes. The sequence goes on along the minus strand of BMAW01064943.1, from coordinate 51,259 downwards.
CGGAACAATTGTTTAGTAACATTATTCTTTTTTTTTAATCAGTACATTATTTTTTAATAAAATTTGCTTTAAATATTTTTAATACAGAACGATTTCTTAACTTCATGTATCAAAATAAAAAAATTTTAAAAAAATAACCTTAACATTTGTTGAATATTTTTAAACTTAAAGAGCCTTATATGATTAAAAAAAAAGAGCATTTGTGTTATAATAACAAAAATTAATATTAACACTTTTCTGTCTGAAAATATGTTCTAAAGCTAAGCAGTCTCTTACTCTGATCGGTCTAAAAATTAGTTCCAAAACCATGATTCTTTTTTGGATTTTGTTCCTCCTCATTACGTACGATTAAAGATATCTAGCAGTGAATGATTTCAGGAGTTTATCTTATTTTCAAGAATGGTCGGAACAGTTCAAAAGAAAGAAAGAGTAAAAGGCCGATAAGATAAGTACCGAATAAAGTCAAAGATTTCAAGAATAGGACTGCATGAAAAGCCTCCGTTCACTAACATGAACAGATTCAAAAGAGCAGATTGTTCTTTTGTTGTCATTTTGTATGCACTATAAGTAATGTTAGCACTTTGTTTCTTGTACTTTTATAAATTACACCCATAATTCAGTGTCTCGCTTAAAACTTCAGAATAAGACTGTTCTATTTTTCCTCACAAAAGCCAGGAAACGGTTGAATGGATTAAAGGCGGACATCTTCTTGGTTCGTGTTGTTGTTGATGATAGCAATGTCCTTTTACTATTCATCAATACAGTAGGACATCCCACCAAGCAACTAACGTTCGACAAACCGCATTACAAGGCAAGAGATCGCTGGATTTTACAATCTAATGGAATTCTCACGTCCACGCCATGACGTCTATTGTTGTCCGATAGACCACCCTTTTTGACTTCCCAAATGATTAATGACTTGGGTAGGGCTACATCTGAAAGTATCTTCAGGTACTTTGAAATACCACTTTCGTACCGATAAAGTTTCGCTTCTTTTTCTAGGAAGAAAGAACATTTACGTATGTGTAAAAGGTCGACCTTATCTATTAATATGAAATTTAAGTTATTTAAGAATCCATCTCGATACAACTCAAATAAAATAGAAGTAAAGTTTTAAATTGGGAATGTTCCTGAACATACGAGATATGACTATTAAATAATGAGGCCGACGTTCTAAAGCATTTTATTTTGATATCATACATATTTACTTATTATCACCCGCAATACATACCCCTACTCTATCCCTACAATGCTCCATGCGAATCTTCGAAACAATGCTAGAAGTCTTCTGGCAGCTCCTTCAGGACGCGTGCCGTTTCTCTTTTATAGCTTCACCGGACTCAAATATTGTTCCTTTTAATGCAGATTTCATCTTACGAAACAGATAGAAGTCTCGCTGCTCAAGATTCGGCGAATGAGGTGGATGGTCTAACACTGGGTTGCTGTACTTGGCTAGAAACCTCTTGATAGACAATGTGGAATGAACCGGCACGTTGTCATGGAAGAAACACTTACCTCACGAATTCTTTGTCAATTCCTACAGTCTCGACAATCGCACGGATATTTAACATATGGTTTGATTGAACCCGAATACCGATTTTTTTCGATATTGTCACCCGTTTTTGACGTGAAAGGGTGATCTAGGCGTGAATCATGTTCAACGTCTTCTCATCCATCTTTAAAACCTTTAAACTATTCAAAAAATATGTTCATGCGTTAAACATTCATTGCCATACACTTCGTTTAGTAAATTATCAGTAGAACATTTCTCAAGTTTCATGTAAAATTTCGTAACAATTCGTTGCTCACTTATCCTTTCCCCAGCAAACAAAAAATAACTCTAATGCGAACGAAGGCTTGTGGTATACAGATTTGTTTACAGAAACGAGAGGCACTGTATTCGAAAGAGAAGGTTTTACACTAAACAGGTATTTGGCGCATGCATACTTCTTCTCTATCAGCATCAGTCTCATTATTTAATAGCCACACCACGTAAATCTCAGTACAATACAAATGAAATAACAGTGAAGTTTTAAAAAGAGAATTCTTTTGAATATAAAGTCATTTGTCTGAAGCATGATATCCATTAACTCAAAAAGTTAAAAAAGAGTTTCAGGTGATATCCAACTGTCTATAATACATACATAATAAATAAGTGTGATAGTAAACCAGTAAGAATTCCATTTTATCGCTTATATTTAAATATTATAGTACTATACTTGATATCCTAATCATTAATTTCAGTGTAAGCTTAATTTCTACTTTCTTGATAAGGTGGATCTTCGGCGGCCGTTGGCTTTCCGACCCCGAGGAGGGGGAGAGAATTGTTGATATTGATGCGACTGTGCTGTTTCGAACCCTGGACCAAGGGGTCCGAAGTTGACGGTCCTATCAATCAGGCAGAAAAGATATCTCAACTGACTGGTTGAGTAAGGCCTTTTTAACTTCTAACGTTGTTGTAGAAGAGAGTCGCTGCATATTCCCCATCCAATATCATCGTGATGATATGAAGAGATTGTACAGAAGGTTGCTTTTTTGATTGCTTGGTTTGTTCAGAAGGTTGTTTTTCGATTTCGTCAGGCATTACTGCAATTGATATACATCCCATCCCTGTAAAATTGAGTTTTGCTTGGGACAGTTTCCATTTGAGTCATCGGCTGTCTAGTGTTTAGTGTCAGGTCTTGTCGATACGTGCGCCAGAGCCGGAATATCACTAGTCGTGATATTGAGTGCGTTTGTCTTACTTAGAGGTACAGAGGCAAGTATTTTTGCCTCAGGGGCATATGCAATCAGTAGGTATAGGCTGTACTGCCATCTAGTGTTCAAGTCCTGAGTCACCACTTCGGCAGCCAATGGCTTTCCGGCCCCGAAGAGGGGGAGAGAGTTATTTGGTGACCTTGATGTGGCAGTGTTGTTTCGAACCCTGAACCAAGGGGTCCGAAATTGACGGTCCTACCAATCAGGCTGAAAAGATATCTCATCTGGCTGGTTGAGTAAGGCCTTTTAACTTCTAACGTTGTTGTAGAAGAGAGTCGCTCAGATCCATAGAATAGAGATATTGAAAAACTTTGATGACTTTATTAACAAAGTTCTGAGCTTTCCCTCCAAAAAATTATATTTAAATAAAACTAATAGAAAAAAAAATAATAATTAATAAAACTCCATCCGAACGGACATTATTTAAAAGGTTATTCAGACTAATCTTCATTTGAAGCTCTGAAGTGCCTCCCTAATCAATAAGATTATAAAAATTTACTCAATGCTTAACTATTTTTAATTGAGCAGTCCCTCACTTGAGACGTATACTAACAATTATTCTAATTGGTAAAAATATTTCAACCAAGGAAACGCCTAATAAATTCGGTTAAATACTAAGGTGACGTCTAATAAATAAGGTGAACTTGTAATATATGCTTTTAGCAAATTTCGTCTTCGACTACTAAACATCTGAGATTTCTTTCGGATTTTTCATATTTAAGTTCCCAGCTTCTTCCCAATCAAATGAAACGTGATGAGGCAAATTAAATAAAACTTTAGAAGTAGAGTGAATAGAGATAATCAAGTCTTATTAAAGTGACAGAGAATTGAAGTACAATAAGGTTGCTGTAATAAGATTAGTTTTAGTGTTGTGTGCACTGAAATCTTCTGGCGTGGATTTGGTAAGATCAGGACCCAGTACTGTGGCTTCCATTGATGGTTGGTTTTATTAATGTCATACTAGAAGTAATACGAGGTCTATATGGAACGGACCTTGTAATTTTGAACCTCGATCAAGTGACGAGGTACCTCCTTCTGAGCTGGTACCCCCTTCTCTTAACTTCCACATCATACCAAAGGGAGGACATTGAGCCTCGACAGATTTATTGTGTATCAGCCCCAACAACACAGCGGGTCTTAAGAAAATCACAGACTCGATACGACGACTCGATGAAAGCCAACAGCCGCGAGTCCGCAACCATGACCACTAGGCTACCGCGGCCACGGGGATCAATTGAAGAAAGTACTTTCATCGTATTCCGGCTAGCATATTCTTTGATAGATTATAGAAGTTGGCGCTATTTGCAGATAGGGACTTAACTGTAGAGAGACCCCCTCCCTTTCTTTTCCTTACTTGAGAATTAATAAGAATTTTTTTTGTATAAAATTGACCATTTTAATTAATTTGTCCGTGCTTGAAAAGTTGAATTTTAAATCATGTGATTAGAGAAAACTTTCAGATGACAGATGAGACAGGAAATAGTATGCCATTGCAGACTTCATTCCGGCTAAGATGTTATACATTCTAAGTAGAACTGGGATTAAAGAATTCATTTCTTACTATGAAATTTTTAAAAGACATAAATATTTGCAAACTTCCTCTTTGACCAACAAATCATTAAAAATCAAATGTACTACTTTTAAATACCTTTTTAAAAAATTATTAGTGATAGTTGAAACATTTTTGGTCAAAATGCATCATAAACGATTGCAAATATAGCTATACATAGATATAATTTCAATTTCTACTGTGAGTAAAGCCATCCTTTGCATAAATTGGATTTGCTAGTTTTATATAACCTCTCCCCCTTTTACATGTAATACATCTCTATTTCGAAAGCGACATCTGGAATAAAAAAAAAACCTATTCTCCCCTCAAAAGACGTTTTTTCCCCGAAATTGCTTGGAATTTCATAGGACCAAAAGAGCCTCAATCCCCTTTTAAGTGTCCCATGCGTAGGCATCCCGCTGGTCAGCCCTTCTCTTCCTTCCCCCTTTGCAACTGCTTCTCTTAGATTTGGAAATGTATTCACTCCGTCCCTCCCTCTTTGATGTCAGGCTTAGTGAAAATCTCATTTATTAAGCTTGGACGACATTAGTTGTATAAGGTAACGAATGTGCATTGTCAAATGTTGCATAGCTGGTGACGTTATTGTGTCATTTTGTGGTTCAGCGAGCTTCACGGTCGAGTCAGAGACATTTATGGTAATGCCGGATTGAAATGTGTGCATTTTCGGTTGAGGAAGTGATGTAAACAATCCGAGTGTGTTTATCGTGCATTTGCACGGTATTTGCGAGACTTAAGATTTAATGCATTTGTGAGAAAGCGAAATAGCTATGCAATTGATGTAATGTCAACTTTCTAAATCTATTCCAATTCGTAGAGGAGTTCGAGATCATTCAATAACAATGGAGAATAAAAGTTCGTTCAATAATTAGTATTATCTAAATGACAATTAAAAATATAGATAAGTTTTCTTCTTCAATGCGCTTTTATGCTCATAAAATTGCAAGAAAAATATTGTTTTGCTTTAAAATGTTGCGTATGATTTCACTTTACATGTAAGAAACAACATCAGTCTCGTTTTGCAATAGAGGAAATAGGGATTAAAACGGTTTCCATTACTGGTTTGACGAATAATTCTATCCTACTATTCATAATGCAACAAATAAAAACACAGAAGGAATCGTACACACGAAGGTTATAGAAAAATATTATGAGTTTGATAAAATTTGCTGTTCCCTGACCGCTAATTTGAGTTTAGAGGGGGGGGCAGAATCAAAAGTGTTATTTTTGAGATAGAGGTGGATAAAATAAAGTATCGAAAGAAAAACGCAAAACACATATAAACAACCTGTTATTTTTAATTTATTTTAATTTTTTGCTTAATTTTTAATCTTATAGAAAAATAATTGAGAATTTGTATAGAGAAATCATGTTAATTCATCTGAATTTGGATATACAGTCACTTGCGTAACTAGTAAACAGTTTCGTATTCACCATCAGATGTGTGAACTAGAGTTTACAATTCACACTTATTCACAAGTAAGAAATTTTCGCTTACCTATCAGAGAAGTGGCTTTTCTTTCGGTTCTTAATTGAATAAAGTTGGAACTCGACCTGTGGATCAGACTTGAAGATACCTCTAAGTTAATTTTTTTTTTTTTTTTTTTTTTTTTTTTTTTGCGATATCACATAACAAATAACAAAGAGTATAATATAATATTTTCAAATTTCTGTACATTTTATCTCCATCATTCTGTGAGCAAACCAGAAGTCTGTTTTCATTTTGATCTTGGCAGAGTTGCGTGGCGAGTTAAGCTCGCTATTCTCTCTTGTATCAACATCACGATCAGATCCGTTGCAGGCATCACAGGCGCAATCGTTATAGATGGTGCAAAACAACCATCGGTCTGTAGTTAGGATATCAGACATAAACTGGTCTTGATGCATACATGCTTCACCACCATTTTCAACTTCAACCGAAAGAAGCCAGGGTTCTGTCTCGTCCTCGGATGATGAGTCCTCTTAAATCTTCCTTTTCTTACCATTCTTGTTTTCGATCTCTTGATTTTCCTTTTTCTTTAAGTGTTATTTTCTTCAAATAGTGGTTCCTCTCTTTGGCTAATAGCTTTTTAGACATGGTAAGTATTTTGTAATTTGGATTCGAAAAGGAATGAGACCAAAATGTCTGCTGAACTCCAGATTCGGTTGATTTTCTCCTTTTTTTTTTATGTTTTTTTTTTACTTTTGGAGGATCCAAGTTATTTACTGGAGAGAATTGAAAAAAAAATCAATCTGAAGGCAACATTTCAGGGTTGGGAAAAGTTTGTCCCTCTAGACTTGTCATCCCACAATGAGCATCCGGTTTTACCCCCCAGGACGAATCACACTAAATATAGCAACAATTGAACCAAGAATAACTTTACAGACGCCACGAAATCTTCAAAACCTAGCAGAATAATCTCAACAAACATTGTGTTGCTTGTCTTGAATATAAAACACAGTAAGAGCTACGTAGTTGGTGCAATGCAAACATACTTTTTCCCCACTTTTTTGAAAAACTGGTAGATGTTGCAAGAAAGACGGGAGCAGACAGAACATTTTTTTTAAGTGGGCGATTGATTCTATAGTCGAGCACCGCAATAATGAACTGTTGAATCCAATAATGATCCAATGAAAAGTTCACAATAACCGAATATTCATGGCTTTCAATTTTGTTGAAACACTGATCCGACATCAGTTTTACTAAGTGTTGGAAACTAGATTTTGATAAGGAAAATTTCTAATGTATATCACTTATCGATTAATTTCACCTTCCATACGTTTGATTATTTTTAAATATTTTATCCTAAACAGCAAATGCTTTCCTCTTTATAGAAATCGTCACCTTTACCAATTTTTTTCAGGATGTTGCTGAGATATGGAAGAATATCTGTTCAGTTCGAACAGTTCATATGAATATGGAGCTAGAAGGGAAGAGACATCAGACAATGCCTCTGTGGTCCATTTAGCTATTATTCTAATTTCTCAAAGAGTAGTTTAAAAGGTGGGTTTTGTGCAGTGGACTAGAGGATTCCCAGAAGAGGCGGGATGACGGGGTGAGTGATGCTGAGTTTAATGGCGCAAAATCCAGATATGGCCATGCTACGCCAAACAAAGTGTCAATGCGAAAAAATAGAGAAAAAAGGTTTAAAATAATTGACGAAAAGGAAGGTCGAAAATAGAGAAGAACCACAAGGGTATCCCAGGGTGCATCACCCGTAATTACCAAAGACAGTAAGCCCCAGGGGAAAGAAAAAGACTACTAATGTATTGCAGGGTCATTCATGCCCGCACTTGCCTAACGAGGGCATGCCCCTGAGGCACAGAATGGTTGGATAGTGGGAAAAAGGAATATTGTTTATCGGGTAGAGGGACAGTGATGAAAAGAATATTGTAAATAGACCAACGTCACAACCTGACGTAAGGAAAAATATATAACTTCCTAGCAGTATCAGTTAATTTTTTTGTGTTGTGAAATAATTTGCTTGCAACAAAAAATTACAAAATATTGAGCGTTAGTAATGCTAACATGTATAAATGTATTTGTTTAATATTAGTAATTCTGGTACTATTTCTGTAATAAGGTTTTTTTTTATTTATATTGTTGTAATTTGAGATGAGATACATAAGATAATATATTCATTCATAAACGGATTCGTTTTATTTCAATTCGTAAGTAGTTTTAAGAATCATATATTATGATGAAATAAATTCATAATACTTCAAATTTTTTTAAGGATTAAAATTATATTCTTATCTAAACATGGGGAAATCTTTATTCACGAAAAAATAAACATGCTATTGTCTTTTTTTTCAGCCTTTATTCTCGTATAAGTGCAAAGTGGGAAAAAATTGCTGGTGGTTTTTCCCATTCTTGATTAACTTGTACATTCCATTCCAAAATAAGAAAGAAAAAGTAGGTTGGTAAGTAAAATCAGAGTAGGATCATAAATTAGTAAATCTTATTAATTAATTAATTATATGAATGCCTGTGTATGAGTGTGACACCAATTTCAAATCTTGAAATGAAATCACCCTCTTTTCAATTTCATTGAAATAAATAAAGCTATGATAGATAACTTCTTTAAGGCCAATTTTTATTTCCCAGATGGAATGACTTTATATCTAATGTTTAAATCGTGTCTTGTTTCACAAACAAATTAGCAGCGCAAATCACATCATTTATCACACTGTTTTTATGGGCTTTTTTCCATCTCCCATATGCAAATGAAACCGAAGATCATTTAACTTTCATAATTATACCCTCAGAATGCGAGAACAAACAAAATTCCTCTTCACTCGAACAAAAATCACAAACAAAGCACGCACGAACACAGCAATAACTACTCGTTAAAGTTGGCAAAGAACGCAACCCAAAAAGAAAAATTGTGTTACCAAATGTAACATGAAATGGGTTAAGTGTTCGATGTCAAAACCTCGAACTTAAACAGTGATGATTAATTTTCCGTATAACAATGGAAGATTTCAAGAGGAGGAGAATATAATCATTTACAGAAGTCAAGTGAAGAGATGGTGAAAAAAAATGGCGCAGTTTCCAATTACATGCGGATCTGTCGTCACGTTACTGTTATTTCCTGTTGCTACTCGAGAACTCATTGCCAGATCTGGATGAAGCATGATAAACGCTTTTCAAACGACAGATGCATGCTGACGGTTCGAACTTAAAAGAAAGATGAGTGATTATTTCTAAAAGTTATCGTTCGGGATTGTCTTTGTTCGTCAAAGCATGCAGTCCTCCATTGTTTCCGGTTTTAAAATGCATCGCTTGACACATAATGAACCACAGAGTTTCAATTTTTCTTCCCTTTCAGCCAGAGAGGAGGGCAGAAGTTTTTAATTTGATGCGACGCCTGCGACTGACTAAGCGACGAATTTTAAACGGTCTTTGTAACAGGAGCTTGTTCCGTTTAGCTTTATGAATTGGCTTCTGGCTCGAATTTCCTTCTTATAAATATGGAAATGTTACAAAAGAGTCGCTCGACACACGTTTTGGGCGTAACCGAAGGCGAGCGACCATTCTTTTTCGGTATTCTAAAACCGAGAAGCGAGTTGAGTTTGGAGGCAGCATGTATGGCCCACATTCGAACACTGATTTCTCGAATGAACAAAAATTAACTCGAATATTGTTTCCGAAGATATGGAGGACCACCCATTGTGTTTAGATTCTTAAACAGACTTTTACTCTCGAGACTATACTTTCATTGCTTTTTTTTTTTCCTATTTCGCTTGCCATTAATAGTTTATTTTATTCTATACAACTGATGTATTCCTCTTGAAGCTCGTAATAAAATGAAAAATCTTGATTCATTTGAATAGAGCTTATGTATTATTGATCATTGATTTTGTTTCTGTGCAAGCAAAACCTTTAAACTTCAAAAACCTTTCCTTTAAACCATATACTTCAAAAAAAAATATTCGAGCAATGAATGTCAATAGTTTGGACTCCAAGATGACGATATTCACATTTCATTCATGAATATCAATTTTAAGATGTTCGAAAAACATGATTTTAGGGCTCATTTCTAAACATTATTATAGTAAAATAAATAGGATTGGTATAGAATTCAGATTATGGGCCAGGACAATCCTTTTGTTCATAATTCCGAGTTATAAGCCGATTACGAAAAGCAGTGGCATAGGCTTGAAGGAGGAGGGGGTATAGGCTTGGTTTTATCAACGTTGCACGAGAAACAACACGAGAGCTATTGACAAAATACCCAAGGGGGCCGAGCTCATCCAAAGGGCTTACAGTAGCAAACCGGCCGTCCGGAAGACAATCACCCCCGCACTCAACATTCATTGACGGACCTCGTAATTTTGAATCTCGATCAAGTGACGATGACAATATGGGAGCTGGCACTCCCCTCTCCTTGCTTCCACAATACGCCAACGGGAGGACTTTGAACCTCGACAGATCTAACGTGCATCACCCCCCGACTACAAGCAGATCTTTAGTGGCATCAAGGTTCGAATCCGCAACTCGACAAAAACCGCCGGCCTTGACTAGGCTACAGCGGCTGAGGAGGGGGTATTGGGTTTGTAACACCTCCCTCTCCCACCTCTATTAAAATTGCTATATACTGAAAATTTTTCATACTGATTTTTTTCACAAACAAATAATATTCGAAATCTCGTACACCGTACGAAAATTTCGTTCATCTTGAAAATAAACAGTGAGATTTTAAATTAATTTTGAGATATGAGTTGATGTGGAAGAAATCCCTCTTCCTACTCACCCATGAAAAATTTCTCCCTACATTTTTAACGGGAAATTATGGGAGGTCTTGGGCATTGGATAAAAATGGATTTCAAAATCCTCCCGTAGTATGAGGCAAGTACATAGAGAGGGCGGGAGAGAGGGATCCGCGTGACTTGGCTGTGACGAAGTTCTACGTTTTTGGAGCTTAACTACCTTTTCTAAAAAAATTATTAAAATTATGTTCGTATAGTTTTAAATATTTTTTTATTATTTAATTTTCAAAAAAAAAAATTATAAGACTCTTAGGATTTATTATGTATGCGTGGCAAAACATATCTCATTAATTTTGTTTTTATTACAAAAAGAAAAAAAAAAATCTCGATGTCATAAACATAAGTGAAAACTTAGTACAGTTCTTATGATTCGTTTGATTTTTTCTTCGTTTCTTTATTAAATTCATGAGGCGCACTACGTTTCTCTGTGTGTGAGTATTTATTACCTTAAGATAATTAAGTTTCGTAATGTGTCAAGAACAATGAAATACTTATGGAATGCCAGTCCGGTGGTGTCTACTCCGTATAAATTTCGCCATGAAATTTTTTAGAGGTAAAACAAGCATTTTACATATGTGCATTAGCTTATTTCATTTTACATATATGAATGAAAAGAGAGAGGGAAAAAAGAACAGAAAAAGATCAGATTGCTATAAAGCAGAAATAATGATTTTTTATTAATTTTTAATTAACATATTATATCAATAATATTGACAATTATAAGTTTTTATTATTACTATTTATTTTATATTTATTTTATTTTTTTTACTTCTTCACCTCCCCCTAAAGACCGAAAATCAATAAGGAAGGAAAAGTATTATTTTTTTTTTGATTTTTTAAAATATTTTTTTGTATAATATACATTTGTTTCTTAAGATTATATAATCTCTTTTTTTTCGTAATGTGTCATTAGACGTAACATCTTATAGGATTTATGGTTAACATCACTTATTTCTGATGCACACAAAGGCCGAAGCAACTTAAGAGAATATGTTTTTTCTTGGATTTTTTTTTATTCATATGATGTAACAGTGGACAATAATTTTAAATATTAATAACCCTTAAACGAAGGAAGAGCGTGGGGAATTTTTTCCCTCCAAAGTCAACTTTAAATGATTGCCAATAATCTATAACCTATTATTGCGAAGCGGAAATTAAAGCTAACCACGCTTCGAAAAACTGCAGATTTAAATAAGTTCAACATTCTATTGAATATTTTTTGCAATGATGTGTGTGATATCTGAAGAAAAATTTTAAAGAGAAAAAAATCACATATCTTGTCGACAAATATAAGTACTTGGGTAATGCATTACACACACACGTACCAGTGGAACTTTTACTGTTGAATATTTCTAACTTCTTTCGCTCTAAGATGTTATTTCCCAACCAATGGGTCGCGACTCAGAAAGAGATGCAATTTTTTTTTTTTTTTTTTTTTTTT
>BMAW01064943.1:2237-38466 GCA_019974015.1 Nephila pilipes | reverse complement strand
TTTTTTTTTTTTTTTTTCGCAAGAATTTTTTTTTGTTGCGAGTAAATAGCGATAAACAGCTTTCTGAATCATCGACTCGTTGCTGTTTTTGTTCCATCAAAAGCAACCGCGGCACCCACTTGGAAAAAACCTTTTTCACTTCACTTCAAAAAACCTTTTTCCTGGTCCGATCGACTTAAAATTTTGACACGTTTCAAGCAAAGGTTAGTACTCTAGAAAGACCTGGTTACTGGTTTACTACGAGCGCCATCTCTGGGTTAGTCTTGGGAGTTATTGATCGATGTGTTACTAAGAATTGGGTTATGTCTTACAAAAATACTTATTTTTCATATATTTCAAGGTTCCATCTCTTAATTCACGATAATGTTGCTTTTTATTTATTTATTTTTTTTAATTAGGAGTCTAAAAATAAATTAAACTGCATTTGTAAAATTGATATAAAATTTCAAAATAGGGTAAAAATCTTTTAAAAAACAGATGCGGTGATTTTTCTCCCCTTTCATTAACTAGACGTTGTGTAATTATATCAATGCACCACAATATACACCAATACCTATACCCAAATAATTTAAATCAAATTGTTGAGAAAAGTAGTGCTTGCTTACAATCTATCTTTCAATTTTAGCATTTTTAATGGTTAAAAAGTAAAAAAAAAACGAATAGTTTCAAACTTTATATATATAGTGATATGGGAAAAGAAGGTGGAGTCATGAACCTTTTTTAAAAAAAACTAAAATGGGTCGTGATTTAATAAAGTTTGATAAACACTGCTCTGAAAATATATATATTCCTTAATCATTAGAACCAGAATGCTCTAAGGATACCATATGAAATGAAATAGCATATTCTCAAACTTTTTTTTTTATAAAAAAAAAGACTTTTATCATTCTTTAAAATGAAAACAAGCATCTTTCCTTCAACTGAGACATCATAGAATCAACCTTGACTCCTCAAAACAAGACATTCCATCTGAAAGAAAAAGCCATTACAACCAACATAGTTGTAAGCGAAAGAAAGTTCTAGCGCTGTACTCGTTAATACAACACAAGGAAACTCCGTGTCTTTTCTTTAAAAATGGAGCCCCGACAAAGAATGAAAAGGACAAAAATGGGAAGGATTCCCTCGAAAGAAATCACGATCCGCTGTCTTATTCATGGCACTCGATTGGAGCAGCAGTTGCAAATTACACGAGTCAAGCTCCAATGTGTAGAAGAGATTCCTTTTCTATTTCCGATTGAATGGCGAAGAAAAAGGGCTTTTCGTATTAACGAAGCCCTCTCCATTACCCCGCGATAAAAGGGCGACGTTTTAAAAGACTCCTCTATGGACTTGACTCCAGGGTCTTCCCTTCCTGTCGAAAGGTTGAATCGATTCTTAAGGTTTATTAAAGGAGGCTGCTGGATCACTCTCGGCCAGGGACCGATCACAAGGTTACGAAAGAACACTACACTCGATAAAATAGTGGGAGTTCGGGTTATAAACACGTACTAGTATTTCCCACTGAGAAATAAAAACACGATAGCAGTATATAAATTTTTTTTCAAATTATTACCTGGAGAATATTATTATCAAAGGACGTTTCATTTCGATATAAATGTACTACACAAATTTGGAGTAAAATATGGCTAAATTTGTTGTACCATTTGCTACGTCGAAAAAACTGCAAAATTTACAGGAAGACACTTTTAGAGTATCTGGGCTGTTCTCTGTAAATCGCGAAGGTTAATTTTTTTCTTAAAAAAAAAATGTTGAGGTATTATAAAAAGTGCCACTTCGCAATAGAGCTTTCTTTAAGAATCCTTATCATTTCTAATAAATCGTTCTTCTAGTTAATTTTATAAAACATATGCAATTAAAAATTGTGTTTTCAATATTCTTATAATGAATTTAAGCGAAATTAAATTATTGCAAGCTCAACTACAATTTTATTTGGAAAACCGACTCCCATTTGAGTGTTGTGGTTATTTTATCAAAAGTAACACAGAGGATATACTTTAGAAGAAAAGAAAAATATATATTGTTTATTTTTCGTCTGATTTTTGTCGTATTCCTCTACATTAAACTAATTAATTGTATGGAAACTTCGACGCAATGAAATTTATAAAACTGCGCTATTTGAATATTGAAAGTGAAAGAGAAATACAAAATCTCGTCTCTCACGAATAAACGTTAACTAACACCATATTTACGTGTATATGTTAATTTTAAGAGGATATTTATATTAATCTTAAATAACTAAGCGTACCTACATACTAAGTACGATATAGCCTCATACTTACAAGAGCAAATCGGGAAAATTGTTTTCAAAATGTTTATGTATAAACTAATATCATTATAATAACCATTTTGTCAACTTTTATCAGAGAGAAATTTTAATTTACTAACACACATAACAAAAATAGTTTAAATTTTTAAGGAAATTGTTAGGAAAAAAAACCCAATAATTCAAGCCTTACGAAACAATTTGATAATATATGAATAGTTCCACGGAATTCCAATTTATGAATAAATTTGCTATTCTACAGTTAAAATGATTATTTAGAATAAAGATACATATTATTTATTTTTATTCGAGTAAATATTTATTTTTATTAAAGAATAAAGATAAATTTCCATCTATTTTTATTCACATAAATATTTATTTACTTCAATAAAAATAAATGAAAATGTATCTTTATTCTAAATAACTTCTCCCATAGACACAAATCTATTACTCGCGCGTTGGTTATCTTAATTTATGTACCGATTAAACGCAAGTATTCATATCACGCTAAATTTGCCCTGTCACGATGTACAATAAACTCTTTTAAAGTGAATTAAAAAAGTGTATCAGGGTCTCCTCCATCATGTTTTTCATAAGGTTGATTTTACAGAAACATATAGATCTTCAAGTAATCCTTTAGATATTGTCTGATATCAATAACCTGGATTCAGAAGTGTTGAAATGGATTCAAAATATCTTAAAATTCACATACTCCAACAAGGAAGGTATTTCTGTTTTTACGTTACGGATATCTATCCAAAACATGAATAGCAGCAATCTAAAGAAATTTGTTTGTGGGTGCATTTAATATTATGTAAATCAACCAAAAACTTAAAAATTCTCATTATTTCTATGGAAGTGAGAGATAGAACCTGTTGATTGAGAAATCGGAATATTTTATTTTTGAAATTATTTTCTTTCAAAGACCTCAAATAGTGTAGTCAGTAAATTCTCTTCTGGCTCCGAATCGTGAAATTTTTCACCTATAATCTCATCTTAAAGTTGGCTATTAAACTAATTATATCAAAGTTAATCACACTTACGTTAAAGTAGCTGACACTAATAAGGTTGATAAGTGACAAAAAAATTTAAAAGGAAAGGTATAATCCTTCCAGAAGCGAACTTTCACGAAAGGTAACGCAGCAACCGAGTCATTACCCTGGATCGGGATCTAAAAATGCCCTCCTTCACTTCCATCAAAAACCTTTCTCATCGAGAGTCGAGTCGTCCGATGAAAGGGACCTAATGCATCCCTTTCGTTTGTTCCTAATGCCGTTTAATGGAAAATCCCGAGGAAAACGGGGCGCTCCTAATTATTTGAAGTAGGGCTCACTTCATCCATCAAGCCCCGACCAGACACTTGCAAATTATTCGCCCTAGCTTCGACAAAGGACGCCCCGATACACGTGTTACTCTGAATGCACGCTCGCTTCCAAAAGACGCTATTGTGCGGCAGCAACGCGTACACCATTAACGTATATGCTGGGCCGTGCTCGCTTTCACTGGGCAATCAAAACTGTCACGAGATTGAATCATGGAAGGATTCGTTTGGAATTTTCGGTGGGATGGGCTTGTGTATTGAAGATTGTTATTTTTGGGGTACGTTTTGAAACGAAACTGTTGTTAGAAACGAAGATCGAAAGAAGATTTCATTTTTATGTAATTCGAAGTAATTCATTGTAACAGTAAGAAATACTCAGTGATACTTTGGTTAAAGTTGGTTGTTAACTACAAGTTTTGATTAACGACGGATTATCATCGTTAACCAAAACCGTCGTTATCTAAAACATGATTACCTGCAAGTATAATAATTCACCGTTTAATTCAAATTGTGTGTAAAGAAAATATAAATGACGTAGTAATGAATGTTTTGAAAATTTTTAATTCGATTTTTTCTAAAACTATTGGATACCTATACCTATAACAGGGTACTTTCCTGATAAAGGAATAAGGATTTGTAGCGAAAAATCCAAAGGTATCAAGACCAATAGTAATCCAAAGGCCAATAGTAGTGGGAGAGCTATTTCTTTCAAAAAAATTATTTTAATTTTTGCCCACAAATTATATACAATAATCTATTAAACTATATTTACATCTATAGTAGGCACCCACTGTACAATCATTATTTTGCTTTAGCCCGGTCAGGAGAACCAAACATTAGAGTCGACAAAAGAACGCGTTTTTTGCACGGTCTAACTAAATTTGAATATATTTCCCATGATTCCATGCGCTCTCCAATTATTAATGAGACACGCTGTCTCATTCTCTTTCTTCATTTTCAGTATCTAAATAAATAAATAACATCCAACACAGTTCATTAAAATCCGCCACTAATCAACGTCGTAAATAAAAGTGTTTTTGCCTTTTAGCTAAAACATTTTTAATTTACAGCCACTCGTAGTTAAATAAGTACGTCGTTCACTAAGGCCGTCGTTAACCAAGGTACGACTGAATTATGATTTCTTTAATGAAGAGTAAGAAATTACTAGTATTATCAGTATTAAAAGTGTCTGCGAAGTAGTAATTCAAGTTTCAGAACCATGGAAAGAAATAATGGATTATACTTTTATAAATATTTAAAGTAAATTAAATACTTTAATTCCTTTTAATATGCGTAGTAAAAACATATTCTTCTTTGAAAGACCATCAATTTGCCATCTCTTTCATTAGGAAAAAAATGTATCGAATAGAGTAATAATTTTCAATGACTTTTTTTTTATTAAAACATCTTAAATAACTCAAATATTTGAATAAAAATTCCAGATAACAGAGGGGAAAAAAAAGATATTACTACAATAAAAAGCATTTCAAAAATTGCTTTTGAGCACTAATTTTTTTTTTTGCATGAAATGTCTAATTTTGGGAAAGTTATCGCAGTTTCTTATAACTTTTAAAAAATATCTGAGTTTCGTATTTTTAATAAAAAAAAGTATTAATATATTTTTATGTAATTTTTATCAGACGAAATATACAAGAATTATTTGTGAAAGAAAAAAAAAGATTACGATTAAAAAAATTTATACCTTAACATTCGATTTTGTGGTTAAAACTTGTGTTTTTGTTAGATATTAAAGTATAAGTCTAGTGATATAATGCACTATTTCACACAAAAAATCATGCAGTGAGAATTTTTTCAGAATATATATTTACCAAAACTAATATAACTTTAATTAATGTAAACATAAATATGTTGATCAATTGATTATAAACACATCAGTTGAGCTCGAAGATAACAAAGTTTGCAACTAATTGTCGATAGCAGAGTATAATAATATTGTATGTGACATATTTGTTTGTCAGAATATTGATGAAGATAACTCTGCTGTGTGTGTACATCTGTTCATTGTTAATAAGACCGAGAGATCTACTTCTTACGTAATCTTCTTATCAGACACATTCAAGTACTTTATTTAACATCATATTTTAATAAAACATCTTCTGTCAGTCAAGCGTTATGTAAACTTAATTAAATGAAAGAAAGATTTGAACTTAAAATATTTTAATAAGATTCTTATTAAGCCCTTTTTCATTGTTATCGGGGATTTAGAACCCAAAAGTTAATATACGATTCTAAGTTTTCATGGAATTAATTTTAAGGCCAGTTCCTAATTGTAAAGAATACCAAAGATAATTTTAAGTATAAACTGTAACGTCCATTGTTATTCGATATTATATATACAAAAATGTTCGATATTATACAAACTTAAATTACAGTTTTAGTTATGTATAATTTGAACTTACAGGAAAAACTAATAAAAATATTCCACATATACATATATATTTATGCAAAAGAATTATTGTAATTTTTTTATTATTACAATTATTTATTAACGTCGTACTGAGATGCAACACAAGGGCTATTGGCTACATACATCGTAATTTTGAGCTGGGTTAGGTGACAATTACAATACGGGAGTTGGCACCTTCCTTTCTAAACGTCCACGTCACTCTGACGGGATGACTTGGGACCACAACCAGATATAACGTGCATCTGCTCCTCTGCACAGTGGGTCTTTAGGGAAATGGGCCTCGAACCCATAATGCGACGAAAACAATATCGTCCTCTCGAGCCCTCGATCTACCACAGGCTACCGGGCTACCACAGCCACTAAGA
This sequence comes from Nephila pilipes, assembly GCA_019974015.1. NCBI lineage: Eukaryota > Metazoa > Arthropoda > Arachnida > Araneae > Nephilidae > Nephila > Nephila pilipes. The sequence goes on along the minus strand of BMAW01064943.1, from coordinate 32,089 downwards.
TAGAATGAATAAATGTTATAAATATAAGTTATGCATTACAAAAATAAATTGAAAGTCAGAATATAAATGTAAAATTCACTGTTTAAAGAAAAGATTAATTTTTAGACAAACGAAATTTAGATTTCCTTAGCTATTTCATAGTTGAATGAACAGACAATCTTGTGTGTATAAACTGTTAAAAAAAACAGTCCAGTCTTTCTCCCTTATTTCCAGAATATAGACTTTCTCTCATAACACGAGGTTGAAAGACGTGAGGGGCTGATTACGATTATATATATATGCAAAAATATCGATATATTTTGAAATTTTCAATGATGGATATTGAATGATTCGAATGGGAATCAAGAATGATATTCAATGAATTTTTTTCACAATCGCTTTTTAAATTTATGGGAATAATAACTTAGCCAGAAAAAATAAAACTTCATTACTTCTATCCTTAATTTATTAACTATCAATCAGAATGCATATTGATAATGATCATTTCCAAATATTTAATCTACATATGTATTAATTCCTTCTTTCTTCCGTCCTGAAAATCATACATAAGAAAAATATTTAAACATACAGGGTTATTCAAAACAAATCTACAATTTTAAAATTCCATATTTTCAAAAAATAAACGACACAGAATTTAAGTAATACAAGAATACAAAAAAAAAAACTGTGGAAGCTTTATACTGTGAATAACAGGTGGCCTTTTTTTCGTGTGTTCTTCGTGAAGCTATTTCATGAAAGTTGATTTAAAAGTTTTCACGGAGCTACTTCGCAGTTGGGTTTTTTTTTAGTTTAGTTTGGTTTTTATTTACGTTGCACTGAAGCAACACAAGGGCTATTGGTGACGGACCTCGTAATTTTGAGCCACTGTCAAGTGACGAGGAAGATACCTGAGCTGGCACCTCCTCTCCTAACTTCCACACCACGCCAACAGAAGAACTTTAGGACCGACAGATTTAACGTGCATCAACCCCGGCTACTCGGTGGGTCTTTTGCAGCCAAATATCGAACCCACGACTGAGCGAAAACCGCTGGTCACGAATCCAAAACCATGACCACTAGACTACCGAGGCCATATCTCGCAATAGAATCGGTCACATTGAACTAGAAGACTTGATGTGACACAGCCGACCACCTGATATGGACCCATGCGATTTCTTCCTTCTGAGGTTTGTAAAAGATGAAGAGTATGCATCATTATTACCCATAAATATAATCGAACTTATACTATTGCCCCTGCTGAACAATCCATTACCACTGACACCTTACAACGTGTTTGGAAGGAATTCACGTATCGAATTGACATTTTGCATTTAACTAAAGAAAGTTATATCGAACACTGATATATATTTAAAAAAAAAGTTCTATATTTTCCCTTTGCATTCATGTGTTAATTTATTTATGAAAATATGGAATTTTGAAACCGGAAGATTCATTTTAAACAACTCAGTGAAATAATCTTTTTCTGCAACATGCTTCTATTGTATTGTCTTTATTTCATAGAATAACGAATTATACCCAAACAAAGCATCCATCACTCTCTCTTACTCCTTTACCAACGAAAATCTCCCACCTCTTTTTTCCCCCCACCAACGCACGTACAGAATGACGTATGCGTTTTACACACGTAAACACCAGAACGATCAGAGAAGAGCAAGTGCCCTTATAGAAGCACTTCGGAGCCCCAGGTTTCCTCATCCCATCAACTTGATGTCTACAGGAAGGAAGAAGAGGTCTCAGGAAGGCCCATAACGTAAAACTTTTTATGTTGCCCTGGCGCAGTCCTTCAGCAGGTGCAAGGACCCTTTCCAGCCACGGCATTAACTCGATAAGGATAATGGGTTGAAGTATTGTCACATTCTGGCACTTACCAGAACTTTTTTTAGTACCAGCAGACTGCTGAGTCGGCTATGGAAGAGACTAAACGACGTGTAAAAAAGGTAGAGATGGGTGGGATATCTGCGGGTTCATCCCCTGGTTTGCTTCGTTTTTTCCCTCGCACTTTGAGAGCGGTGATAGAGCTATCTGAATTGTGCTCATGGCAGCATCTCGGTGACACAATCTTACCAAGATTTCACGTCCAGAAGCTCCTCGGGGGACTGTAGACCAAATTTCCGGTGACTTCTGAAGGTTGAGGGTTTGGCAAAGCTATAGAAGTTTAATAAGAAACTTATTCTAGCATTAAGTCTATTTAAATTTGAGCTGCTTGGTGGTGATCAAGCTATTGTACTATATTATTCAGAAATTACTATATTATGCAGCAAATTTCAGAAATAGTAATGCTTAACAAAAACTTAAAAGTCCGATTAGGGAATTATTCTGGATGTGGTATAGTTTTAATTTATAATAATATAATATGTATAATAATATTGTATTGGAAGAGACTGAATACTTCAAAAAGTTAAGTTTGATTAGATATTCATTCATGAAAAAATTAATTTAATTAATATGTAGTATATAAGCTCTAATAATAACATACTGCTCAAAAATAACAATATTGGAGAGTGAACATTTGGGCAGACATAAAAGTTTGTTATATGTATATATATATATATATATATATATATATATATATATATATATATATATATATATATAAATTCAAAAGCTACTTAATTTCCATTGAAGACCGCAAGCACAAAACAAAATTCTTTATATATTATTACTTAGAATACCTAATGTCGCTTTCCCTAGAATCACAACCTAAAGTTTAATCATGATGTATGATTTAAATTAGATATATATCTTTCCAGTTCACTTGTTCTTAATTCAGCGGTTCCCTTTAAAAGTAACTGCGTAGATTAATATATATATTCTATCTGAATAACAATTTTTTGACAACTAGTCGTAACCCTCTACCTCCCTTCATTCTCCAATGATTATTTTTCATATGTACCCTTGTATCTGAATCACTTCGCTTTTATCTTCATCTAATTTACATAATCACGTTTCATTTTGGCTATAAAGAAATTGTAATTTCATGCCATTCGAATTGATAAAAGTCCCCAGTGTTAGTGAAGAGTAAATCACGAATAACCCAACGTTACAAGTTTAATTCAAAGTACAGTTGTTGTTGTTTTTTTTGTAACAATTGTGTGTTTAAACAGAGCAATTTGACATAAATATAATTTACAATTAAAATTACAAAATTTTTATGAATAATTATTTGCCCATCTGTAATTTTTTATGCAAATATAAAGTATTTGTGTAATTTGAAAGTAAGGGAATTTTGAATAAAAAGAAATGTTTCACTATGCAATAATTAATAGATTACAGCATTGTTATTAAATAATGATTTATAAGTATTCTTAATTTAAGATGAATATAAGCTCTCACGTTATACAGTAAAGTATAACAAGCATAATTTTATTTCTCATCGTGTTCAAAAACAAATTATCTCTGGACAATTTCATTTTCGAATTGAGGATTTCTATTTTAATTACTTATTTTGGAAACTGTATTTGATTGTAATTATCAAACCGTTGATTGAAATATTTTTTAAAAGAAATCCATCTGGAAGTGTGATTGTAACTATCAAAATGTCTCACTCACACATTTTCAGAGAAATTAATACTTGTTAGCTCTACTGATAAAGCATCTTTTTGACATTAGCAAGAATCAAAGCAGAATTTGCTAATGATGAAATCAAACATTAGCGCTTAAAAATTCTTATAAGCAATCAATTAAATATTCAAAGAAATATCTCGATATTCGAAAAGTAATTACTTTTTTATTTGAAACTCCTACAGATTACAAGATCATAAAAACATTATCACTGATATAGTTGCAGTCATAAATTTGTTTTTAAAAACAGGTGTTGTACAATTCCTTTAAAAACGGAAAAGATTTTGAAAATGTTGATAATTTTTATATATTAGTAATAATGATAAAGTAACTTTTATTAATTTATTTTCTTCAAATACTTTGGTTTTCATAAATCGAATTAAAACTAACACAATTGTACAGAGGGTGTTTATTTTGAATAAATGAATAATTACTTCTCACGTCTTCTTATTATCACAAAATTTCAATCTAATTGGTTTCTCTAGCCCTGAATTATGCCAAAGAAAAAGTTACGGCATTGTTCCAACTGAATTAATTACACAATTTTTTTTGTTCAATATAAAAATAATCTTAGCTAAAATATTTACGTTATTTTGATTTTTTTAAAAAAGGATTTATTCTTATTACACTAATTTCTTCATGGATTCCAACTTATTTCATTTTTAAACTAAATAAATTCTTTTATCAAGGATACGGATTTAAGTTTTGTTAAGTATTCAATAATAGTTAAGTGAATATTTTTGGCTTTTCCTAAATTTCACCGGCTCAAAGTCCGTTCAACTGACGGTAATTTTGAATCACTTCCAAATGGAGAGGTCGAAAACGGTCAGGAACCTTACTCTTTACGTTCCCACGGCACAAATGTTGGAGCCTTGAACAAATCTCTTTAGAACCTTAACGATCATCAGATCTTACTGCAAGACTATCAGTGTTAAAAACTTTATAAGATCAAAAATAGGATACAAAGTTATCAGTCCGTTATTCTTCTAACCGAGCACACTCACAAGTTCTCTTAAAATGCACAAATTTCAATCCAAGGACCAAAAAAATTAAAATGCAATTTATTTTACAAGTAAAAGATAAAGGCAAATCTTTTACCACATAAATAGACAAAATCGTTATGAAAAAGATAAGTTTCATAACCTTGATGCTTTTTAAAGATGATATCTTATGAAAAATACAGGGCTAGTAAAAGTTATTCATCCGAATTCAAAATTCCATATTTTTATAAATAAACGACTCCAAATGATAAGTGATACCTGAATGCAAAAGGAAAGTTAAGAAGTTTTTGGCAAGTGTTCGATCTAACTTCCTTTAATTTAACGTATAACTTCAATTCGGTTTGTTAATTCCTGTCAAATTCATTGTAAAGTATCAGTGGTAACGGATTATACAACAGAAATTCGTTACTTAAGCTCACATAAATTTACCGGTAATGGTGGAGCATGCTCTTTAACTCTTTCAAATTCCTATAAAAAAATCGCTTGATGTCATATCAGGTGATTTAAGTGACTAAATGTGTAGCATCAAGTCCTCTTGTCCACTGCGTCTGATCCAACCTCGAAACAGCTATCGTGAAAGGGATACACGAAGAACACACGAAGGCCACCTGTATTCTCAATGTAAAACATTTACATTTTCCCTTGTATTCTTGATTTACTTATCGTTTTGTGTTGTTTATTCGTGAAAAGAAGGAATTTTGAAATAAGATGAATCATTTAGAAAAATCCTGTTCAATAACTTGTAAATGATAAACCTGTAAATGATTTATAGCGCTGACCTATTATGAAAAATACAAGCATCCTCGCTCTATTTTATATATTAAAGCTTCGTTCAATATCCCCGCAAAATAAAAGTATTTTATTTGAAATATATTTATATTGATAAAATTTAAGTGTAGAATTTTATGTACTTATTTCTCTTTAGAAAACTTCTGAATGTTTATAACAGAATTGAATATACAAATGTAAATTAGAAATGTGAAGAGGAAAATAAAAGAAAAAAAAAATATGTAGTTTAAATTTTGAGAAAACTCGTATACAGTCGAGCACTTTTCGTCCTATAATGTGTGTGTGTGTGTGTGTGTGTGTGTCGTGAAAGTGTGTGTGTGTCAGTAGTATTGTGTGTGTGTGTGTGTGTGTGTGTGTGTGTGTGTGTGTGTGTGTGTGTGTGTGTGTGTGTGTGTGTGTGTGTGTGTGTGTGTATTTCTCTATATCAATGTCGGATATCCTTCTTGATTGGAGTTCCTATGCATGTCTATGTATAGTAGGGAAGAAATATAATCTAAAATATGTTTAAAAAAAGATATAGTCTTTTTTTTTAAAAAAAAATAATTTGAGGTAAAACAAAATGATAACATTATACTCACTTTCTAAAGTGAATTTCTAAAAATGTTTGTGACAGAAAAAAAGCACAATTATAGATATGCATGCAAATGCCATATGTAAATCCCCATCTTATTTTTAGGGACACACACGCACAAAAAAAAGATAATTAATAATACATCTATTCCATGATGTTTCCATATTCATAATAGTTTTGCTTATTTACATTTTCAAGCTGATACCGATTCTAGATCTCTTAATTGTTAGATTACTACTACATAGTAAAAGGCGATAGCGCTCTGTGGAAAATCGAAATACGATTATATAAGCATTTTATCGTAGGGAAGCCCCCTCTCAGTGTTGTGCCTGCCGACAGCAGCGGATGAGCGGCACGTGAGAAACCCCCTCCCCTTCGACTAACTCACTCACTTCACCCCCTAAGTGCCTATAGAGGAGTCAGTGAGGTGGAAAGAGTCGCGATTTGATATCGGATCTAATAAAATTGTGGCCCCGTCGAGGAAAGAGCTGTCGAGCCAGAAAATGCGCGAGCTATGGAATGGGTTGATTCGAATACTTTTTCGTACGGTCATGTAACGTTACAAATTTAGTTCGTTTTATATAAATTAAAGGGGGTGGCGAGACTTGATTTCGTTTGGTACTTTCCTTTTGAATGTATAAATTTTGTCGTAGATTGAAGGCAGAAAAATTATTTTTGAATGAATTGATATTTATAACGAAAATGAATAAATAAATTAAATTTACGTAAAGATTTTAATGTTGCAAAAACGTAACTATAACAAAACTTCTGAATACAATTGTGACGTTGAGTTTTTCTCGATTTTCTCTGCATTTACGTCGGGAACTTTTTGATCAATTTGATTTGCTTAAAATTCAAATTTCTTCCTATACAAAATGAAACGTAATTAGATAAATTAGGTATTGATAAGAAGCGTAGTGAATTTAATTGATATATAAGCGAAATAGAATTGAAAGGAAAGATAAGGTAAATAGAGAGTAATTACAAGCTGGTGGATAATTGTAGAATGGATTGAATCATCATAATTAATTGTTCGGATTCAAGCGATTTCTACTTCAAGTACTAAAATTTGAATCTACTGCAATAAAGAAGTGCTTGAATCGAAACGAGTAATTTGGTAATCTAAGACTTTATAACTAGAATGTAAACTAGAATTGACTGAGTTCGGAGGAATTCCAGTGACCTTACATTGTCTTTGGTAGCTAGTTTTGAGTTTTCCCTGTTCTTACTTATCTTCAATAAGACTTTTGAATTTATAGACGTTTTATTTAGACTTTAAGGTGGATGTAGAGTCAAATAATGAAGGAAATACGTCCCACAGTAAAGAATTAAAATAGGAAAATGAAATTCATTCTAAAACGAATAATTTTATGAAAGAAAAAAACGTCTTTTTTTATGCCATATGAATTAGTTAGATATTTATCGTAGTAGGATATGTAACGTCTATTTTCTATTGTTAATACAAATAGATGCTATGTATAACGATGTATGCTGTTCCGACCAGCCATTCTTTGTGAATAGCCCTCTGGCGGCGAAATGTAAAACGATTCAGTGTTAGTTGTGCAGCGAGAGAGAACAAGCTAAAAACGAAAGTCATTCTATGGAACAAAAATTAGAAATTGAGAAGCCTTTGCTTTTAAGAAAAGAAAAAGAAATTGAGCTTTTAAAGCTTAAATCAGTTGTCTTGTGAGGAAAAATCACTTAATGATTATGAATTGAGTTTTTATTTAGAGAATTTAATTAAGAGTTTAAAAATATTGACTATTCCTGTACCGAAGAATGTTGAGTGTTTTAATCTCTTTTTCAATTCGCTTGAGAAAGCGTTCGAAACAAAAGGAATTAGTGATAAATATAAAGCGGAAATTCTATTAAATATTTTGGGAGATAGAGTCGGCAATTTAATGGTTTATGTAAAAGAACAAAAATTAAGTGATTATGAAAAAATTAAATCTATTGTGTTAAAAGAATTTCAACCAACTCCTAGAAATTGTTTAAAACAGTTTAAAAGTGCAGTAAAATTGCCAACGGAAAAATATGTACAATTTTCATCAACTGTTAGTTCTGTTTTTGAATATTACATTGAACTTCGTAAAGTGAATGAATTTGATAAATTGTGTGAGTTGATTATTTCCGATCAAATATTTAGCACTCTTCCTCAGGATTTAAAAAGTTATGTAAGTATCAAACAAGGAAAAGACTATTTTATACCACAGGAGCTAGTAAGAAACTGCTATTTATTTTTAGCTTCTAAAATCGGAAACAAAACAGAGTATAGTTCTTTGTCTCACTCGGTAGTTAATAGTGATGAAAGGAGATTTGGAAATGGTAATTTTGAGAATCGAAATAATAAAAATATTTCTAAAGTGTTTTTATGGAATGGTAATTTAAAATATATTTTGTGCAATAACAACCATTCAATATTTAAGTGTCAGGATTTTCAAAAATTGTCTGTGAACGATAGAGTTGGATTTGTGAAAGCTCAGAATTTATGTTTTAAATGCCTTTCACCAGGTTGTAAAGTTAAAAAGTGTTCTGCGCGAAATTGCTTTTATAAAAAGCCACATAATAAGTTATTTCCTTTTTCCATAGAATAGGATCATTTTAGTGAGAGTTATAAAAACGAAACTAATGCAATAACAAATAAAGGAGAGGATTCAATGTCTAATGGGCAGAACCAGAGTATCGTATTATATGTCACATCATGGCGTTTACCGACCTGAGAAGACGACAACGAAGCTACGCGTTGTTTTCAATGCCTCGAGTGATACAACAAATGGAACTTCATTTAATTGCTTACAAATTAATGGAGGAGTGGTCCAAGACGACCTAATCTCAACCATAATGCGATTCCGGAAACATCCATTTGCCTGTATTGTGGACAAACAAAAAAAATGTACAGAATGATAAACATTCATCCAAGTCAGCGAAATCTACAACGTATAGTATGGAAGGACAGTGAGTTAAGTCCAGTGAAAACTTTCGAACTTTCAACTATTATTTACGGTACTCTAAGTGCCCATTTTCAGCAACCCGAACGCTACTTCAAATTGCTGAAGATGAAGGACACAATTTTCCCCTTGCAGCGTCTATTTTCAAAGACTACGTCAACTTCCACGTTGACGATGTGGTTTCCGTTGCTAAAACTTTACTTGAATGTATAGAGATGCAACAATAGCTTACTTCAATGCTAAATCAAGCTGGCATGAAATTGCATAAATGGCGAGGTAATCATCCATAATTTTCCTCAACTTCTGAAACTATCTATGAATTTTCAAATTCAGAAACAAAGGCTTAAGGTGTCACTTGGCACCCTGCTGGTGATTGCTTTTACTATAAGGTGTCCATTACATAGTATGGTATTCATACTAAAAGAACAGTTCTTTCCACTATTGCCAAGTTGTTTGACCCTTTGGGACTTCTTGGACCAGTGATATCTTTGGCTAAGATATTTTTACAAAAATTGTAGCTATTGAATCTTCAACGGAATGATCAACTCCCTCCTGAATTTCATAGTGGAAGGGGACAACTTTTCTAAAGAACTAGAGTTTATTAACAACATAAAAGTGAGCCGATGTATTCTTCCATTTCCCGATGTTGAAGCGATAGAGCTTCATAGCTTCTGCGACTCTTCAGAAGCTGCCTTCGGAACAATTGTTTACTGCAAATCTCAAACACCTTTCTGGAGATATTACCATCAAGATTGTCACCAGTAAATCAAGAGTGGCTCAACTGAAGAAGATCACAGTGCCTTGATTGGAGCTCTGTACTGCTTGCCAAGTTGATGCAACGAATCCAGGCGGCTTTTCAATTGGAAGTTTCTAAAACCTATTACTGGAGTGACAGTATGATTGTGTTGTCATGGATAGAGAAACAATGGTCCCAGTTAAAAACCTTCGTGGTAAACCGTATAGTCACAATCCAAGATCTTTCTTGAGATGAACAATGAAGTAATGTTTCATCAGTGGACAATCTGGTTGATCTTATTAGTCAAGGTGTGAATTCTTCAAAAATGCTTGAGAGTCACTTGTGGTGGATAGGCCTTGCCTTTTTAACGAACAGTGAATATCCTCAAAGAGAAATTCCTGATAATGTAATAAAGGACGATGTGCAATGTGAACTCAAAAAAGTGAATTGTGAACAGAACTCTTCATTAATTGTATTTAATAATTCCTTTTTTTAATGATATTCTCAAATGTAGTAATAAGTATTTTAAGATATTGTATATTTTGAGTTTTATTCTTAAGTTTGTGCATAATTGTAAACCTGGTAATGAGAAACGTTCTGGGCATCTGACTGGAACAGAAATTGCTTCTGCTGAGCAAATATTCGTAAAGTTTGTTCTAACAAGTGAATTTTCTAAGGAATTTAATACTCTAAAAGCAGCAGGGAAAGTAAATGCTTACAGCCAGGTAAAGAATTTATATCCTTTTATTGATTCTGCTGGTATTATTAGAGTTGGTGGTCGATTAACATATAATAATTTGCCATTTGGCAGAAAGTATCCAATATTGCTTCCTAAGGCCCGTAAATTGTCTAATTTAATTGTAATCTGTTTTCATGAAACATTTTTGCATGCAGGTCCACAGCAATTGTTATACCAAATTCGGCAGTAATTTTGGGTAATACGAGGTAGATCATTGTGTAGAAAAATTGTGAATTCATGTGTTATTTGCTTTAAAGCTAATCCAAGATCTCAAATTCAGTTAATGGGAAATCTTCCTACAAATAGAGTGAGTAAAAATAATCCATTTAATGTTAGTGGGATAGACTTTTGTGGCCCATTTTTTATAAAGTATAAATATCAGCGTAAACATACTTTGAACAAAATTTATAAATGCATTTTTATTTGTTTTGTTACGAAAGCAATATATCTTGAAATTGTAAGTGATTTAATTAGTGATGCATGTACTGCTAGGCTGAAGCGATTTTTTTGCCAGAAGTGGCAAAGCTGCCAGATTTTATTCGGATAATGGAAAAAACTTTGTTGGGGCAAATAAAAGGTTAAGGAGATTTATAAAGTTAATTAAAGGACAGGATGAGCAATTGTCAAATTTTCTAACTAGGGAAGGAGTGATTTCCCTCCCCGTGCGCCATATTTCAATAGACTTTGGGAGGCTTGCGTAAAATCTTTTAAATTTTACTTAAAAAGAGTTGTTGGAAATTTAAAACTATCTTATGAAGAATTCTTAACTGTTACTATTCAAATTGAAGGATTGCTTAGGTTAAGACTTCTTGTTCCTTTGTCGGAATACACGGATAAAGTGGTAGTTCTCATTCCTTATTGGCAAACAGCTTAATTCAATTGTTGAGCCTGACTTAATTTGTCTAAAGGAAAAAAGGCTAAAATTATGGCAAAAAATCGTAAGGTATACCCTGTTGATTTGGAAAAAATGGAGCCTTCACTATTTAAACAACATGAAACAAAGAACTAAGTGGAAATTTCAAAAGAGGAAATATAGTTGTTCTTAAGGAAGATAAATTGCCTCCTTTCAAACGGACAATAGATAAAATAATCGATATCAGACATGGAAAAGATGATAGGGTTAGAATGATAATAGTCAAAACTTCATTTGGTGAATTTAAACACCCAATAACAAAAAATTGTTTGTTGCCTTGTAATGAGTAACATTTGAATTTTGTGTTTTTTTTTCATTTGTGTATTATTAATGTGGCAACTTTCAGTGTATTGAATTGTGAAATCTTATATTTTGTGTATGTGTGTTGACAACTATTTGTCAAGGCGGGCAGTATGTTCCAACCAGCCATTCTTTGTGAATAGCCCTCTGGCGGAGATTTGTAAAACGAGGCAGTGTTAGTTGTGCTGCGAGAGAGTACGGTCGCATGAAGAGCGACTGGAGTTTTGTAAATGTTGAGAAATAAAAATGTAAAAACAGACATGTGGAATTTATTGCGAGTGAAAGAAATAACTGTCTATCGAATCACGAGAGTATGTGTATTAGTGAACTTATGCTATTAAATTTATTGCAGGAATATTTTTTGATGTCTGATAGCTATTTAAATCTTTTATTTGCATTCATTATAGAAACAATTAGCCAACTCTCTCTCCAACAAATTAAAATTTAATGCATCATGCCTACATCTTGAATTAGGAGCTCTGTGATCTTAATTACAGTGAACTAATCAAGAAATTTAGCAAGATTTTGAGTAAAGATCACTCTGTTTATGTTTTTAATATAATGAAATAATCTTATCTTTTTTTTCCTCCTGTAACGAAGAATTATTTTGCAGTGGATATTTGAAAATAAAAATGTACCTACTTATAAATTTTTTCATCTCCGATTTCTCTTAAATACGTAATTATTTTTAAATCTCAATGAATTCTTATTATTAGATGGCGGTGATTTATGTTTTATATATTATGGTTAAGTATACCAGATCGCTTTTGCACTTTTTTTGAATAATTTGTTGCAAACTCCATTTTTGCTAGATACGAGCATTTTAGTTTTTTTTATGCTACATTGCATAGAAAAGGACATTTAATTTGAAATTTGCTAAAACAATCAACAAACATCGTAAAATATATAAAATGAATATAATTTTTAAAAGTACTCGAGAATGATAGTTATGGCAAATTTTTAAGAAATCGTTCATAAAAATGTTAAGAATATTTTTGAAAGAAATTATTATTACACGAATTCGGACAGCATATCCAACATGGAAAATATTCTAATACTTATATAAATTCATTTGGTTTTACCAAATATACTCATTTTTTCAATGCATCTTTAAATCTGACAGACATTCAATAAGCACGCTTTTTTTTTAAAAAAAATGTTTAAAATATAAAAGCATTTCACACAGTTAGCAATATAATGTAGAAGATGACAGATTATACATGTTTTATATATGAATTATAAGTTAATTCAGAGCGATAGTTAGTATATTATAATTTTTCTCATGCAAAAAAAAGTTGTTACGATTCAATTATTTATTCGAATAACTACTGATCAGGAATCGCGATGTTAAGTACACACGAAACAGACTAATAATTAAAAAATTCTAATTATTTTAACAAAGTAACTGACAGTACGGTTCTAGAAGTCAAAAAAGAAATGCATATTTTTTTACTTTGTAAAACGTTTTTTTTTTTTTTTTCAGTTGCCACACTCACTAGGGTATTGTTGCTTAAATATTTCTGGAAAGAAAAGTCCCTTTAACTCAGAAAATAAAAATATGACATTGCAAGTTCTACCTACGTTTTAAAACTGCCCATGAATATGTTATATTATTTTATAATCTCTATACCTGAAAAGTAAAGAAAAAACAAGTCTCGACTAGAAGAAAAAATAAACAAAACAAAAAAATTACTGCAGGCTGCAATAAAATGGATTCATAAGCTAATGACTAAGCCTAACCCTAGAATTGGCGAACTTTTCATTTAAATCAATGTATGCTGCTTTAAAAGGTAGTGCAATATATCTTCTGTTGAAGACATACACACATAAACTCAACTAATCTCTCTTCTTCTTCTCTCATATTCTTTTTTGTGTCCCTTTTTATCCTCTCTCCGTGTGTGTGTGTGTTTGCCTGTATTTTCTCCATCTGACTGCTTCTGAAAAGAGCATTAAATATAAATTAGAATTATGTACAAATCAATTCACTTCAATTCTTATGGTAATTTTTTGGATCAAATTCGGGAAATTAAACTCAACTCTTCGGAAAAGTAGAATCGATAAAATGGAATAAAACTACCAAACGAAGTAACAAAAGTAAAAGCGATCTTCACAAGTTCTTGTTCTTTGCTTTCATATTAAGCCAAGACAGCTTCAATAACGCATGCGTATTTCCACCGTCCGAGCGCCTTAAGTTAGTAAATATGAAATTGATATTTTTATTTTTTTTTCCCCGGTGAGGTTGATTTTATAAGGAAAAATAATTACTGAATTTCGAATATTTCTTTTTTTTTTTTTACATTGAACTGCATAAAAATACCTTTCTCCTTTTTTGAATGAATGTCTTACCATACTTTAATTATGTTGTCACATTGTCTTTCAAAAAGTGTAATAAGCTGTAAAAACATTGTTAGAAAAACATTACAGCGGGTATATATAATCCTCATTAAACATACCCTCAGTGTGTGGCATAAAAATCCAAACATTAATGCATCATTCAAATTTATTTTCTTCTTTCATATAAACAGAAATCCATTTAATCACGATACATCTGTCACCATTCCGATGTCGTAAAGTAATACACGCTATCTCAAACACTGCTAGCACAGAGACTGAAGCAATAGCAACAATCTGCTAAAAAGTTAAATTCCCAATATACATCTGACTACACCATGTTTGGATGAGACGGCAAATGTTAATAGAAGCCGTCCCTCTATGGACTGCTGCAAAGAGACGACAAGTTCTCACAGTGACAGGTATTGGAGGCCGCTGCTAAGCCCACTTCAGTGAAAGCAAACTTCATCCAGACCTGGGGCGCAACCGCATCCTTAAGCTGCCTGGGGCGGCTGTCCATCAGCTGAGAGCAGAGAGTAAACACTGCCGTAGTTGAGGCTACTTGTTAGAAAGGAGATATCTACATAGAGAATATTGTTGGATATACTGTGTTTCTCGTTTATGCGTTAAGAAATATCGATGACGATTACTTTTATGTCTGTTGTTATCGATATCGATAGTGATTTTCATTGTGTTTAGAGTAAAAAAGGTTTTATATGACACAGTAAATGTATTACTTGATTAAAAAAAAGATACGTTAGTAGTAGTATTCTAATAATTTAAATAACAAAATCTTCAAAAGGATCCGTCAATTTATATTTAACTTTGAGAATTAACTAAACTTAACCTTAATAAATTTTACTTAGAAAAATTTAGCTATTTTGAAGGTTACTTATAAACATTATATAAAATGGTGTGTGTCTCCCTCTTTCTGTGGCTTTTAGGCACCTGTTTCTAATCTTTTACATTTCAAACGTTTGTTTTTGACTATTGTCGTTGTTTTTATTTCGTTATTATTTTTAATTTATTTTTTTACTTATTTATTTCAAAATATTGCTTAACCATTTACGAAATACATAACTGAAAAAATACGAGAAAAAATTGCTTTAAAACTAAGCCAATGTCTGCTAAAATAATTGTTAGAAGATACCTATCTAGTTTTCGATTGCTTATATTTTGAAGGGTTGATTACTATTGAGTGGTTTTATTAACGTCGCTCTAAAGGCAACACGAGGGCTATCGGTGACGGACCTAGTAATTTTGAACAGCGGTAAGTGATGAAGTCATATTTTGAAGAGAATTATAAATCTAACTAAATTATTAGAATTATTCGGATCGTAAATTCCCCTTTTACTGTACTTACTTTTCCCTGAAATTTTAAGAATTTCTATTAACTAAATATATATTTAATGATAATCTGTTTTTCGAAAAACTGTTCGCAAACATTTTAAGGCTGAGTTTTTATTAATATACATAAAAAAAATAATCAGATTAGAATAAATGTAAGAAAATTTTGCAAATTATTGTAAAGGTAATTTTATATGGAGAGTTTGACCTTCCAAGGAATGAGTTCGGCTTACAATGGAACAAATAGTTTCGCAAATGGTTTGAATTGATTTAAAAAAGACGCATTTAATTTTTATAAATCTGATTTTAAAGCAAAAAGGCTGTAATTTTCCTGTAAGCGATTTTATCCTTACACTTTTTTTGAATTGTTCAAGAAAAGATTTAAGATTTGATGAATAAATCTGTCATCTGGTAAAGTAACCTTAAATTCTAGAAAAAAAAATAATAACAAATATTGTTAAAATTTAATTTTTATAAATCATGGTTTATTTAAACTTTTTCCCCTCATGAATACCAAAGTTTACTAATAAACGTATAAAGTTGCTGAATTTCTTGAATCAGTTATTGCAAAAACTTTAAAGAAAATTTCGTATTTCTATGATAAAATACACATCGAACTATTTTATTGGTTGAAATCATAGTACCAAATACTATTTTGAAAATTTAATTAATCCCAATGAAATTCGCGAAAAAGTCTTAAGGAATTCAAAAATTAGTATTCTTGAGTGTTGTAATGAAAAACTTTAAGCCAAATTAAATAAAAAAAATTCGCACTTTATGTTCAATTTTCGAACAGTTTTATGCTTTAGAAAAGAAAAAAAAAGTAAAAGGTGGAAAAAAATGAAAAGTGATAAAAATCAACCAGTGCACTAGAGTATTGTACTAATATACTAATCCGAAAAGGAGTGAACTCCGATGCATAAATATTTTCGGGAGAAAAGGGATTGTAAAAATGCTTATTTCTATTCAAGCAAACAACCGATTGCAACGGTTGAATGAGCACTGCATGTATTGTACTGTTGTTATGATTCCCTTACCCTTCTTTTCTTCTCAACCTCTTGTAGTTCGAAACATTTTTCGTGGCCACCCACAAATGAATAGGAACAGGAAATGAATCAAAAAGAATTCAGGGCTCTTTTTTTTGGGAATTGGTTTTATATTTCGAAACGAAACACGTTTCAAAATGCCTTTTTACCATTACTATAATGTTCGTTTTATGTCTCATTGAGATAGTGCTGCCATCTAGTTTTCCTTAATAGTACGATTAAATGACAATCGTATTGGAAGATTAAATACGTTTTATTTTGTCAAATATCTCTTTTGATTTGCACTTTAAATCAAGTGCAAGTAGATTTTAAAAGATTTTTTTAGAAATGATTCAAAATGAAGTAAAACACACTTTAGTTAGTAAAAAAAATCATTCAACAACTAGGGAACTTATCATTTTACGGTACACACTATTAAGTTTTTCTTTCTTTCTCTCTCTTTCTACAGCTTCACACATATCAATATATCACATAATATTAATGTTGAAAATTTTTTTAGATGCATTGCTAATTTCTATACATGGTGTATGAATAATCACGTGGATTCTTATAAAATTTGCTCTAATTCTACTTCAAATTAAAAGAATGTAAACTGAAAACAGCGTAAAGAGACGATTTAAATAAGTAGGATTAAAAAATCTTACGGAAATGAATACTATTAAAAACCTGAGTAATTATATAAGAACCGTTTATTATTTTTGATAAAAACCTAAGAGTGTTCATTATTATTTAAATAGTTTTAATTAATTGTTTACACAAAGAAAAATGAAAATTACATGCTAAAAGAGAGTTAAATAAAAATAATAAGAATTTGAAACTATATAACATTTTCATTTAATTTAAAAACGATTTTACTCATTTTTTATTAAAAATAATTTTAAATTGTTTCGATGCAATGATCGCCAGTATAGAATAAGAAAAATACTAAAAAATAATTTTTATACGAATTTTTTTTTATCGACAAATTTAAATGTATATCACTATATATATATATATATATATATATATATATATATTACTTTCATACTATATATAGCTATTCTATATATATATATATAATAATAACATATATATATATATATATATATATTGCTGCAGTAAATGATTTTGAAATAACATATTTTTTTATGAGTAATAATAATAATTTCATTAAATGTCAATGATATTAATTCACACAGAAAATTATTTATTGGAAAATATTTTAGTTTTTTAATGAATAATTTTTTTTGAGATTTTACAGAAAATAGAGCAAAAAAAAATTAATGATTGTCCATGTTGTTTATTTTTATGTAACTTATTTATTCATTTATTTATTTATTTCATATTTCAAACACCTCTTGTTTCTTTTGTGTAATTTTAAAAAATAATTTCATAAAAAAACTTTAACGCTTTTGTTTCTATAGTTTGTTTCGTTTTATTGCAAATATCCGTGTTTATTTTCCCTGATATCAATAAATAACTTTTTGTACACATTATACGTTTTAGGTATTTTAAAATTAATCAAGAGGGCACAAAAAAAAACCCTGCAAACTGGCGTTAGGCTCCTCCATCTTTCTTACCAAGAATGGTTGAACATGAAGATGTATATTAATTATTATACATTAAATTCAAAACAAACGTGATAAAACAGCACAGAAATTAATTATAATTTCAATTCATCAATCATTTATTAATATTTTTTACGAAAATTTTTACAATACATACAAGTCCTTCCATCTTATCTGATTAACAGATCTCTAACGGCATGGAGGTAAACGGAGGAATTGAGTACCAGTTAACACAGTGCATAAATCTAAGTGTACTTGTCATTACTCAAACATTGGCCCAACAAACATGGACTAAACAAACACTTTTAACTTTCTTAAGGAACTTGAAAAGCATATTGTGAAAAAATAAAATACATTTTTTAAAAAAATCTGAAATTATTTTAACAGACAAAATTTACTTATATAATGCCTGTATTAATATTTTTCACAATATTTTCTCCACTATAGACATTATAATAGCCTCAGCTGCACCACATCTTTATAATCATAATCTATCCATACATAAGATTGGATACAATAAATTCTTTCTAGGATAAGTTATTTTAAACCTAATTTGTAGACTAAAAATTAACAGAATGGAGAAATAAAAGTTGTATCATATCTAATACTTTTACTAAATTAATGATTCAGATCGACATGAATCATTTAAATTACTTTTCTTAGTACTTCTGGAAAGCTGTACATCCATCGCAAATTTATCACATAATCTTAAATCTATATTAAAGAGACTGCTAGAGCTGCATTAAAAATCCATAATATAAAAATCAAAACATGCATTTTGAATGTTGTCAGTCTATTCAAAAGTAGACTGAATTCAGAAAAAATTATTGTGATAGAAAGGCAAACTAACATTGAAGTCTTTCTTGCGAAGATTACTGACTGAAAACATACTACCATCTCCTATTGTAGCAGAAAGTCGCTTTACGATACCATGTATTTATGTGGAATCGGTGATTCCAAGGAAAATAAATTTTCCTCATCCCTCCCATGCTAGGAAGCGCGAGTGGAGGTGTTTGACTATATAAATTATTGAAATATGAGCAATTAGTCACCAGTCTAAATATTTGCAATTGTTAATGAGTAAGAAAATATCTCACAAGCTCTTAGAGTTTCACATTGATAGGGATTAATAAACGTACGATCGAAATTTGATAGACACTTACTGGGCGGAAATCAGAAAAAACGTTGTAATACATCGATATAAAAAGCTAACGTTTTAAAAACAACACGTTTTAATAATTGGCAAAAGTCGAGTTAAAAAAAATTGATATTAGTTGAAACTGTTAGTTATTTTAACTTTAAAATTTACTAAAAAGAGCATTTGTGATGATTAAAAAACTATAATACTTATAAAATCAAAACATGCTTGAAAGTTTGTAAGTCATTCTACATAAAAAAAAATGCACGAGACCAAATCAGAAAAATTTGTGAGTAAGATAACGTACATATTGGAATCTTTCTGGTCGAATGATTACTGACTAAAAGTCAGCAACCTTATTATCTGAGGGATAGTAAAGGAGAATGATATCTCCCCTTGGAGCTACAGTTGCCTGATACTTCATGCGTAGGAGTGCCGTGATTTCAGAGGGGGAAGATTTCCTCGATCCAAAAGTCGCCGAGAGGAAAGAATATTTGACTTATTAAATATTAGTAAATATATTATAACTTTCGCAAGCAAACGTATAAATATTGCATTGTTAGGAGATGCATGAACGATTTAAAATTTCAAACTCTAGCGATGGAAGTTGGTTAAATTCACTGACAATTTGATGACACACTCACCACTACATAATGGAAATTCAGAAAAACGTTACAAATAGGAGAAGTACAATGAGAGGGTTTTTATTTAATAGCTGGATAGAAGTGGGTTTCAGGGTTTCTGATCGTCTTGGAGAGAGAAGCAAAAATTGATTCACTAACTCTACAGTGGTTTAGTTTTGCATATCTGTACTCACATATTTAATCTTTCTGAATTTCACAGAAGTGTGTGTTGTGGTCATCAAATTTTCGATCGTTAATTTAGCTAACTCCCATCCTAGAGCTTTGGAATTTGGGAATCGTTCCGTCCACCTGGAACAATCAATATTTAGATCGTTTGGAAAGTCAGATGTCATTCAACTAATTTTTTAATAAATTTTTCCAAATAAACTTTTCTCACATAAACGTTGGTTTTTCGCTGTTATATCGAATTATTTCTTTTGACTTTGATGAACATTGAATACGATATATTATCATCAAAGGAACAACATTGAATTAAATACTATGATCAACGATATATATGTATTAGCATATACGTTATCATACAAATTTAAAATCCATCAAGATCAGTGATAATTCTTTTAAGACAAATTTTGTTTAAATTAAACCATAAATCCTATAGGAGTTTATTCGAGAGGATATATATATACTTCGTTAAACTACAAAATCTAAACTGAAAAAAGTAAAAAATATTCTTATAGATTTGCATTTAAGCCAAAGACTTTGATTATATGTTCAAAGACAGATAACAAGTTAATCAAAATAAAATATTCAGTAATTCGTAAGACAGTTTAGTCTGAGACTCCAACTAACCACACTTCAAAATGCTAAACACTTGATCAGATTTTCGTGCTATAAACGATAAATATATGATCTAACAGCTGATACAAATGTGATATCCACTTTTCAGGTGAAAATGATAATTAAGATAGTAAAACTTAGACGTAGTTTTTGCCGTTCATAACTTCGGTTACACTAAATCACACTAACTAACTTACTCGCAGACACGGTAGTGAAGTGCGATTCCTCTTTCTTAGCTTTGTAAATCGTTAGCTGTCGCTAGACGTGACGTCTAATATGACTGTTATGGTAGAGCAATTATTTGTCTAATTTTTAC
Organism: Nephila pilipes; assembly: GCA_019974015.1. Taxonomy (NCBI): domain Eukaryota; kingdom Metazoa; phylum Arthropoda; class Arachnida; order Araneae; family Nephilidae; genus Nephila; species Nephila pilipes. The sequence goes on along the minus strand of BMAW01064943.1, from coordinate 11,385 downwards.
CAGTACACATGGTAAAGATGTGGCTAAGTGGAAATATTGATATTTTTTCCATCACTTGGAAGGCAATTAAACTAACAAACTGAAATAAATGTCTTTTATTTGCCTGATCATTCCTCGGAAAACTTATATAAATGTTTAATTGTATGGTCGATGTTGTTTGATATAATGCAACAAACTTAGGAAACCTCATTTGTTCCATGTTCGCAGGCCCTCGTGATCATGTAAATGTACATATTGTCATTTCAAATGTGTACACATCGATCAATACCTGCCATGCTCTAACATTGAAATAACAGCATTTTTTGCAGATTTTTATCTTAATCATCAACACCGCCTTTTGTTAATCACTTTTGGTGATCCAATCGTTCCAACGCTTTCCAAATCTTTTTTTTTCGAAGAAATCTTTTTATGATTGTTAAAGGATAAACAGCTTCTGAATCATCGATGTTGCTTTTTGTTCCATCAAAGCAATCGCGGCAAGCGGAAAACCTTTTTCATGTCAATTTTTCATGAAGGATAGTAACATATTCAGCTGATTCGTGTCATCTCAAGTTCTTCACGAGCTTCATTTATTGATCTTCATTATAATTTTGTCACTCACTCATTTCCGGTAGTACTACAGGTTCCACTTGAGCGTTCCGCGTCATTTATTGTCGAACGACCGCATTTAAAACTCGGCAAATCACCGACAAATCGTTGCTTTTGATGGACAAGAGTCCGGGTAACATTTTTCAATCCATTGTTTCGCTTGCACGGTGTTTTTACCCATTAAAAAACAATGTTTTATCAGAACACGAGAAACTCGGTTTTTTCCATTTTTTAAACAAACCACAAAACGACTTTACTCCAACCTCGATAACTCAGCTGTTTCTGGTCCGATCGACTTAAAATTTTGACACGTTTCAAGCAAAGGTTAGTATTCTAGAAAGACCTGGTTACTGGTTTACTACGAGCGCCATCTCTGGGTTAGTCTCGGAACTTATTGATCCATGTGTTATACCAAAAATTATGTACCTTCAGTTGTAGTAAATAAAAGATAATAATGCGTGTGACAATGATATAATTTGCATAAAATGAAATCTTATGGTGGTCCTGTCATCTTTTTCCATGCAAAGATCTTGAACTGATGCATGCAAGAGCCACTGAAGTAAAGTGACTTACGTTGTTTATGTAATGAATGAAAATTTAATTTGTTTGACCTAGAAAGAATGCAGTAACTTGAATGAATTTTACCCAGATTGTGGGTCTATCTTTCAGAAGGCATTCGTGACAAAAAAAAAAGTATGTTTGTAAAAGAAACTTGACCAATTGTCAGAGGTCTTCAACCTGGGTTCCCTGAAACTTTGATAGGGGTTCCGCAAGAGATCACTATTTGCTTAATCTAAGCCCCAACGATTAGCAAAATTTTAATTTTAATAAAAGATCAAATTCGAGGCAGTTTGCTTGTAAAAATAATTATAAATATATATTTTATGGATTAAATGAAATCTTAAGTCTCATAAGAGTCACAAGCTTCAAATACTTTAATCGAAACGCATTAGGTCCATTCTTTGACTCAAGTGAAGAATCGTCCACTTATTTCATTATTTTCAAGTATAATGTGAAACTGAAGCCTGTCGTCAGTTTTGAAGTTAAAATTAAAATTTGAACTTTTGGGCAGATTCCATTTTGAAAGTTAATATTGAATGCTTTCCTAATTTGCATAGTATTTTAATAGACGGTAACGATGATACCGAGAAAAATGTAAAAATTAGTTTGGTCCAACATTTATCAGATCTGCAAAACGCATCTCTTGAATATTTTCCTATTCAAAAAGAAGAATTATCTTTGATCCAAAATCCTTCTCAAGACTACGACTCCTCCAAAGAAAGAGAATAACAAATTGATATATCGACCGACATTCAATTGAAATTAAATTTTAGTTGAGTTGATATTACGCATTTTTGGATTGACGTTAGAAAAGAATACTCTGAAATTGACAAAAGAGATGTGAAACATCTAATATCATATGTTTAACCTATGTATAAGAAATAAAATTCGAGATAAAAACCAACGTTTTTAAAAACAACATTTTTATATAATGACAAAGTATATTAACAATTATACATTAAATTCAAAACAAACACGTCATAAACACATAAAAAATTTAATTATATTTTCAATTTAATCAATCATTTATTGAATATTTTATACTGAAACATTTTACAGCACATAAAAGCCTTTCCTTCTTAGTTTCCAAATATTTTTGGATTACCGGATCTAACAGCGTTGAGGTGAAGTGAGGCTAATTTGAGTATGATTGGCTAAGTATAGATAAATCTACATGTATTACACGTCATACTCTTCTAGACCCAAAAACGTGGACAAAACACAAACGAACTTTACTAAAAATTACGAATGGAGCAAATAAAAGTTATGCATCCAATAATTTTTACTAATTCTTGATTTAGAGTCGACATGCCAATCATTTAAATTCTACTTTCTTAGTACTTCTGAAATGCTGTACATCAAATTCTAGAAAACATAATTTTTAACTTTAAAATTTACTTAAAAAGACACCTTTGTGAACGTATTAAAAAAAATCGTAATATAAAATCAAAACAGGTACTTGAAAGTGTGTAAGTCATTCTATTAAAACTGGGAATCAGAATTCAGAAAAAATTATTGTGATATGACACGGCGCCAAATATTGGAAACTTTCTTTCTTGCGAATGATTACTGACTAAAAGTCAGCAACCCTTACTATCTGGGAGATAGTTTCTCCCCTTTGTGAGTACAAAAGTTTTACGATACCTCATGCGGCGTATGGTGGAATTCCCGATTATTATTATTATTAACTTATTAAAATTGACTTATTAAAATTATTGAAATATTAGTAAAAACTTGTCGCAAATGTCTAAATATTGCATTGTTAAGCGAGTAAGAAAGAATCCCAAAGTTTCAGAGTTCTAGCTTGATGGGAAGTTGGTTAAATTAACGATCGAAAATTTGATGACACACACACATTCACACACACACACCAAGTGAAATTCAGAAAAACGTTTTAAAATCTATCTTTTTTTTTTTTTTTTGCATGCTGCGACAAGAACAAAATACAGAAATAGACTGAATGCTGAAGATGATATTAGATTACATATTTCAATAATTATTCCAGGTGGAAAATACTTTGCAATAAAAAAAAAACAATCACAATCAAGTTATTATAAAAAAAAATTTCATTCATTTGTTATAATTTAAAACATTGTAGCTTTTTTTTTACTATTCATATGCTATATTCTTAGAAAACCAAAAAATACACTCTAATTAACTACCACACCATTCATTATATTATTAAGACGTTCCCATTGTGATGAAATGGAGGCACAATAATAATTTTGTAAATTTGAGTAGGATAAAGCTTTGATATTCCACTTTTCCTTCTATCTGATCAAGAGGTTCCTTCAAGAAAATAGTAAGGAACCCTTTGAGGGTTCCTCAAAGTTTAAAAGGTTGAATATCCCTGATCTATACGACTTTTGATAAGACCGATTCACTTCAACAGTCCTGGAGCGAAATCCCCCTTTTTGAGTAAAGTGCCTTTCTTCTATTTTGTTCAGACATTATACAAATTCTTTTTTTCAATAGCAGCACGTGAATCAACACTTGTCAGTTATTCGCACTGACACACATTACCAGAAATGGATAACATCGAGTGAGTCCATTCACTGGCCAGCTTCCGCACCTCTTTTACGACAGCCGGCCTTAGGCTGGTTTCAGACAATACGGCTTAGCTCTTTCAACTTGTTATCAGGTGTTGAGACTCCGTTATCAAGTTTCTTCCTTTGAGTTAATTCAACTTGTAGGGATAAGATAAAGGGAGCGGCAATTGTGCTAGATGGATAGTCGCCTGTAGGTGTGAGTTGACAGAGCGTAAAGAAATGCAGACGATTTCTATTTAAAACTAATGTATCTAATATTCCTTGTGGTAAATGCTTCATGATATTTGGGCTTGACTGGGTCATCTTACTTCTGAATGAGCCATGATAACACCGTATTCGTTATCTTTTCAATTAAGATTTTCCCGGAACTGGCGATGGCTTAGTCCCCGAGTCCATATAAAAAACACAGTCTTGAAGATGACTTACATAACATTGTCCCTTTTAAGAGCTTTTCCTCATAAATTTTCTTCGTGTGTTATGCAATGGTTCTCCCTCAAACGACAGTTTCTAACACCGTGATATTGTCTTCTATTAATTTTTCTGGTCTTTCTTTTTTTCCACTCATAGTCGGGGCACCATCTGTAATAACACGAAATATGTTAGTAAGAGACAAAGAAAATCTCATAAATCTGTTTTTCACTACTTCTTATAAATTTCTTAACATTGTTGAGTCTTTTAAATATACACCATTTTTTCAGTTACATTATAATCGCAATGAATACCTCTAATAGAACTGGGAAATTGAACCATATCAGTATTCTGGATGAGTACTCTCATCCATTCTCAAAGAATAAAATTTTAATTTATGGATGGAATTTTATTATTAAAATTTATTTTTTTATTATTTAAAACTACAAGCTTTATTTTTCCAATAATTTTCATTATATTTTCCTCGTTCTTCAATTCTTCTCACAATAAATCAGCGATACAAGATGATTTTAAAAATGTGTTCTTTCTCACCAGGGAAAATTATATATGCCACGCTTTCTATGCATTGCTTAATAAACTCACCGTATGAAAATAGTTTAGATTTGATTAGGTTATTAAATTTGCGACTAAATAATTAAACTTCACAAAACAATTCTGCCTGAGCCGTAAAGTTGTTAAAAAAATTTCTTTGAAATATATGATGTATTTTTAGTACCGCTATTTTGTCTTTACGACATTCTCATTGATAAGGATCGAATATGAAGACAGAAATTTGGAGAAAACCCTTTTTCAAATCCTTTTTGAAGACAGGTAGGAAAGCATGACAAATTTAACAGAGTGCTTCACTGTTTTTCTCAAACTATTGCTTTCTGATCATTTTTCATTAAATAACCTTTCGTCGTTATATATATATATATATATATATATATATATATATATATATATATATACTGAAAATTTATGAAAGAATAATTTAAAATATTTAAAAAGACAAAAATCCAGAAAGAAATGTAACAATGAAAGAAAAATAAATGAAAATATGGAACCCAGCAAGTCAAAAAGCAATATCGGGCTGAGGACCGATTAAGCGGGGTTAAACTAGTTTAATGGTACCAACCTTCCCCCTTAGCGACTTGGTAGGCTGAATTAGGAAATCCAAATTGCAAAAGAGTTCATGATTAAAAGATGCAAACAAATTCAGCGATAAAATCTAAAAAAATAAAATCTATAATTCCTGGTAGGCTCAATTGGGAAATTCAATAAAATATGGCAATATATATATATATTGCCATATTTTATTGAAGCGTTGAAGTCATGCTGAAATATGAAAACTTTCAAACTATTTATATGACGTACTTTATGAAATCAAATCGCTTATGAAATCAAAAACAAAACGTGTATCGACACTTGACAATGCCCATCGGCTTGTAGGCGTAGCATTTTTTGGTAGATTTTGGCTGATCATTTGAATGACTTCAACTATCGTCTTCAAGGTACAAACCAACATCTCTGTACAACGTTTCAGACCATAAATACGTAACATATGAAACCAAAATTATGGAAAATCCGAGTAAATACATACACATTACATTTTCTTGCTTTTCAACAAAATGGGGGAACATAATTTTAAAAATGGGAGAAAACATTCATCCTTATTTTGCAATTTGATACAACAGAAGATTTTTTTTTAAAAAAAAACCCCTGTTTTTTCTGACTCCAAGTACAGTTGATTTAAATATGCTACCAATAAATTTTCGTATGGAATTTGATTGATTGGTTGTTTTAATGTCGCGTTAATGCAACACGAGAGCTCTTGGCGATGGATCTCGTAATTTTAAACCTCGGTCAAATGACGAGGACGATACCTGAGCTGGCACCTATCTCTCCTAACTTCCACACCACACCAACGAGGGAACAGAGTCATGGTATATTTAACATACATCAGCTGAGGCTACGTGGTAGGCCCTTAGCGGCATCACGGCTCGAACCCACGGCTTGACGTAAGCAGCGATTCAGCGACCATAACAACAAGGCTACGGCGGCCATAGTTTCAATTTGACATTTAGTTTAAAGAAGAATTTCATTAAGTCTCTTTATATTACAAATTTACAAATTATACCTGTCTTACCCAGAGGAAAATGTTTCTCCTAACACAATCATTCATAATTTTCGTCATCATTGTTCGAAAACACATACAATTGCGAGAAACTGTTTTCGAGATAAGAATAAAATTAGAACCAAAATATCTAAAGAGCATCTTGAGAACTCCCGAAGAATCGCAACCCTTTCAATAGAACCAGATATTGGTACATTAGTTTCTAAATTTCAATGATAAATACCCCATTAATTTTATGATTTCTAGCTATATATATTCTATATATAATTAAATTTATAATGATATATTACATAAAATGCATGAAACAATGATCTAATTTTCTGTAGTATAGTCTTTATAATACAAAAATCATAAATTAAGTACAAATAAATTAAATACGCTAATTATATATATATATATAAATATATATATATATATATATATATATATATATATATATATATATATATATATATCCAGGGAAAAGAAAAAGTTGCTTAACCCTGCTTTAGACGCATATCCGAAAATTACCCTTATACAAATACTATACACAACAGGGATGTTCAAAATGATTCATTCGATTTCAAAATTCGATATTCTCAAAAATAAAGGACACAGAATGATATGTTATACATGAATGCAAAGAAAAAATTTAGTAGTTTTATATTTTGAATCATAAATTACCTTTACGCGTGCTTCGTAAAGCCCTTTCTCGAAAGCTGTTTTAGAAACTTTTACGGAGCTACCTCGTAGTTGGATCGGTCGTAGTGGACCAGAAGATATGATGTGACACAGATGGCCACCTATGTCATTTGATGTAACCCCATGGGAATTCTTCCTTTGGTGGTTAGAAAAATATAAAATGGAAAAGCCATCATTGCCCATACATTTTTCAGAACTTAAACAAAGGATTTCTGCTGAACTATCAGTTACCACTGACACATTATAACTTGTTTGGCAGAAATTTATAAATCGAATTGACATTATACGTGTAAATAAAGGAAGTTATATCGAACATTTGTAAAAAAAAATTCTATATTTTCCTTTTGCATTTATGCATTATTTAACATTTTGTATCGTTTATTCACGAAAATATAGCATTTTGAAAACAGAGGAGTCCTTTTCAATAACCTTGTATTTAAATACTTACAATCTATATTTATATCTGTGTTGTTATTTTTCATGGGTTTTCTTTAATTCACATTGTATGTCTGGGTCAAAAGCTTAAAAGCTTTTTTCTCACATGTTAAAACGCTCGATTGAACTGAAATTTTCTATACACGATTGTTTTGGCTGACATTACGATAATTTAATTATAATAACTAAAAGTTAATTGACAATAGCTAATTATTTAAGTAATTAAATTTTATGCCAATTTTCTCGCCAAGTCGCCAAATGGTCCCCATATCCAATGCTTTATTGAGCTAAAAAATTTTACACATATTCATTTTTGATGATAAATTTTTTCAAAAAAAATAATAAATTATTGAATAAATTCAATTTGAGTCAATGTTCCCTTTTGATCCTACAAAATTGAAGGTATAAAAAAATATGTTCCGCCAAGTGTGAAGTTTTGAAAGAAAACCCATTTTCAAAAAACTCGTTTTTTACCGATATTATTATAAAGATTTTCACTTATTTCAAACATTCCTAATCATAAATAATTGAGGAGTGTATTTTCAATTGCAACTGCTTCTTTCCTGTTCTAAATGACATAAAAGTGCATTTAATGTACTATTTCTTCTTCGGGAATCTGTCCTGTATGAATTAAAAGGAATTCAATGATGGTGTGATAGAGAACTCCAGGAGGGTTCCGACTTCCGCCTAAATTTTAGGGCATATTTGAAAAGTGATAAGAAGTTGACCATTTTTCTTTCAAGAAAAATAGTTTTCAAAATGTTTAACAGTGAATCGAAAGACTTAAGAACTTAGCATGATTTAGAATACATATCATGTAAAAAAGTGTCGCCCGTTAACACGAAAGAGTAAAATGGTGTAGTCTTACACGTCATGAATATGGTGGAGGAGAGGGGCTCATGCATTACACTGCAATTGAAAACTGCATGCATCAATTGTTAAATACAGATTAATAATAATAAAATAAAGATTCGACTATCGTTATTAAAATAAGTATATTAACCGTTGGTATTTTAATTAGTACTATTATAAATTAAAACAGAGCGCCACCAGAAATTATAATTTGGAGGCTCATCTAAATTAGCCTTCGATAAATGGCTTAACTTTTCCTGTAATTTAGAAAATGATCCGAAAATGATTGACAAACGACAGACTGAAAAAAGGTATTTACAGAAAACAGAAGGAAAGCTAAAGCCCCAAACGAATAAATTTTTTTTTAAAAAAAATATTGGTTTCTTATGCTTAATGCTCGATAATATCGAAGGCATTTATTGTTGCACGTGACAATCGTGTAGATTACTTAAACCCTTTCGATCCCAAACTCAACCATTATCTCGCGTGTGAATAGTGGATTGGCGCCTCTTTCTCACGGAGATTTGCTCAAAATCGCTAGAAGTCACAAGTAATCTTGACACTGATTGATTACATTACGATTTCAGCCCTGATTGAAAGCACCTGGGTGGCAAGGAATGTTCTGCCGAGATTGCAACTGTTTCACCTGAATCCTTTCACACAGGATTAGAAAATCATTGTTTGACATTGGTTGTGATAAGATTTTGCAACTTTTTAAGCTGTTAAAGTCAGTGACGTAGCAATGTAGGGAGACCAAGAGCTCAAAAATTTCTGTCCGCAGATAAAATGTGCTGCTGTAATTACGCAATTCTCCTGTTGTTTATCAAATATTCTATTCAGAGAACAAATTGTTGATATTGTAGTGTTCTGAATTGTATGAGGTAAAAAGACTTTATATATATATATATATATATATATATATATATATATATATATA
>BMAW01064937.1:0-16854 GCA_019974015.1 Nephila pilipes | reverse complement strand
TATATATATATATATATATCTGTGTGTGTTATGTAAATTTAGTGGAATTCATGCTTTCGGGGACTAATATTAGATTTTTTTAATTCTCGGATTCGCTTACAAAAATGACCTCGGGTTTTCAGTCTCGATTCACACGTCGGTTAAAAAAGGGGATTTTCCCTTTTTTTTTTCGGTATGCGAAGTTTATAATGAGGGGGAATTTAAGAAGTTTATGCTTTAAATATATATGTAATACATTTACAAAGGCAAAAAATAAAAACTTTTCCCTGTTTTGTTTGATCTACTTGTCCTCTCTACGCCTTTTAAGATTGCATTTCCTTATACAATGAAGACTATTATTAAGTACATTAGATATACTATTACAATAGCTTCAAAACTATAGTGCATGATTTCTTGAATGTTTATGAACAGCTTTGAGAGATAAAGTATTTGACGTGCAAAATTTTCTCAAGGAAATCATTGCATAAAATAACAGGTCAATTGAAAAGTCCCCGGCCTACCAAAGTAAAACACATTTTTTTTGGCAAAATTAGTTTTTTTTATTCAACATAATTCCCTTCAAGGGTGATACACTGATTATAGCGACCCTCCAACTTTTCGATACCAATTTTGTAGTACGATTTGTCCTTTGCTTCAAAATAATCCTCAGTCATTTTTATTAAATTTCTTTACAAATGCTATCATATGGCTAACCTAAAAATATTTACTATTTTAGATAGCAAAAGAAGAAGAGCTACTCTATTGTTTCACAAAGTAAATGAAATTTAACATATAGAGAGAAATACCTATGCGTGTATATTGAAAATTTTATTAAAGGCGAAGGGTTATATATCAATTGTTTTTAAATCATATGGTTTAATATTTTTCTTATTTCGAATACATCCATGGCAGATTATTTTATTTTAATGTAAATAATTTATTTATGTAGATTTTCTGTAATGAAAAGGAAATTTGAAAGGAATTGGGGAAGCTTTAGTTCGAGCGTGAAAAAATTCTATTTGTCGATCTAGGGGGTCTTCTAATAACAAAATTAGTTCAAAAATATTTTCAAATTATTTAATAGCATTATAGGATTCGAATACTTTTAACCTTAAGTATAAGTATAGAACTTAATAAAAGCTTAATTAATAAAAAAAAATTAGTAGGACAATATATTTAAAAAGTTTTTTTTTAAAAATATTTTAATATTTCAGATGACTGAACGACAATCCATGCAAAGTGTTATTTAATTTTTTTTACAGATGAGCCATCAATTATTTCAGTTAATATTCAACTGATAAGTGTGGATGATGTCAGCGATTCCAGAATGGTATTAGTATATAGTTACTACATTTTTATAGAACTTTTGTTGTAAATATATTTTAATTTTTGAATCAATCGTGTTAAAGTAAATTCATTCACTGCCATTTCAAAAACAAAATGATGAAAATATTTTGAACTTCTAACATATAGCAAATTTTAATTTACTTCTATATTTTACGAAAAATAATCAACAAATGAGTTCTTTATAAAAAAAAAATGGTTTAATAATACTTCCTAAATAATGTTTGAAGCTAGGTATTTTGTGAACATTTACGAACCCATTAAAGCTCAAATTTTGAAAATGGAATGTTACAGAAAATTTATTAAGTTATAAAAATCTTCTTAAGAATCAAAAATGTATGAAATTAAATTGTTGCCAAACTGATCGATTCTCGAAATATTTCAAAATTTCTGCTTCGAATTAAGGTTTAAATTTCACATAAGCACAGAATTAAGTTTATGAGTTATCGGGTAACGGCGATAGAGAATAATAAATCTTTTCAACCGTTTGGCTCACGATAAGAAAGTCTAAAGATAAAATCGGAGATTAATGAATGTATTGCTTCTTCGTTTTAAAGAATGTTCGATTTATCTTATTAATGTTATCTTTTTAGGAACAAGTACTTCATTGTTCTAAAGACTATTTAAAAATTTAAAACAAACTTACAAAGATACTTGTACAATTACAGGGAGATAAAAAGAATCTGAGTAGATATAAATTATTTTAGGAATTTAAATATGTGAAATAGAAAACATTTTTTAAGGAATTTATACGTTTATTTGTATTTATGAAAAATTTATCGCATTGATTTACGGAATCAATTTCTATTATATATTGATTTACAGTGTCAATGATTATGACTCATTGATTTACAGAACCAATAATTATTATTAAGTCTTTTTTATACAGAATCAGTAATTATAATGCATCGATTTACAAAATTAATAACTATTGTGCATAGATTTATGGAATAGCATTATTATGATCACCAAATAATTAAATATGATTTAAAATTTGCATAAAAAAACGATTTTACTAGAGATGAAATGATAATTCTTAAAATTGCTTAATAAATCTTTTTAAAAAATACGAGAAACAAAGTAAAGTGAGAAAGTTTTGCTCCCGTACTGTCAAATTTACAGAACATTTTCCAAGCTTGGTTCTTTGTCTAATCAAATTTGGCGATTTCTGTATTTCAAAGTGGCTAAACGTTAATTACTAAACGTCGATTACTTCTAGAAAGCTTTAAAAGAAAATAATTTGAACAGTAATTATAATCCGTACAACAGACATTTCAATTTAAATATTCTATTTTTAAAATTAAATAACTTGCATGAGTTCGGCAAAGAACGCCTTATCGCCTCTTCTATCCCTTTCCTGCAAATGGCTCCAGTCCAGGCGCATGAAACACCAGTTTCTATTTCACATCTAGTACCTGTCAATAAACTCTTACCACTGAATATTCAACCCGACGTCGTGGCAAGTAAACTTTGCCTGAATTTGAATTGAATTTTTTTTTATCTTTCAGACGACTCTAAAAATACAGAAGAATATAAAGAGAATGAAATGTTGCTAATTGATTAAAAACGATAAATACTACAGTTTTTTAAAAAATATCTTCTTAAATATTCCTCAATATAAATTTAAAATTCTTTACATTTCTATTAATTCCTCTTTTCAAGAAAATGAAAAGCTCTGTAGGTCATGTAATGTAAAATATTTAAATAGGTCTACCTGGGTGATCTGTCGGTTCGGGAAGTGAAAGAAAATAATACATTTTTTTATACATTTAATAATATTTACTATACAATATATTTTCCGTCGTTGCTAGAATTTGTCCATAAATACTTCGGATGGTGGCATTATGAGTTAAGTGACAAAAATTTGCTTAATACAGTCCTCAAATACCAATTTCTGATTGCTTGGAAAAAATATGAACCCCTTTTGGACCTGGTGATAATTGCTGATGAAAAGTGAATTACCTACGAAAACGTGGAAAGAAAGAACGTATATTGTGAAACCAAGCGACCTGCCTCCTCTTCTTCTCAGCTGAGTTTGATCCTGAATAACCGAATGCTGTGTATATGGTGGAACGTGCGAGGAACTATACATTACGAGCGCTTTTGAAATCTAACGAAAAGTGCTATTCGAAAAGATACTGTCATCAAATGGTGAATTTAAATAAAGCGCTAAAAGAAAAGAAACTGGTGATATTGAATAGGAATCACATTATACCTCATCATGATAATTCTAGACAGCTTGCTTCTTTAGTGACACGTCAAAAAATCACACATCTAGGCTGGTAGATTCTGTCACTTCCACCCTACCCTCCAGATCTAACCCCATCCAACTATCATCAGTTTCTCTATCTGAATTTTTTTTGTGGTGAACATGTTTAAGTGGTGAGAGGAAGTAGAAGATTTGAGCACACAACACCGATGGAAAAAAGTTAAGAGATCGACCAACAACTAATATTTGATTCGGACACAGTGTATAAGTATTATTTCTGACAAAAGATCCAGTTTCAAGGTTATTTACACAAGTAGAATTTTTAATTGTAATCTTTGGTTACGCACACGAGTTCGTTACCGCTCAACATTTATAATACAACCATTTATTTTTAATTATTCATAGACAGATCAAACACGATTTAAAGATTCACCTATCTGACTATTTATTGACTGATTGAAGTTTATGAATCGGCGTCACAAGTATATAGCAATGACTCTGTCGAAAGTAGGGGTCTGAAAAGATTGTTAGAGCTTTGAATTTATTTGTTTTCATGCATGCATTTATAGTCTTGTCAATAAATGAAAATCTTTCAACAAATGATTTTTTTTGTCCGTTTTTACAATGAAATCCAGAACCGAAAATGCAAGAAAACCAAAAGTAAAAAGTATGAAGGAGGTAACGTTAAATTTTAAACAACACTAAGAAATCCCCGAGAAATATCAGAATAAAATTTATTCTGCTTATTAGTTGGTCCTTATGTACATAATGTTGCAAATTACAATTATGAGTATTAATGCTAATTTGCTTAGTTTCAAATAGTCGAAGATTGAAGTAACCCGCAGTATGGAGAAGATAGAGTTTAATCTGCTGAATTATACAATGACGGCCTATGAAAGGCCAAAAGTCGCTGGGAGAAATGTTTATCTCTGAGTGATGACTATGGAGAGCAGTCTTAAGAATAATTTTTAAAAAATTAAGTTTATATTTAGATTATTTTTGGTAGTAAATAAAATTTTACGATAACACAGGTTACTTGAACCTACGACTTCCTGAAACCATATAAATCAGCATAAATAGCTGTAATGTACAACATTATGCACACAAGGATCAATTGATATGCAGAATAAATTTTATTTGATATATCGATTATTTCTTAATAATATTTACGACTTCGATACCCCTTCGTATAAACATTTCTTTGAATAATAATTCCGGAATTTACATTATAGTGTAATACTTATGATACCACAGAGTATGTTTATCGCCATATAGATATAGGGGGTGGGAGATGTTTCTATTATAACTCTTTCTCTGATCTAATATTTACCTTTTCACAAACTACAAAGTTTATCCAGCGAAATTTGTTAAAGTTTACATGAATGATAAGGTGTAAAAAAACATCGTTACGATGAAAGTGAAAACATCTGTCACTTCTTGTAAATCATCATTTAAAAAAAAGTATCGGAAAAAAAATACAATAAGCTTTATCTTGTCTAATAAATATAGCCTTCAAATCCAATTATGAGGTGTCAAAAATTCTACTATGATTGATGATGATTAATTATCTAAAGATGTAGAAGGAATGTTTGTTTTGTGAATGAGTGTGGATAAAGGGGAAAAAATTAATAATTTTTTTTAACAACAAAAACAAACATTTTTAGTGAATTACTAAAGTCTTATTGATTCGGTTGTTTTCAGTTTCCAAATGCAGTAATTCTTTTAAGCATTTGTAAATGTAATTGATGATAAATTTTTTGTTCTTGTATTTTTTTTTTTTTTGATGATGAAAGCATTTGCTTCAGTTACTTTGCTGCTAATATCAGTTTAATCAAAACAGTTATTTTTTTGCACATAACTTTTAGTTCAAAAATTATTTTTAAATCATGAACTATTTATGTATTTGCCAGTATAATTTGAAAGTTTGTAGCATTTATCAATTTTTATTTAAAAGCAAATTATTTATGTCTTTTATTATTTGATTGTTAAGGGTTTGTTCTTTGCAAAGTGTTAAAAAAAACTCGATTTTGCATTATTTACTTGACACACACATTCGAAATAAGAATTATTAAAATTATTTTAAATCACTTAATTAGGTTTTAATATTTTATTTCCAGTTCTGCTTACTCAACTCAACTTTATTTATTATTTTAAACTATTTTAAAAACATTTCTTTTCTCGAACTAAGGTAAGATTACTTGCTAAAAGTTTGAGCTGATACCGTTAACACTCTGGACATCACACTACACAACCTGAGACGCATTCAACCTCGGAGTACAACAAACTTCATTATTTCAGAAGGTGAAGACTTTGATCTCTGACACATTTAACGTACATTAGTCCTGCTACACAATGGGTCTTAAAGTCGGATCATGACTCGTAACTCCGACAGTCTTGGAAGAACAACGCCATGTTTTGCTATCACATCCTTTGCATCCATCTCTCTAACAGACTGGTGACTGATCCGACTATTTCTCGAATAATATAATATTTGTCTGTCGGTAACTATCGTTTTTTCAATTCAGAATCCTCTTGTGGACTTACTTATACGATTTACTTTTATTTCCTCCGACGACTGGGATTTACTTGACCCGATCTGGATCTTTAGAAGACATCTTGAACCTGTGAATTCATCATCCTCAGCGTCGCATATCATATAATTCTTTGCACGACTCGATTGATATAACACCGGACATGAACTCGCAGCCTTGACTACTCGGGTACCATGGCCGCTTGTTACCGTAAGATCTAACTTACAAGGTCCGATCAAAGGACACTTATAACAACGTGGAAATAAAAGTCGAGGAAGTTTCACACGAAAACATTTTTTTCCTCTTTCATAGTCAAAAACTTGGATCATTACTCTTCTCGCGTAAAAATAATTGGAATCAATACATAAGTAAGCAAGTAGATGCTTATTTTGTTATGATGTCGTGGATAGGATTAAGAAAGAACAACTAATCGACTCTGAATTTGTGTGTCTAACTTGATATGACAAAAAGAAATGAGCGAAATGCTTCATAACGTTTATGGTGATCTTGATAATATTCAAAAAGGCAATATCTAAACAGATTTCGAGCGAATTTTAGTGTTCTTTTTGAGAGAGAAAAGAGGGACAAAAATTTTAGATACTGTTCGATTTTGATGATGAAAGAAAACATTTTTTGACTCGTGTTATGGTTCATGAAAACGTGAAACCAGACATTTATGAAACTTTAATATGAAGCTAAATCTTTCTTTGGAACAATAATTACGCAGACGGACCAAAGGAGTTTTGTTTCGTCGCGACAATGAGTCTCGTTACATTTCACTCAACATTTCACGTTTGGTAAAATGCAAAAGTGACCTTTTTATACATCCAGTAATGTTTGTTGTTTCTGATGGACATGGTGTGACATTGGGCTATTCGCGGTTTCTCTTCACTAACCTTGGGGACTTTTAATTGAAATTGATTGCTTTCGCTATACAACCTTTACCCAACCAAAAATGAAATGTGATACGTAAAGTTATTCTTTTTCTGTGATATGTAAAGCAGTTAGAAATGAAGTGATTGAGTTAGGAAATATATAAACTCCGACTGAAAGTAGCAAGTGTGGTTGAAAGAGAGGCTGAAGGAGTAGAGAGGTTGAAAGAGAAAGGTTGTAGGAGAAATGAAGCTGAAGTGATAGATAAGAGGAAGGAGGAAATAAAGATTGAAATAGAGGGTTCGAGTAAAGATTGTTGCTAGAAGTATATTTCATACTGTTTTCAACAGTTGATCCAGAGTCTGAGTTGCAGCCGAGGAAGGATTAGTGGTAAGAGTCTGTTAGATTACTATTGGTGAGTTGAACTAAGGTATTAGAAAGCTTACCCTGGAGAGCATAAGGAGTTGTTATCATAGTAAATATATGTTAATAAATTGCTTAAAGATTGTTTTAGAGTTCCTTTAATTATTTGTGTCGTAGTGTTTAATAATTGAATCTAGTGATGGCACAAGATGACGCCCGGGTCGGGAGGGCGTCACAATGGATGATGTCTCCTTCCCTCCCACTATGCTCTAGAGATCCTTATCTACTTTCGATACTCCTTGGCATTCCTCAGCTTATTTTTTTCCCTTCTTTACGTTTACATGGTTAAGTCTAATTCACAAATACTGCGTGGCCATAAACAGCTGATACCACTCAGTTAAAATATCGTGGGAGGAATTTTAAAAAAATATATATATACATACTTTGTTCGTGCTTGCATACAAGTATGTACTGAAATATTCGGTTTACTTGAAGGATGTTTGCGTCGCAAAGTACCATCGTAACGATAGATGACTTCCTCTTATTTCAAATATCGTGGGAAAATTTTTAAATAAATATACGTTAAAACATTTTCCCACTAAGCTTTAATTCAAAGATTGACAAAATGGCACTCAAATAGTTTTTAATTGTAAAATAACACATAATGCATAAAAGCGTGAGTGTCTTAACTCAGAAAACTGCCGATACATTAAGTACTATAGCCACCTATTTATATATGAGATCAAAAGAAATATCAACTCCCAATTCTTTTACAAATTAAATAATATTTTATACTTAAAAATTATTTTTATGCTTTTTAGAACATCTTTAAATAAAATCTTGATTAAAAATAGTTTCTACTTATATTTATTTAATTATTTTCCGTTTGGAAATTAAGATTTTCAGCCTGGAAAAGCAATTACAATAGCTATAAGGGTGTGCAAAATTTATGTTCTGTTCGACATTATTAAGTGCAAGACTTGAGCTCCAAGGCGTCCCCTTCTCTCCAAAGTCCGTCCATTTTTGAGCATACCATAGTATTATATTGTCATCTGAGTTAAAAGAATGGGCAAAATTTCAACTGTATCAGATGATAAGTGGGTTAAAATTCAAGTTCAATTTCTCCACTGGGAAGGCATACATATATGTGAGCATAGGAAATCAAATGAAAGCTTGTAAAAACAAATATATACTAGGTTTACTTGAACAATTTTGGCATATGAGCTGACTATAGACGTAAAAGAAGGCCGTAAGCAATAGGCACCTCTCAGTTTTTATATCGTGGGAGGAACTTAAAAAAATACATACTTGATTTAAATGCATGCTGTTTGCACAGGAGCTGACCCTCGACACTCGTATCACTTTCTTTTGGGACGATTCTCGACTCATGACCCCAGAGTGTCGAGACGAAGGCTCAGATTGCGATGACCACTTTGATTTGAAGAGGCGAGAACAGGACCTGTGGAAACCGGACCTCTACATTCTGAATTCAAGGTCAGCTAAACAGCACGAGCAGCCGCTCAGGAACGGCATGGTATATCTGGTGGCTACTGGGAGGGTCTTCCTTAGCAAGAGGTAGGTATTGCTTTCTAGAAAATAAGGTAATTCTTTTTGCATAGATTGCATTTATTGGGAAATTGCATTATCTGCTGGATGTGGAGCCCTTATCATGGTATCCATTATAAAATTTCGAGGAATCTTCGAAAGAAACATTATGAACGCAATATTTATTCATTTTCTCGTGATAGCTAGTTATATCATGTTGTATTTATTTCAATAAATGCATGCTACAAATTAAAACTGTAATAGCCGTATGATTCATCGAAAATTTCAATACAAATAAATATCACGAATGACGGATTACAACATACCACGAACAAGAAGCATCAAATTGTAAGAAGCAAACGAGTGAAGCTATTCAACAATATTTGAACACATTTTATTGTGTGTACTAACGTATGACCCTGTCATGTAGTACGACGACTTTCTATTTGCTTTATTTGACATCATCACATTCAGTTGTATATCAGTTTCTGTTAACTTTGAAAGTAATAAATTTTGTTAGAATTTTAGAATAGAAAGCACCACCTTTTTAGCATCGTGTTTTGATTTTCCTATATTTATACAGATTGTTTCTAAACTTATGGGCAAAAGTTTTATGGAGTAAAAGCAAGCACATAAGCAAGCAATTTTTTCCTACAAACAAAGCAAACGGTGAACCACTAGACGTGCTGCAACTGTAATGGAAAGCATAATGCACGACTTTTCTTACACATCATCATTTATATAGAGGGTTTTAGGAGGCATGGCGACGTACAGTAATCAGAAACAGGCCATAGCCTGTAAAAAAACTTGTAGTCTGCCAGTGGTTTCATTATTCGTAGGGACTTTCGAAACCGATGAGCAAAAATTTAAGGGGTGATAGAAAATATGCAAACAACGAATATTCACCATACAATGTATAAACGGAGAGCAAGCGGTGAACCTGTAGACTTGGCTGTAAAGGAAAGCATAAAGCTTAAGTTTTTTTCCACATCGTCGTTACTAGTGTATATTTCAGGAGGAATGGTGGCGTGCAGTAATCAAGAAAAGACCATGCCTACAGAAATCAACAGTAGAAGTGACGATGTGTAAGAAAATTCGCGCTTTATGCTTTCCATTACAGTGTCATCTAGCGTTGCAGCACTTGCTCTCCGCCTATGCATTGTGTGGTGAAAATTGTTTTTAGATGTTTTCCATCATCCTTTAAATATTTGCCCATGAGTTTAGAAACACCCTGTATAACATTAACTTAGAGATCTCTGATTTTTAAATCTTCTTCAGATATAACATAGGGATATTGTTTTTTCTTTTAAAAAGGAAGATGAAATCCGACTGTCAGTATTTTGAGATTCAGTTCTTCAGTTCAGTTTTTTTTTTCATATTGTCTCGCATTCCTTTCTTTTAAATTGCCCATGATTCGTTTCGATATGTTAAAATGCTTAAAGAAATTATAGACAAAATACAATAGCTAAAATTAGTCTTAAGCGAATGTGAGGAAGATGAGCTTCACACATGATCCGAAGAAAAACAAATCATATTCGTTATTCAGTGTCAAAAATACAGTTTGTAATTTTTCATTTCTACTATAAGGCACAAAGAAGCAATACAAAAATTATATGCGTCCCGTAGCTTTTACTTAGAAGTAGAAATGAAAATATTTGATTTAGAATATGAAAAATACGATCATATCCACCTTCCCATATTTTTTTTACACAATAATTCTCCTTTTACGCAAGGAACACAGAATATTTTTATGAACTGTTTCTGATTTGTTTTTACGTATTTCTGATTTCTTAACGTCTTTGTTCATTTTTTTTCTTTATTATTAGAAAACTCTTTCCTCACTGAAATTTTTTAACTCAAATATATTTAAAAAAGTAAACTATATTTTTGCATAACGTATTTATTCTTTAATTTTGTAAACGCACAGACATCAGTAAAATTCCGCTTATGCAATTCCGCATACGCCTATCTCCTGAAAAATGGTTTTTTAAACTTAAAAAAGAGCCCGCAATTGAAATATCTGACAAATTTGTCCACATGACTATTATTTCTGCAATAATTCCCCACTCGATAAGATATCGGTGATATATTCGGCGAGGAATATAATGAACTTATTTTATGCCTAGTTTAAATAATTCTCATTTTTCTGAATTAATAGCAAAGAAAATCATTTTTAAACTTTGTGGCACCTATATATTTGTGTATCCGTTTATGTAAAGAAAATCGCATTTATAAATATATATAATTATATACGAGCAATTAATAAGAAGTAGCTATATTTTTACACTAGCATAAGTCGTGTACTTACGTTTGGGTAAATCTTGCATATAATGTACTGCATCCACAACTTTAAGAAATTACAGAGAACTTAAAAACATAGCATTATGTACGCTTAAAATAGTCATGATTTCAAAAGTTGAACTTAATAAAAAATTTTATAAATTTAATTTTAATATCCAAATTTCCCATACATTTCATACAAATATTATACCATATCAAACATTTTTGTGTTATTATTAGGGAAAATATATATGTTTGGGAAATAGCATCGTCTCATAATGTGCACAATATTAGCACTATGGAAAGGTTAGATTTTCAGGAGAGTGTGCCAGAATTCAAATAAAAACTCATTTTGAGAAAAATGCAAATACAAATATTTTTCTCAATGACATTGTGCGTTGTTTACTAATAAAAAATTGAATTTAAAATCGTCCTATTTATCACATTTTCATATGTGATATATTTATGGATTCAGTAAAATGCTTTCCTCTTTCAATTGCAAAATAAAATAAAAAAAATATAAAACTTCTTGAAACTAGAGATTATATACATGAAAAAAAAATGCATGAAGTATTTAGCAGTCACATAAGTAGAATTGATTGAATGGTTGAATTAAAGTCGCACTGGAAGCGATATAAGGTCTATTGGCGACAGACCTCGTAATTTTGTACCTCGGTTAAGTGAAAAGAACGACATTTAAGATGGCACCTCTCTCTACAAACTTCACACTAAGCCAACGGGATGATTTTGGGCCTTGTCAGATTTAACGTGCATCAAAGCCGGCTACACGGCGGGTCTTTAGTGGCAACAGGGCTCGAACCCAAGACTCGACGAAAACCTTATGTTGCGAATCCGTGACCATTGCGTTTCTATGGCTACCGGGTAAGTAAGAAGTTTATATCAAGTTTTTCAAGTAATCAAAACGTGCTTAAATTGAGCTTATTTCTTAGGGAAGGAGTGTTTTATAAGGATTTTGCAGATTTTATAAATACTCGTATCTCATTCCTAAAGATATTAACGTAATCTTTCTTTTTTTTCCCCGTCAGGTTGACTTTGACTCTACGATGTCCTATGAATTTAGTTCGTTATCCTCTCGATACTCAAAGTTGTCCTCTCATTATTTGCCCATGTGAGTATGAACACTTGTAATGTAAATATTTAACTCTCCCCTTCCTTTTCTTGAAGATAGTTTACTGTAACCTTAAGAAATAATTTCGCCAGCTTACAAAAATATATTCATTTCTTTGAGGAGATACCGATTTATTAATAGAAAGTACAGTCGGATCCGGTAAACACGAGGTAGTTGCAGTCCAAAGTCACTAAACTGCGAGTTTTAGCATTAATATAAATTGAGCGACAATATAAGTTCCAGCAAAGATATGAGTTTTTTGTGCGTTGCGCTAACACTCTTGATGTATTAGTTTTAATTTTTTCGGAAATCACTTAAGGGGGGAAAAAACCGTTACAATTCTTAAAATTTGGCCAAAAAAATATGGTTGAATGTACATTGAATCTCTCCTCATTTTTTATACCTTACAAAAAAAATCATCTCCATTTATAGTCAGATTCTTATCTTTCCTCTTTGGTAACTAATGCCAATGTCTACACTTTACAATCAGGGACTTCTGGCCCTTCTTCGCCTCTCCCATTTGCCTCAGGTACTCAAACTTTCCCCCGCGCTTTTTTCCCTCTCCTTGTGTATCATGTCTCATTGCTTAGCCGCCTCTTTGCTGGGGTAGAGCAACTCGGTTTTACCTCAGTCCCTTTCAAAACTTTTTGTGTTAAATGTTTCGGATTCTTTTTAGAGGGGGCGGGCCGGGGGGCTGGCGGGGAATTTACTATCTTCCTTTTAGCTTTTGTTTGGTCGCAGTGTTTCTTTCAAGTTTAGCGACGGGTTTAGTTCCATTGTCTCCTTTTTTTACCCGTCTTTTCTGTTTGATGCTTCTGAAGGTTTCTCCTTCTGCATTTCTTTTGTTGATTTACTTCTTTTAAAGTTGGTTCCTTAAATAATTCCTACTTTATCCCTGTGCTTTGTAAATTGAACCTCTATGGGATATTTATCCCCCGATGTATAAAACAGAAAAAAATATCAATGTCTTCTCTTAACAGACAAATGGTACTAGGTGCTCTAGTAACATTTGACTTCTTTTTTTCTCCTCGTGTTTTTAATTTTTTTTATTCACAGTATAAGTTGAATATTGCAAATTGAAACTCTATAAAATATTTATAGAGTTTCAATTTGCAATATTCAACTTATACTGTGAAACCCGGTATATAAAACAGAAAAAAGTATTAATGTCTTCTCTTCACAGGAAGCTCTGACGTCATCTAAAGAAAAGATTAATCTCAATCTCATAAAAAAGGGAGCCACAGTAAAAACACGTGTAAAGCGTTAAGTTAATTGGGTCTTATTGTACTGATTTATTAAGAAACTTGATTTATTCTATTATTTAACTTAAAAAATAACACCGGTAATTACGAATTTTTCTTTCAAACTTGACACTTTGCATAACATGATTTTTTATACCTTGAATTTTAAGAGCGAATGGGAACGTTGAGTCAAATTGAATTTATTCAGTTAACATTAGCACAAAATAGAAAAGTTTTGTGTAACGTATTTTTTTTACTTTTTAAAATTTTACGAGGGAATAATTTTATTTGCTGTTTTCAATGTTCAACTGGTTCACGTTGTGAACAATTGAAATTATGAATAAAATTTAATTCTTTAAATAAATAATTTTAATCAATTAATTTTTGTTAGTTATAATTAAATTATCATTTGTCATCCAAAACAATCGTGTGTAGAAAATTTCAGCTCAAATGAGCTCTTTAAAATGTGAGAAAAAAGCTTTTATAATTTTGACCCAGGCATAATTACAATGTGAGTAGAAGAAAACCCACTAAAAACATGAAAACAATGGAACAGGTTCTTGTTCTCATTTATAATAACTGTAATGGAAATCCTATTAAATGCAATCTTTAATTGGGGTAGTAAGCCTTCGGGTATTATTTTCAAAAACTGGTTTAAAATAACTACTAAAACTTATACTTCAAAACACATTTATTTACAAATCATTTTATCAAAAATCCAAGAGAAAAATGTTTTAAGTTAAAGCCACGCAATGGGTGTATAGAATTTTGAGAGAATTACAACAGTTCTGTGCGTGGCTTGAACTGTTAATTTCGAATATTCCAGTCTTCTTTATTTCATAAAAATTAGCTTGCAAACCGAGAATACTATTTATTGTAATTTGCGCAATTTTAGATAATAGTAAATAGTTCAACGCGTAGCTGTAATTTGCGCAATTTTAGATAATAGTAAATAGTTCAACGCGTAGCAAGCGAGTAGTAACAATAGTTTAAGTTTTAACAGATATATAACTGGGTAAAAATTAAAAAATTGAACGGTATCTATGGAAAAAAATCTTTTTCCGAAATAGTGGTCGAACAACAAGTCTATTACACCTCATAATTGGATACCTTGCTCTATAATTTAAAACATGAATCAAAAATAATGAACAAATAGCCTATAAGCAAGGGCCTCAAATTGTTCTCTCTAAGAGTTTTCGCGTTCTGTGTTCATATTATTTTGACGTTGATTCTAAAATAATTTTTATCATACACGCATCTTAAAATTCGTTTTGGAAGACTTTAGTTTTAAACAGAGTATCTGGAATCTAATGGTAGCTGATTATTTATTTC
Organism: Nephila pilipes; assembly: GCA_019974015.1. NCBI lineage: Eukaryota > Metazoa > Arthropoda > Arachnida > Araneae > Nephilidae > Nephila > Nephila pilipes. The sequence goes on along the minus strand of BMAW01064937.1, from coordinate 2,028 downwards.
TCACAGGATTTCGTCTTTTTTTTGTATTCAATGAACACCTTAGATAACATAATATAAACCAAACATGTGTTTTCCGTTGCCATAACAACCCAAAGCGTTTGTTTGGGAGTTTAAAATAATGTTTTTGTCCAGAGTAATTTATTCGAATTTGAAGCTTAACTTCAATATATATATATATATATATATATATATATATATATATATATAACTCAACAACTGCCCATTTGTACCCTGATGCAAAACAGGGCTGAGATGAAACGTAATATTATCAACAAAATGCTATTAAATTGGTTTACTTGTGTATCAATACATAAATGTTTTTCAAGGTTTTGTTCTGAATAACACATTATCTAACAAATAATAAATTTATACATTACACAGAAAAACTTTTAATCTATCTTTAGAAACCTTTTATTATGCTTCACGAGTAAAAAATGCTCAACTTCACACGAGTGCACTCAACTAAACACTATAAAAAATTGATGCCGTAAATTTAACTCAAATTCTCCTACGTAAAAAATGATGTTTGGCACTTCAGATTTTGCTGCCTTGAAAGCTTTTCACAACAACCTGGAAAACTGTTTTCAACTGGCACTTTACAAAACTCTCAACATTCGCAGATCGTTATGCCTATTTATGAATTCGGCTGAAAACATTAAGATATTTAATGTTTTTGCTCTACTTGTAAAAGCAACTATTTCATTCCTGTCCAAATGCAGGGTAAATTTTAATGGGCACGCATTTTTAAAACGTAAAGTAGTAAAAAATTTGTTTTCCATCTTAAACACTGACACTTACTGTACCTAGAACTGGTTAATTATAGCTAAAATTTCTAGCTCTAAAGCAACATAAAGGAGTTAAGAGGAATAAGAGAGTGAAGAAAATGAAAAAATGGTATACAAGTTTTTAAAGATGGTCTTTAAAAATACTTATTCATACGAGAAATTTTAGAATTAAAATTGCTATGTTAAATTGAATCATTCTTTTTTTTAAATACATAACAGGATAAAATACTTTCAATGAGATTTGTGTGGATAGTCGATATTCGAATCTGATTTTTAAAAGAAAATTTGCAAATAATTCTAATCAAAGTTTGTGAAAATGTGGCTTTCAGGATATTTATACGCATAGAAAATCCTCACTTTTATGAATCGATTGGACATTGTGTCTCAAAATACTTCTCAAGTTCATTAGGATAGTTGATATTTTCGAACAACTTAGTTAAAAACACTTGTAGCCGAGAGTATGGAAAACACACCTAAATATGTATTCTAAAAGCTTAAGCTTTTACATTTTTTTTCAAAGACGAAAACAATTTTTTTTTTAAAAAAAAATTGAAATTGGCTTTACAAGTTTCATCTTGACATGTGCTAACGTTTTTTCTTCTTCTTTTTCTGTTAAATTCTCGACAAATCAAAATTATTGAAAAAGAATATTATTTAGCATAAAGGAAGCTTACATCTGAGCCCCAGACTCCACAGAAACAACCACCAAGAAAAGAAAATACCATCTTCAAATTCCTCATGCATTTTTATTTTCCCAAGAAAAGCCTTCTTCAGTATAAACGTGTCGCCAATGTCCAGAGAGAATAAAAACAGACGATTTTGCCATAAAAATCAATTAATAAGTTAAATATTAAAATAAGAGCCAACAATAAATTATTAAAGTAGATAATATTACTCTATTCGGAAATTAAAATAAAAGCAGACGATAAATTGTTAAATTAAATATATCATAAACAATGTAAATATATCTTAAGCAAACTGAATGTAATTATAATGTGTTATAATCTTTTATGACTTTGATGTCAATCTGTTGAACCTAAAACCATGAAACCTTTATTTTATGCCCTCGCATTTTTGTCGACACTATTTTCTCAACATGTTATCACATGTTAATAAGAAAGAAACCAAAATGTTTTCCCCGCATATTTAGGTAATCATAAGTGTGGAAACTATCCTGCTGCGCTAAAGTAGCTCCACCTTCAACGCAGATTAGATGGTTAGATCTCGAGTTGTAAGCACTCAT
>BMAW01064934.1:152419-167813 GCA_019974015.1 Nephila pilipes | reverse complement strand
CGAATCTTTTAATTTTTCAGGAATATTTGTAAATTATATTTATAACGATATCAAAACTTACCATAATATAGAACACTATATTAAAATAAGTTAATTTTATATTAAAGTATATATACATATTATATTTAATTCAAATGTATCGCTAAATCATAAAAAGTTTTCTGAAACTCTTGTGAAAGTTATGAAATTAATACTAATTTTTATGAACTATAATTATTATATATGAACTTATAACAGATTATTCGTTTTATCAAAAAATACTTCAAGAACGAATTATGTGAAATTAAATTATTATATATCTACTAAAATCACCATTGTAGTGTAAAATTGATGCAGAATTGAGAAATTTATCTAGAACTCGGCCGATTCTAAGTCAAAATATCCTTTCCAGTCGGCGCTTTTAAGATTGAGGAAAATTTTTCTTTCCCCCACTGTTAAGTTCGAGTTCACGACATGTGGTAAGGTTAGTTTTCTAGTTACAAAGGGGAGATAGTAAGGGTTACTGATTTTTAGTCGGTAATCATTGAAGAGGAAGAAAGATCCTAATATTTGGCGCCGTATCATATCAAAATGATTTTTTCTGAATTCCTGGTTCCCATTATTAATTGAGTGACTTACAAACTTTCAAATGCATATTTATCATAACTTACAGTCGTGTATTGCGTAAATTAACATTTTCAAACAAAACAAATAACAAAGAAAGCGACAGCTATACCATACTACTAAGATATTTTCTAGAATAATTTATTCGGTGCTTGCTTATATATATACAATATATACATATAGGTATGTAATCACATCGCTTAGTGTGCAGACTTTATCTGTGGTCATATTGCAACTTACCTACTTAATTGCAATATTGAACCCATGTAATTAAAGTAATGCCTCATGTTTTCAAAATTATTCGACGAAATATAAAAAAGAAGGAAAAAGTTAAGAACAATACTTTGAACATTATTATTAAACATTTTATTTTTTAAATTAACATCCTTTTAATGCACAATTATTCAATATACTCCAAATATTTTGATTTGACATTTTAATAACATCTCATTTTGAAACAATAGGAAGGTTACTGGCGACGGACTTCATAAATTTTAACAATGGTCAAGCAATGAGGGCAGCATCCACTCACCAAACTTCCACACCACACCAACATCAGGATTTAGAAACTAGATAGGATTAACAGCCGGTTTCGATTGAACAAGATTCGAACTCACAACTCAATCCCGGCTACGAGTTTGCGACCTCACTAACGTGGCCCTTTTGTGATTAAATATTATCAAAAGTGAGATTTAAAAAATAATTTTTAACTTAATTGAACACGTTTTAAAGCTGCTGAGTAAATCTTAAGTACGTCAAATTAAGGCAAAACCTTCAGTTAATTCATGCATTCTATTGAAAATATTATGAAACACTTTTTTATATCAAATATTTCTATGAATCTTTAATCTTAAAGAAAAAAAAAAAGAAGTATTATTTTTTTGTTTTGTTTTTAAATGAAACTTATATCTTAAATTGAAAAGTTCTTGTAACAATGCTTTTGAAATGTCTGTTTTAAAAATGTAAAGTGAATTCTAATTTTTAAAATTTTTGGCTCTTAAAAGAGCCTTTTTAGTTTATTTTTTTTATTTTCTTTTTATTAAAAATGTATCAGTTTTAATCTTTTTTATTCTAGTCTTTTGTTTTTCATTGGTTTCTTTGATAAGAGATTTTTAATTAAATTGTATGTTATTCTTCGAAACAGTTTGGTAAATACAAAGAGCCACATTGCATGCCTTATAGATAATAGTAGTTCTTTTTTTTTTTTTTTTTTTTTTTTTGTATATTCTTTTCCGCACAATATGTGAAATTTCTTCTTTTCTTTTCGTCAATTGGCCTAAGAGAAAATTTATTATCATTTGTCTTCATTTTTTTATTACTGAAGGCTCTGCAATTTTATGATTTAATTTTCATATCAGAGATGTTATTAAATTCATTCTAAAATCTTTTAAACTGAGTTTTTAACTTAGTTTGGCACGACTTGAATATCAGAAACACAACAATATCGATGAGGCTAAAGAATAATTTTTTTGTCAATTTCCTAGTTTGCTTACCAAAAGTATAGGTGGAAGCCCTGCGGTCTCCTAAATCAACATATTTCACGTGTTTGTGGTAATCTGCCACAATTTTTTGCATCGAAGTGGTTAATTTTTCTTTTTCTCATTCAGCAAAGTCACCATAAGATTTTTTTGGGTGTTTATCGACAAAATTTTCTTCTTCTAAATCTTTCCTCAAATTCTAAATTTCTATTTCTGGGAGCAATTTCAGATTCATTTTAAAAATTCGAAGAAAGAACAAGAGAAAAGAAAATTTTATCAATCATAGACTGCATAAAGTCACCTAATTGAGTATTTTTTTTTCGAATTTGGTTGTTTCTAAAGGTCGCCAATGATAAGGAATTCGCACACAACTGATAACGTTGGCGAAAAATATCCCCACCCAATTACGGACAATAGAAGGAAAGTCGTAAAAAGGGCAAGGGAAAGTTGTAAAAGGATCTGCTGAAAAAAAAGGGGGAAAGAACTGTCTATAGATAGCTTGGTACAGACGTTGTACCAGAGCCGAAGCGAGAGACAAAAAAAATTTTGGTACGACATATGTACCGCCGATGTTTAAAGGTTAAGGAAAGGTAACCTTAATTGTGTTGTATTATTTATCAAGGACTTGGCAACTGTTGTATTGGCCGCATCGATGATACAAAGTCCCTCAGCTATTGGGCTCCCTGAACATGCGTAAGCAAAAAATAGTAAATTGTTATTCATAGTTTTATTCACAGGAGTGCCCAAAGGAATGACTAATAAAACTCTCCGACAGAGATAATCAAAGTAACTATTAAGTATTACGAACATGAGTTGATGCTTTCCTGCAACGCGTCTCTTATAAAGGAAAAGATCTATTAACAGAAATTCTACCAATTAACAAAAAGAGCTTAATCAACGAGCCTTTCACTTTGCGGCGGATTTGGCTACTTGGGCGACAAATAGAAAGTACTCGAAGCCACTGGTACTTAAGCGAAAAATCGAACGGGAAGAACTTTTCCTGAATTTTCCCATGTGACATCATGCCTGGCCGGGAAAGGGCTTAATACGCCAAGAGCTGCAGTCGAAGAGTCAATCTGAGGAGGAATAGGTCTGGTTACGGAATCAGTTTGTATGTGGAGTCTGCTTTGTAAACCGATCGGGGAACCGGGGCCGAGGGAAATGGCTGGAGATGCGGCCTGAATCAAGAGGAACTGTTACGGAGAGTCTGTCTTTGGAGAATCTGCAGGAGAGATCGATCGAGGATCGACTGAACGCTGTCGGCACTTGAAGTAGAGCGTGCCGGGTGAATTTGGGAAGAAGCAACGTACATCTGCATGGAATCGTCGGGTCCTGCCATGAAAGTGCAGAATATTGCTGCGGAGCCTATCCGCAGTGAAAAGTAATAAGCTGTGGAGCTGAATATTGCTGTGTAATAACTGTGATTGTACTTAATGTGTGCGTTGTTCCTGTTTCTCTGTTATTGAATTGTGCAAGTTCCGTGTATCTGTTATTGTATAAATTGTGCTACCTATGTGTTGTCTTGAAGATTTACAAATAAATCGTCATTCGTGGTTATCCTCCTAGTTGGACTTAAATTTCACTCCCAGAGGAAGAAAACTTTCGTAACAGCATTTTGTGTGGAATTCTATATTGAATCTGAACCTTGAATGAGCCCTAAAGCTAAAGGGTCCTAAAGAAATTGGAACCGTTATCTAGCGGTCATAATATGATGGTGGATAACGTCACCAAAACGCTATCTATACAAACCAGTAACGCAGTTTCCTTGCATTTAATGCTCTTTAGGAACCACGCCAATTGGTTTACATAGACAACGTTTTAATGGCGTCATCTCCACAGCAAAATGGCATCCGCCAGAAGCTATGGTTTTCTGGGAAACCATAGCTTAAAACATTGTCCGTACGAGTCAACTCGCCTTCTATTCAGTTGGTTCTCGATGATTTCGATAGATGACAGCTACGCCGCTTGAGTTTGTGAATAGTAGTATACAAGAATAGTCACTGATAATAAGGAAGCGAATGATGTGTCTGCCGGAAGAAGTCCCGTTCTCTATTGGTGGATTATTTGCGCAGTGAATTGCCTAAAATATAATCGAAAGAAAGAAAGTTTACCCTAGTGGTCCTTATAAAAAAATAAAGCAGAAGCAAGAAAATATTCCTAAAACTGTTCCAAAAAGTTCGTCATTTCTTTAGCAGTAGGGTAGTGTGTCGATAACGTGACAACAAAGATACTCAAAAAACCTCCTGAGAATGTTGGATTTCTTTTAACTAAAACTTGAATGGGAGTGAATTAGTTTCTTCGATAGAAAATACGATATTTCCATGAAAATCATCTATAATTTGAAAAGGATTTAAAATACAATTTGTAAGTTTTGGCAGATGGCTCAAATTTATATGGTAATTTAATTTTACTAGATTTTTTAGATTATTCTGAAGCACATGATTTATCAGAGCCTCCAGGATTAGAAGAAATGCCTGAGGAATATTCTGAGGGGAAAATGTAACAAATCTAACAGTATATATCCTTCGGATATAGGAAATTTTGGTAACAGTCTTACTGATTCCAAATTGAAATTTAGCCTATATACGCCACAAGGACTATTTCTAAAACATCTAGAAACAATGCGATGTTTTTTCAAAATGTCATACTTTGACAAGGCTCGGATAAAGATTGTAGCTATGCTATTTTATTATTTAAAAAAAACCGTATCGCTACTTCTGTTAGTTGGTTAACGGATCGTCAATGCAAATCTTATTACTCTTCATAAGATTGATAGTGCTTCCGTTAGAAGCAATTTTGCACAAAATATTACAGACCATGAAAGCTCACAACAACGCATTAATTTGGCTCACTCTTATAAAAATTGGTTTCAAGAAAAAACAAATTATATTTATTTGAAAAGAGAAATCAACAATAAATTTGCTTTCTGGTGAAACGTATTATATCGTCTACTTAATGTTATAATTACTTTAGAGTAGCGCAATTACAGTTAAGAGACCATGATTCCAAAACTGAAAATTTCTTGTCAATTGTACGTTTTTAATCTAATTCTGATGCTGTTTTAAAAGAACTTCTTTTCAAGTCAAATGGTGAAATAAATTATTTATGAACCTCTATTCAAAATGAGATCATTAATTTCTTTGGAGCCAGATTTAGGTGAAATATTGTTATTGAAATTGAAAACGTCCCATTTCTGACTATTACTGTGACCATAACGTAAGATCTTATAAAAAGTGACTAAATTTCTGTAGTTTTTTGTATATATCTTGATAGAAAATGATGATATACCTAACGAAATCAGAATCTGCTATTCCTTTTTGGGGTTTATATCAGTTACTAACTGCTTTTCACAACAGCTTAGAACTGATATCATAAGCACTGTTAAGAAATATGGAATTGAATGCCCAAATATACAGGACAAGGTTACGATGAAACAGATGTAATGTTCGAAGTATTTGGAGGGTTACAGATCCCTATAAAACAGCATGCGCAAAATGCCAATTATGTTCCTTGCGCAGCACACTCATTAAATTTAGTTTAAAATAATACTGTGTGTGAAACACAATCACGAAGCTTAACAGTTTTTCAATAATTTAAAAAAATATGTATTATTTCGGCTATAGTATAAGATTGAGCTGTGTTGAGGAACGATTTATCTGAAAAATATATTTCCTTGAAAACGTATGCCCTATTGAATGGTCTTCAAGAAACTATACTTTATTCACTACAAGGAAAAACTATTCAGTCAAAAGGAAAACTTAATGTCAACTAAATTTAACTTCAACCAAAATAGACAAACTTGATGAATGTAAGAATTAATTAACATGTCAGCGAGATAAAGATTTTATATCATTTGTCGCTTTTTTTTTGCTTGTTTAAAACCATCATTTCCGTTTCTAAAACCCTACAGCATGAAAAAAAATGACTTACTAGAAGCTAGTATTTTTCAAAATAATCTGAGTAGACCGGTAGAAATAAGAAATCAAAATTCATTCAATGGTTTGCTAAACGAATCCAGAGATCTAACGAAAGAATGGGGTGTAACACCTGTTTTCAAAAATGAAAAACGAAACAGAATGGAACGGTTTTTTGATGATCTATCAGCAGATGAAAGAATTTCTGATCCGGAATCGTCTTTCAAAGTCAATGTGTATTTTTGCTGTCTAGATATATAAATGTCACAAATTCAACAAAAATTCAGAGATTCCGTTATCTGAGTAATATGTATGATATCTTACAACTGGATATACTCTTTTTTGTTTCAAACGAAGTAATAAAGGAGCAACCCACAAAACTGGCTAGTAAATATGATAATGACATATCAGGTGATATATATGAACAATTAAATGCTTTAAAATAATATGTTTTAATTCTGAAAATTCAATCTATCAAGGTGGTCCAAGAATTATTGTTGATAAATTTCTATATTCTAGACTCCAGTTTTCCGGAAGTTGTAACAACATGCTCTCTATTTTTTAACCTTCCGGATACAATTGCAATAGCTGAAAGAAACTTTTCTATAAACTAAAGCTTATTAAAAATTATTTTAGATTTCTTATGAGAGAAGAACGATTATCGGACTTATCAGTACTGTCTATCTAATACAGAACTTAAAGAAACTAAAACTTTCTTCGGTTTTAGATGTTATAATAAATATGTTTGATGAAAAAAAAGCATGAAAATTACCTATTTAACAATAATAATTTTCAAGTTGTTGTTATAATAGACGTGCTATTGTATATGTGTTTTTGACATTTTCAAAAATAATTTATCAATACAATTGTTTTTAATTATTTTCCAAAATATGATTCCTAAGAAATTTCGATACAGTGTCCACACTCAGTGCTAGCTACTTTGTTATTTATATTAGTTTAATTGAATTCATTACATCTTTCTCAAATTTGATAATTTACTTTGTTATATTATTCTTTAAACCGAGGTTCAAAATGACGAGGTATAGGTATATCCAATAGACTTCATGTTAATTTCCAATAGCCTTCATTTTTATTTCAGTGAGATTTTAATAAATAGTCACAATCAGATCTTATTACATAATTTATAATAGTTAACAAAAAAATAACTTACTCTCTCCCACGTAGGATACAAATAACTGACAACAAATTTTTCTGCAAAATGTCCAAAATGCTTTCTTCTTTAAACTTTTGAAACAATTTCCTCCAGTAAGTTAAATTGATCAATCTATCAATCCTTATTAATTACTAAATTTCATAAACTACTCCCGTTGAAAAAAAAGGAAGATCATTTCAATAAGTGAGCTTATTAGTTTCAAATTTATTTATAAAACAGCTCATGGGACTGCTCTAAAATAATAGTTAGAACCCAGCAGGAGAGGGCAAGGTGATTTTGATAAAAAAAAAAAAAAGAAAGAAAGAAAGCAGATAGCAATGCATCATCATGAGTGATATGTGTGAGATGAAGAAATGGAAACGATAACAAAAATGATTCAGTGTAGTGTTGTGAATATGATGTTGTTCCAAATATGTATATAAAACGGGTGTTCAAATGAAAAGGTACGAAACGTCGTGAAAACGTTAGCGTTAACATATTTGCCGATGCCACTATGGGAGAACGTAGTGGGACATCTAGGGATACGAATGGAGTCTCCGGCATGGATCGGAGCATGCGCAGGGGCCGCCTACATGCTCAGGAGAGAGCAGGGCTCTTATAAAGAGCTAATGAGAAAATGGAGTGCCCGTTTTCGTGCAAGCCGTGAGAGTATGGTTTATGACCCGAGAGCAGGCCAGGCAAACACAGTCATCGCTGCCGATGACAAAGTGAAAGAACATCTGAAAGGGAAGCGCTTCAACTCGGACGACGAACTCAAGGATACTGTGAAGGACTGAGTCTCATCACGGCCACAGGAATTCTTGGAACAAGGAATTCTTCGGCTCGTTAATCAATGGGATTGTTGTGCTGAGGCCTATGGTGTATACTTCGAATAAAGTCTTCATTTATACCCACAGTGTCGTTTCGTAACTTTTCATTTGAACACCCCTTGTAAATCTTTAAACTTCACTTAATCATTATATATATGGAAATATGGATTACCAATGATATTTTCACGGTGAAACAAGGAACATTACATTTAATAACTCTAACAGAATATAAAACATTTTTTTTATAAAGTGTTTTCTAATTCAATTAATAATCAGGTAAGAATTTTTTACAAACCTAACATCTGAATCAACAAATCTTAGTTTTATGAGACAGCTTTATTAAGATTAATATTTTAAATTTGTATATGTATATATATGTGTGGGGGGGTGAGCTCGCTAATGTGATATATGAAGGAATAATAGCAATAATATCATTTTTGAACAAATTAAGGAAGTCATTAAATTAGTATCTCTCACTTTACAAATACTTTTGAATATACTGTAGTCATAACTGAATACTTCATTAAAAGCTTCAAAGTTCGAAAAGTACAAAGGTTTCAAAATTTCTGAAATGTCATTAAACATAACATTTTATTAATGACACTTGTATTGTATTCCTGTGATATTTAAAATAAATTATTTTATAAGAACTAGAAACTTCTAGATATTTGATATTAATAATAACATCTGGCATATTTATATATATATATGTTGCAATTCCTCTTGAACATGTGATTTTTTTAATAGTGCTCTAATAAATCTTCATAAACTGACATCTTCCCACGGTCTAATTAGTAAATCGATTTCCCTATCGACCTGTAGTAGCCCCATAAAATATATAAAGATCTCTAAATCTAATACCCTTTCATTTCAATAATTCTTGCATTTAAATTCCTAACAGAAGGTTTTTTTTCCTCATCTGTTCTAGATGTTAAAGCGTAAAGACGCAAGTGGCGTCTGTTGAAATTTTCATGATGAAACTGTTCTCTCTCTCTCTCTCATGGAACGTAAAATAGACATTTAAATTATTAATTAGTTTTTGCTGAACTGTGTTAGTGAATTAAATAAAAGAAATAGTATATATATGTAATGATTTAACTTAATTCCCATTAATTTCTCACTTAAATAATTTAATTTACTAAATTTGTCCATTCTCTCCTTTAAAAGTAATGTTCATTCGTATTTCCTGATACAGTTCCTATTCTTTTTAATTAATTCAATCACGCGTTCTAATAAATTGCTGACAATGCTCTCTTCCCATCGGAACAAAGCTGTAGGGATGATCCCTACCAGACTTTAGGTCTATACTTATCTTCCTTGTAAGTCCCTCCATTCAGACCTTCTGGTCTCTGACATTTAATTGAATTTTCCCTCATATAAATAGCAAAACACAGCGAAAAACGCGTTCTTCTCTTCTTATTGCTCTTCTCATACTCCTCTCATTACCTTACTGCTATTCTTTTACGCTCTGTTGATCATTTGAGATTTGTATGGTAACTTCGCTTCGGCCTTTGGTGGCCGAAGCCCGACTAAACTGCTAAAATATGAAAATAAAAGTATTTTGACCATATATGGAATATACTCATTACTATTCAACAATAGTTAAAAACAATATGTTACATTTAGTCGACAGGATCGTTATATTTTCGCCGGCAGGATTGTTTCATATATGTGTGTGTGTTAATGTGACGTATTAAGAAATAGTCGAAATAAAATCATGTTTGAAAACAATTGAAAGAAGTATTTAAATTAATAATTCACACTCTACAAGTATTAATAACATGCAACTGTCATAATTTAATGCTTCATTAAGTACTTAAAAACCTGTGGTTCTTAAAAGAAGAAAAGAAATCAAATTCCTTCTTCAAAATCGTCTTGAGCTATTTTCATATAAATTACAAACCCTCTCTCCACGAACGAGCCTTAACAACGTACTAAGCCCACCATTATTTCACTTTAAAAACCCATTACCCCGAAAAGAATCTGCAAACAGCGCCGTTGACTTTCACTAGAAATGTGTCCCCTGCTACTCTTTATCCTGTTCTATATCACAGGCGATAAGAGTGCAAATAAACTTCTACATTGTTCTCTCTTGGGAGATAACTATAAAGGAAAGTCCCGCTTGTAGAGAGATAGTTAAAGTTGTTGACGTGATGTAATTGCGACCTCGATCCAGGGTATTATTCATGTAATATTTATGAAGGTGAATATCATATGCAGTCGTACAGGATGTTTCATCATTTTCATTTTATAGAGTACTTTTTTACTACCCAAGGCTTTGTTTGTACAAATCTTTGCTTACAAAGAAAACATATAATGTATTGTTCTACTGAATTCTAATGTTATGTCAAACGTGCTTGAGTAAAAAATTGCGGACGAAGTGTTGTCAATAGTAGTTGGAAATGAACATGAAATAACACATATATATACATATATATATATAATGTACCATAACTTTACTTTTATTTTTGTATTATACTATTTTCTTTTTTATTATAATGATATGTTTATTATCACTTATGAATTTTGTTTTTCACTAATAAAACTAGTTGTATTGTAATTGTGTTAATTCTACTTAATATAATGTTGAAAGTAACCTGCCTCACAGTCCACAATCTGTGACAGTATTTTAATAATTTTCATTTTTTAAAACCCCTTTACTATATTGCTTAGCATATGCTTTAAATTTTCTTTTCCAGAATGTTAAGTATCACTATGAATAGTTGTATTATGATAAACTTAAATTTAAATTTTACATTATATTTTCTTTGTTTACAGTAATGATTAGTTGATTATCATTTCTAAAATTTAATTTTACACTAAGAATAATAATTGTATTATATAGGAATGATATTTTCACTTAATAATATTTTCTTAATAGTTTATCTTCCTTTTTGATTAAGTATTTATCTATAATCTTACTTTTTTATTAATATAAATTTTGATGTGTGTAATATATATATTATATACATCAAAAGCTATATTAATATATCAAAAGATTAAATCGTAACCAAAAGAATACAAAATACGTATTATTCCTTAATATATTAATATTATAAACAAAAGATTGTGGCGATTCTCTTCAACAACGATAGAAGTTAAAACGATTTACTAACTAGACTGAAAGGCTGTCCATTTTGTCTGGTGGTAAGAATTCTTCAACCAGACAAACAACTTCGTTTCTGGCAAGTTTTCTTCGGATACAAAATTTGCAGGTTCGAAAAGTCGTAGCCACTCAAGGTCAACTACCCTCCCCCGACATGGGATGGAAAACACCCGCCGAAGTGGTGATCCAGGACTTGAAAACTAGAGGGCAGCACGGCTTAGAACTATTGGTTGCATATGTCTCCGAAGCAAAAACCTCTGGATCTCAAACTACGACAACCGCAAATAAATCTCAACTAGTGAAACGCAGGCTAAGGCACACACGTCAAATAGACATGCCATCTCAACTAAAAATAGCCAATGGCGTCAAATGGAATCTGCAATATATGTTTGAGGGTTCGAATTCCTGAAACCGTTTCTTTCCTCCACTAGGATCTCTCTGATCACTCTTTAGGTTTCCGACGTCTGATTTTTTGATGCTCTATTACGAATTATATCACTGAATATCAAACTAATTTATTATTTCTTTCCTCGCTGTTTATGAATGTAATTTATCCAATCTATTCATTACACTTCGTAATTTGTATCTAATCTACATGAACTATGTTTCACTTATTTGGCAAGATTTCATTTTGAACAGTTAAAAAAGACCCATCCGATATTAATTGAAAGGAAAGTAACGATAGAGATTAATGTTACAATGGTAAAAATTAAACTAATAATATTTTTTAATGTACTGTTTAATCAGGTTTTTAATACCATTGTACTATTAAAATGCCATACCTGTAATACTTTTAATTAGTTAAGTAAAAGTTTAAAAGAGACCCCCCCCAGGGGGCTCCTGTCTAAGTTTCTGTAGCTTTTGGGTCTGGAGGGAGGCTAATTAATAGTTATATTACGAATATTAATACCATAATATAATACTATTGATTCTATTATTAAAATATTTTATCTACTTGTATTATCTACAAGCATTATTATTTTATATTCTGCAATTTAATATAGTTGCCTTAATGCAAAATATTTCGAGTACCAAAATATTTAATGTTTTTATAACATATCATAAGACGTGATTTTCATTCGAATTCTCAAAGCACTATATTAATCAAAGAACGGTAATTTTATATTTTAGATACCAGTTTATTTATGTTTTCTTTATTCTGAACAATAAAAAACACAAGAAAGAAAATAGACTTTATATTTCAGTAATTTTCCATACATGTCACGCAATAAGGTATTTATTTCTATATGTTACTGCAACGACGTAGAAAGGATGGTCTATTCTTGAGAGAAACCTAACTAATATTCCGTCGTGTATACCTTAACTAGTTCTCTTTTCTGATTTTAATGAAAATGTACTTTAAGCAATTTAATATTCTACAAACGTCTTTCTACTGGCCATTACCTGAACTGATTCACAAATTTAATGTATTTATGCGTCATTAAACGTAGATTAAAACTGAATATAGATTTATATTTCTACAAAAGTTTGCATAAAATATTCATCAAAAGCTTAAAGCGAAGTTATACATCTAATATTTTCCTTGAAACCAAATTGTTTAATTAAAAAGTAAAGAAAAATACTTGTATCGCTACATTCGTTCTATGTAAAAGTAAAAATGTTCTGAATAGACATTCAATACTTATTTTATTACATGATTATCATTACCAGTAAATTATGTTTGACTGAGTTTATTTTCCTAACAGATAAAAAAAAAAGAATATTTAATTTAACAATGAAATAAAAGCGGAAACTCTGCATCATGCAATAGAGCCAAGGATTATGTTTATATCATATTCAAATAATTTGAAATAAAAAGATTACTTATTAAGTTTATTTATAAAGCATATTTTCAGGAAAACCTCCAACATTTTTTTTATCCGTGTTGAGTGTTATTAACTAGATGTTTTTTTTTTTCAATAATTTCCACATTTTTTCTATTTCCTTACTATTTTAATGTTCTTAAAACGTTCAAGAAAAATAATATTCATCTTCCAAATTTGATAATTCAAACTATTTATTCTAATTTTATAATAGAATTTTAAGAAACTTGACTCAAGTAATAGTAATATAACTGTGGGTATATTTCTTCTTTATATATTCAAAGAAGTTTCGAAGCCGTCCGAGACTGAATTATATTTCTACGCCAAATCTCTCTTTTATATTGTTTGTTTATAATTTCGATTCGTTTTTATTTTTGTAAATAATATAAAGCAATCTTTTGGAAGTTATTAGTATTCTGAACGTATAATTCTATTTTTTCCTTAAAACGAACAACATTCTTAGAGTTTAAATCAGAGAGAGACGAAGAAGTTTCTGAAAAAGATAATGGCGTAATTACTGAAATAAATATTGTTACAAATTTGTAAATATTACTTGTATTTGTTTTAAAATAACTCAGATAGATCGGAAATACTCAGAGTTTTGGCAAAAATCGCAAATTGGCAAAAAAATTCAATGTTAAAAAACGCCATTTCTAGTGATTTGGCGGGACTATTGGCGACTTGACGACCACTTGGCAAAATTTGGCGAAAAATAGATGTTTCTGGAAAGTTCCATCATCGAAACTCTAGGACCAATATTAAGCAAGAGAGCCTAGAACCTAGGCGAAACTCTTAGATTTTTACGCCAAGTCAGGAATAAATACCACCTGCCGAGATAGAAGCAGGAGTAGTGCAGAGGAGGAGCAGTAGTGAAGACGAATCAGTTTTAATTGCTAGCAGCTATTATCTGTCTGAGATATTAGAGACTTCGATATTTGGAAGCTGTTCCTGTGAAATTAGCTGAATTGGAGCTGTGTAATTGTGATGTCTACAGTTGGAATTTCCTGCATCCTGCAGAAATTTTTACGAATAAAAGTCTTGAGATTTTTCAGAGATTGTTTCATCGACTCTCAATCAACATGAACCCGAAGCGTAGTGCAAAATTGATTGTTTTAAAGTTTTACAGAAAATAATGTATCTCATTTTACAGCACATCTTATGATATAAATTATTTTATGAATATGTGTTTCTTTAAAAAAATTTTACATCCTATTTCTATCTGATTGGCCGTGTAGCCCAGTGGTTCTGGTCGCAGACATGCTGTCGACATGGTTTTCGTCGAGTCGTGGGTTCGAGCCCTGTTGCCACTAAAGTCCTACCGAAAAATTAAGCTGACGTACGTTATATCTTTTGAGACTTTAAGTCCTTCCTTTTGGCGTGATATAGAAGTTTGGAGAAGGTACCAGGTCAGGTGTTGTCCTCGTCACTTGACCTAGGCTCAAAATTACGAGGTCTGTCTCCAATCACTCTCGTGTCGTGTCTCAGTTCGATGTTGATAAACAGTCACTCATTCCCTCACATTCTTTCTATAATGTCGTGAAATTATCAACAATAAAATTTCATTAACATTTTCACGTGCAAGAATTAGCAATTGTTAAGGCTTAGAAAACTATGAATATTATTAATAAATTTCCTTCTCATTATTTAATTTATGGAAAATTTTATTATAATGTTATTTAGTACCAAAACATTTCATTCGAATGATGAATGCAACAACAGAACAATGCTCTTAAATATGTTGAATGAAATTTTATCTTAATTTATTAGTGAATTCTGAAACAGTTATTTGTAGTCTTTTGGGGGAAAATTCGATTCTAATTTTCAAACTAGACACAACATACACATTTATAATACTATAACATGAACAAAAATTTAATTAGAGAAAATAGTTCAAATTTATTATATCTGATAATACATATCATCAAATAGCTTAACTTCCAATGCTGAATTGAATTACGTATTGATTTGCTTTTTCAATATAAATTGCGACACCTTATATTTTAACAATAATGAGCAAAATGAATCATATTGAGAAATGCAAAGACAGAAAGTTTTCTCGGCTCTATTTTTATAAGTATTTGCTATTAATTTTCTGATTTTTGTTGTAACACACACACACACACACACACATATATATATATATAAAATATCAAAATAAGTACGATTTTTGTTCATTATTAATTACTAAGAGAATTATTTTGTATACTATTAAAGCTGGCTATATTTTCAAACACATCAAAATTTGAATCAAATTTTGGTTTTTCCAGAACTTGGCGTAGTTCCTTCAGTTGAAGAAACACATTACCCGACGAACAAATTTTTTTAAACTTAGATATTTATAAGAAAAAGATATCTATAAAAGTTATATTCCCCATAATTAGAAAAAACATTAAATATACATATCTCAGAAAGAAAAATCCATATTTTCAAACATGCAATTATTTAAATTTTTAAAAATATTTCAATATTTTTAAGTTCTTACCACTT
>BMAW01064934.1:129795-152409 GCA_019974015.1 Nephila pilipes | reverse complement strand
AAATATACATATCTCAGAAAGAAAAATCCATATTTTCAAACATGCAATTATTTAAATTTTTAAAAATATTTCAATATTTTTAAGTTCTTACCACTTTTCAAATTTTTATATTTTTAAAGCATTTTTCCCCCCTTTTTTTGGAAGTGTTTCTCACAATTCTATGAATGAGATCAGGTTTACTAATGTTATTTATACTTTCTATAAGCAATAATAAAAAAAAAGAAAACAGCTTTATCTAATTTTTTAGATTTTCTTAAAAAATATCTGTTTATCTAAATGCTTATTATAAGCAAGGAATTATCATATTATGCAAAACATCTAGAAAACATTTCAAAGCATTATATTGATTACAAAAAATCGCTATAGCATTTTAAGTTTATGACCACCATAGAAAAATAGAAAGATGAGAAAAAATAGTTAAAAATTTTTGAAAGTCATTGAAATGACTTAACACGCTGTTCAAGAAAACTAAAATAACTCGCTAAACAGTGTAGTTAGAGCTATGAAAAGTTGCATATATATACTTAAAGGGGCATATAATCAAAACAAAGCAATAAAGGTATTTCGAAATTTTAGTCAATTTTAGAGTACTGTTTTTTTCCCTTTAATTTCCAAGTAAATGTCTACGAATGGCTCCAAACTCACAAAAAATCGCATTTAAGTGACAATATCCCATCATAACCAAGACTTTGGTTACCTTTTTTACCAAGCCTTTGGTTTTTATTAAATTCCTACTATTAGCTCACACTCTCTCTATATATATCTTGTTCAAATTTTCAGTCGTTAATAAAATACTTTTTATTCATCCACTCAAGTTCAAATACATTTTTTTTAAACTTGTAGTGGATCATACTTGATGTTAATACAGTTTTTTTTTCAAATATTAATTCCTTTAATTAAATGTTATTGGTGAAAATACAGTTTAGCCCAACCACTTGGCCGCGAAGAGGACCAGGGTAGCCACATTTGGCAAAATACCGCCTAATAACTTAATAAAAAGTAACTAAAATAAAATTATTCTTTTTTGACCTAAGCCGGAATTGACTTTAATTTTTTTTTTACATTAATTGATTTTGATTTCTAATTACGATGAAATATTTTATCTTTAAAAAATCTTCTTGAATTGTGTTTCAATCTTATTTAAAAGTTGAGTGGCTATTAAAATGACATTTTTCACTACTGAAAAACCTAATTTCTCAAAATTTTATGCACTCATAAACCTGAAGTTTTATCTGTAGGCTTTTTAAAAATAATCATACATAGAATAGACTATTCTTTTGCTTTTATATTAAGAGTTTTTATAATGCAATAAAATAAAAATAACAAATGACTTCTAAGGAAAATTTCAGTGTTCAGAACTCGAACTACCATAGCTTTCTACGTAAAGGCTACAATATTGAAATAATAGTCTATTTTCTAGATACGGTTATTCTCTGTGGAAATCAATTTACAAATTATCAGTGTATTTATTTATTTATTTGAGTTACCATGTCTTACGAAAAGTCTTAATTTTTGCTTATATTTATATAAAATGCACTTTTCATAATAAAACTATGCATCAACAAAACTTTTCTTTAATGTTTCTCTAATTGCGAAAAAAAGTCATTCCGAAGAACAAATGTTGCCTTAAGAGTACGATTTTATTTCATTTCAACAACATAACATAATCTTGAGTGGAACAACAAATGTAACTTTCCCCTTGAATGTGATTTTTATTAATGTTGCACGAAGAAACAACTTGAAGACATTGGTGACGAATCCTGTAACCTTGAGTCTTAGTCAAGTGATGGGGACAACATATGAGCTGAATCCTCCCTCTCCAAACATCCACACCACGCTAATGGTAGATTTGGGACCTCGACCAGATTTGACATGCATCAGAGGGGAAGACATTTAATATGAGGTAATTTTGAAGGAAATACAGGCATTCTTAATGCAAATAAAAATTGTGATGACTATAATAGAGTTGAATAAAGGAGAAACGCATGATTGCTAGTATTTAACTAATACGGCTTAGGTAAATAAAATTGAGCTTATTTTGTGTCAAGTTTAAAAAATTCTCACTTTTTAAAATCAAAATCAATATGGAAATAACATTTTAACATTAAAATGCCTATATATTTACGTATCTGATTACGTAAGGAAAAGTGGTCTACTCATGGTCACGGACTAGCGGATGCGTTGTTTTCGTCAAGTCGTAGGTTTGAGTCCTGATACCACTAAAGATCAACCTTTTAATTGGGCTGATGTTCGTTAAACCTAGTCGAGGTCCCAATTCATCTCGTTAGCGTGATGTGGAAGTTTGCAGAGGGAGTTTCAACTCAGCTGTTGTCGCCGACACTTGACCGAGGTTCACAATTTCGAAGTTTTTCGCCAAAGCCCTCGTGTCTTTTTTCAGTATTACATTTATAAATTACATAATGAAAATGCCATTACACAATAAATAATCACATTATATAATAAATAATCACATATAAGGAAAATCACATATAAGGAAAATCACATTACGTAATAAATAATCACATTACATAATGAAAATCACACTTATATTTAAAAATAATTATGTAGGAACAATTAATAAACAAAAATTTACAAATGTAATCAAGGACTTAGATTTACGTACATCTTATACAAATTCCATTGCATATACTCGTTTAATATTGAAATTTTTCAAAGTAGTTATAAAAGTAACATACTGCACTTTACATTTAGTTAAAATTTCAAAGTGGGAATTTAATAAAGTTGTGAAAACTAAATGCTTTATTATTCAAATTCTAAATAGTTCTTACACATATATTGCCCAAACTAAAATTTAAGAGTATTTATAAGAAAAAAAATTTCTATTCATTAGCTATAAAAGGGGGAGGGGAGGAAATTGCTTTCATTAGCTTGAGAAAATGGAAAAAACCTCATTTTAGATTGTAGAAAATATCAGCATTATGGGTAAAACAAATATTGGCGAAATTGATCTAGATACCTACAAAGATGCAAATAAAAATATTTTTTCTATGTTGGGGTACGTTTATTAACAATTTTAAGATTTAATTTTATAATACTCTATTTATCAAATTCTCACAAATAATACACCTATAGAAACTACAAAATAAAAAAAATTGAAATGTTAAAGTATTTTAAAGCTTATGTTACCTTATAAAACACTTTTTATCTCTCTACATTATTATTTTCAACTTTAATATTTTGCGAAACAATTTTTTACATGTGATATAGTCAGAAAGGAAGTAAATAGAACCCTTACCTATTTTTCGAGATAAGTCTATGCTACCTTCATTTAAACAAAAGTATCTTCGAATAAAAACACAAATTTTATTTTTATGAACATAACTTTAAATAAAATTTTCTTGCAATATTCTTTCGGCTGAATAAATTGATAATAAATAAATAACTCGATATTTATAGCATAAATACATTATATATGGACTTGGTTTAGTTTTAACTTTTGGCTGTAAAAGATTTCTATTAAGTGAAGTTATTTTACCATTATTATTTGTTAATGAGTATACTGCTTTCACATAAAATTTTTTAAAATATGTTACATTTTATTTGTACTTTTAAAAATATTTTGATACTTTTTTACATCTTAATGCAATTGTAGCAGTAAGGAAGGAAAAATTAAAGATAAATAAGACACATACACACAAGATCACACATAATGTTTTTAAGAGAAAAAGTGTTAACTTGTTGGATTAAACAATTTTTCATACTTTTTATGAACTGAGAATAAGTGAAAATTATTTGTAATTTATTACTAATTTTATACATGATATAAATTATGAAACAAAAGTTTGGATACCTGTTTAACCAACTTTTTTACTTTACTGTTTAAGATAACTATATTTTATCAACTTTTTTACTTTACTGCTTAAGATACCTATATTTAATCAACTTTAATTATTTTCTAAATGTCAAATCTTTTTTGAATGTTTTTTCACAGACAAATATTTCATTTAAAAGTTTTATTGAAAATATGACTGAAATATAAATTCAAACATGAAACTGTTTTAACATTGCGGTGTCAGAAAATATATTTTATGGATAAAAATAAACCGAAAAATAAAAATATATCCTCATGGTATTACTGTAAAATACTATTCATTGTATTACTGCAATAAAAGTAGTTCAATAATGTAAAAATTGATTAACAAATAAACTGTTTTCTTCACATATACAAATAAGTAATTGCAGCGTAATTTAACACATTATCTTATAAAAATATTAAAACATTGTTGCAAATTTTATTTTCAAAACAAGTAATATAAAAAAAATTATAGTAAATTCTTACTTATGTCAGCAAAGAAAACTTTTATTTTAGTTATTTTTTATTAAATAATTACAATTAATATAAATATGTATATACATATGACAGAATCAAAATATTAAGTGGAAAAGGAAATTTTTTTCCAGCGATCTACACGCTTCGTCACTGACGGTATTTATTCCTAAATTTATATCCTGCAAAATATCTTATAATATAAGAGAATTTTTTTTTCTCCCATATAAAACTAAAATTAATTATTTGAAAATCAAATACACAAAAAAAAATTATGCTTCGACGAGATTCGATCCGAAGGCACGAAGATTCTACGCCGACGCTCTACCATATTTGCCATTGCAAGACAAGTGACAAAGTAGAAGCATTGACTTGTTTCTTAATTTATCCGGTAAATTAAATGGTTGGAATGCAGTTTAGCCCAACCACTTTTGGCGACAGGAATTATTTGGCGGTATTTCGCCAAATGTGGCTACCCTGGTTCCCTTTACGGACCTAACATTCAGCCAAAAAAAATCGCCAAGTTTGGCAATTTTTGAAATCATGCCAAGCTGTTGGGCTACACTGCATTTTCACCAATTAAATTTAACTAAATGAATTCATATTTCAAAACACTGTATTAACATCAAGTGTCATCCACTACAAGTTTTAAAAAATGTATTTGAACTTGAGTGGATGAATAAAAAGTATTTTATTAACGATTGAAAATTTGAACAAGATATATAAATATATGTAGGGTGAGTGTGAACTAGAAGTAGGGATTTAATAAAATACTCAAACCCTGGAGGAAAACTTATGCTCATTCAAAAATTATCGTGTGCCTGAATGAAAACTCAACATAGTTATTATAGCAAAACAATTCAAGTAGAAATAGAAACAATGGCTCTAGAAAGCAAAACATTACTGATAGAAAAGGAAACAATATGGATGGATGTATTTAATGTTATATATTATTTTTAGTTGCTTCATTTTATAATAGTGAGTTTACTCTGATTTATTGATTTTTCTACCTCCAGTGAATCCTCGTTCATTTCCTTAAGTGTGTTTATTCATATATGCAAAGGACTTAAGCGAAAGGTGTTTACTGGTTTAATAGTTAGCAATGTTTCTGAAAGGGGTGTTAATGCTTAAATCGAAAAAGATATTGTGTTTTAATTGCTTTACTTCTGAAAAATTTGGCTCAAGGCACTATTATAACAGAATGTAAGAGCTGTAGACTTTACATTTCATACTTTTCGTGGCTCTTAAAGTACCCGTATTTGGAGTGGGGCATCTCAGTATTGTATTGTATACTGAAAGCCCCCCACCCCATTTTAGAAAGTCCTCGAGCAAGACGCCCTTCGCATCCACCCAAATTATCAAAGGATTTTTCCCGGCTGATGAAACTGTCTTTGTCTTAATTATGGAGCAGATTTACCGAGAGGAACCCATATTTTCCCATTGTTGACTGGTTTCTGGTGAAAAATGATTAATCCAGGTCTCATTTACGACTTCAAAACGATATAAAATAACGTTGACAATTCGACTCAGTAGCAATCAGATTTTTGTGTAGCAGCAATTTCAAAATTAACCAATGAATCAGTGTTCAGTTAGTTTTGGTGTCATTTAATGGATGACAGCACTCAATGATAATATCAACTTATCTTAGTTGCTCTGTCAGTTTCATAAAATAGATACTTTTCAGACTATCCTCGTAGATACAACATTTATATTTTCTTCCAATCTTTATTTCTGAGAAGAAACTTTGAAAGCTTAGGTTCTAAAAGTACAATTTCATTAGTTTAAATAGAAATTTTTGAAATAACTAAAAGACAATTTTCTAGGAAACAAATACTATCAATAGCAAAGGTAGGAAATAGAATTTTTGCTTATAATTTCAAATCTATGGATTGATAAATTGATTGTTTATTAACGTCATTCGAAGAAGCAACACGGGGAAAGTTGATGGCGGACATTGTAATTTTGAACCTCGATCAGGTTGCAAGGATGATACCTGAGCTCCAAACTTCCACACCATGTCAACGGGAAGACTTGAAGCCTCGACAGACGTAACATGTTTCAGCCCCACTACATAGTATGTCTTTAGTGACATCGGGACTCAAATCCACGATTCAACGAAGCAATGCCGGTCTCGAGTTCGTGACCATTTCATATCAATGGAATTTACAAGTAGTAAACGAAATCCAATGCAAATGTATGAAGGAAGTGTGAAATAAATTAAAATGAAAGAAATTACCAAATTAATTTTAATGAAAAATTATTTTTTTCCCTTTTAAGTAAATCATTAGAATCCTTGTAATATTTTTAAAAAATATAGATATCAGAAAAATTTATTTACTGGAAACTTTTTAATTTTGAATTAAGAAATGGAGTTAAATTAAAAATATCAGAAAAAGCTCTTTTAGAATGAAAACTCTCCACTATAATCAAGTAAGTTTAATTTTTCTTTTAAAGTCGCACTAGAAGCAACACGAGGACTATTGGCGACGGACCTCGTAGTTTTGAACCTCAGTCAAGTGACGTGGATTGCATCTGAGCTGGTACCCTCTCTTCTAACTTCCACAGCACGCCAACAGAAAGACTTTGAACCACTACATATTTAACGTGCATCAGCCCCGGCTGGTCTTTAGAGGCCAAGGTTCGAATCCGCGACCGAACGAAAACCGCCGGCCACGAAACCGCAGCCATGACCACTAGGCTACCGCAGCCACTTAATCAAGTAATCCAACATATATTTTCATACTTGAATCGAAGAAAAAGTTAATTGCCGATGTGTAAAATGTTTTTTATTGCAAATAAACATCAAAAACTCTAATAGATGGTAGCACACAATAGTATTACCAATTTACCTTAGTAACACCATCTGTCTTCAAAAATAGGTACTTTTCGAACCACTCTCGTAAGATTATTTTTAGTTTTACTGTTTATTTCATTGAAATTAGCATATTATTCTTTTTTGTATAAGCTATTACTTCTGTTTATCTGAAACTGAGGTTTTCTTTCCTTCTATCTCTTCATCTAAGAGAATACACGGAATTATTTATTCGAATAATACTACTTTTGTAGTTCGTTTATTTCTATAAATAGTTTCCTAAGAGTTTTGTAACTATGTTAGCTACTCAAAAATTAAAATCAGACCTCTTATACAAAGCAAAAAAACAATAGAGATAGTATCAAAATACAATTGAGAGAAATTACGATCATTGGAAGTATCAAAATAGGACAAACCGAAATCAAAACCAGGCAAATGAAAATCAGATTAAACCAATTTAGGTATAAAGAACTGAAATATAAATGAGAAATGTTGTCAATTAAAATTTCGAAATTCTCATAGGTAAACCTACGCTACAAACTGAAAACAGTATAACTTGAAGCAATGTATGGATAGTGTTTGTGAGTGAAATGCACCTGTATTAGATAGCAGTATTGTGGATAACGACTGGAATAAATCTTATGTTAGCTTTCCATTATCTTCCACAATGTAGGATAACGTTATTCATGAGGATGATAATGGTATTGAGCTGCGGTGATGTTCCATTCTTGCATGTAATACAAAGGATGTAGTGTGTTATAGAATACATAGACTATTCTAAGCAACTTATGCTTAAAATATCAAGATATTCGAGGTGTATAACAAGATAAAATTGCTTGCTTCAGTGAAATAACTTGTTTTTCGAGTTTATTTATACATATCTATTATTTAAGGAGTCTAGGTTTTAGTTATGTAATATATGAAATTCCACAGTTCGTAGAACAGTCAAATTCGCATCTAATTTAGTAAGAAATAGAGCATTTGTTTATATAAACATGTCATACGTTTCTCAGTTTCCAAGATAAAAGAACAATAGACTTCAAATAAATAGAAAAGAGAGACAGAAAATGATAAATTATGCAAATTTCTGTGAAATAATTCGTGGAGATTAAAGTTCATCTAAAGTCTCAACTCACCGCATTCTTCTGAAGAAGTTCTGAAATTCGAATATCAATATTTTTTTTTTATATATTGCTTCGAATAACGCCATTAAATACTAAAATAAAAAAATGTTCTTGACTTTTTTTATGCATATTTGTATATATATCTAAATGGGGCTACTTGCGGTTTTCCCTACGCTCATCTCGGGGACTTTTTGTAATTTGAATTTCATACAATTAACTATATCTCCTTGCCATTCAAATGAAACGTGATGAGGTAAATTAGGTGAAGATAAGAAGAGTAATGAATTGAATCACAGAGATAGTGATATTTTAGTGAAATAGAATTAAAAGGAAAGAGAAGGGAGATACGGGATAACACTAAGTTGATAACTGTTGTATATTAGAGTGAATCATCGCAATTAAGCGTTAATATACAAAATAGTTGGAAGTGACTTCGGATCAGAATAATAGGAGTCGAATCTGCAATAATCCAGGAGAGACTGGATGGGAATGAGTATTTTGGTAAGTTAACTCTTTAATATTTGATGATAAACCAGGATTAATCTTATTGAGAAGGATTCGAGAGAGAGAGAACGATCTTGTATAATCTTTGATAGATAATAAAATGTATTTTCGTTCTTTTTACGTATCAAATACAGTTTTGAACCTATTGACTATTTAACGAGAATTTAAGATGGCTGTAGAGTTAGATAATGAAAAAAAAATTCAAAAACTTATAACGTGGATTCTATCCCATTTCCCCTTTCAACTATGAGGATTTTAATGTGACTTTGTTTAAATTGAAAATCCCTACTAATAAATATATGAAATGTGGCTTATGTAGATCAGATTAGAATTATGGTTTTTGAGGCGTTGCATTACTTTTACCCGAATCTCGTGCCATAGTATAATTAAATGTAACTAACTCTATAATTCAATAACCTATACAAAGACACGCAAGTCAGTTCCAACTCGATTATTTATTTATAAATTAATGTAATATAATATTCAATGAGTTATAGCTATCTCTGGGCCTTGAGGTTAACCTACCTATTTAAATATTATTGAAATAACATGCTCTTACCAAAACCTTTCCAGTTGAGATTGCTTTGATTTGTCAAATCCTCTGTGACAGTAACTAATCTTGATATTGTCGGACTCTTGCAAGAAATATACTCAGAATTAACCACACTCTTCCTCTACCCTCTAAATCTCCCTTCACTTAAATACCATAATATCGGAATCATTTCAGTTTATTTCCACCTGCATCTAATTAACATAATCAAGTTTCATTTGGTTTCGGAAGAAATTGCTATTTCATGCAATCAATCTCAATTAAAGTCCCCAAGGTTAGTGAAGAAAAAATCGCGAATAGCCCAACGTCACAATTTTACTGTTTAATTGTTTATTAACATCTCACTTAGAAGCAACTCGAGGGCTTTTGAGGATGGATCGTTAATTTTGAATCTCGGTTAAGTGACGAGGATGACATTTAATCTGGCACTTTTCTCTCCAAACTTTCACACCATGCCAACGGGAGGATTTGAAGTCTTGACAGATTCAACGTGAATCAATCCCACTACACGTCGGGTCTTCATATAATTATTAAAGTGTAATGAATAATTAACGTTCAGCCAAAACAATCGCCAAGTTTGGAGTTTTTTTTTAAATCGCGCCAAGTGGTTGGGCTAAACTGCATTTTCACCAATTTAATTTAATTAAATGAATTAATATTTGAAGAAACTGTATTAACATCAAGTGTATTTGAAAAAGTGTATTGTTGTATTTCAAGAGTATTGTTTAAAAAACTATATTTGAACTTGAGTGGATGAATAAAAAATATTTTATTAACTATTAAAATTTTCAATAAGATATATATAGAGAGTGTGTGAGCTAATAGTAGGAACTTAAAAAAAACCCAATTTGATTTCCTTAATCGGAATTGACTTAATTAGGAACTGAACCTTTATTGTCTAGTGAGGGAATAATTAAGAGAAAGAAGTGAAACCGGGGAATTAGAAATGCAATTAGTTAATGATATTTGTTGCTCTTTTTTTAATTCGCTTACCAATTCAATTTTTAATTCTATGCTTTATAAATGTAAAAACTGCATATATGTTCTGCTTGAATAAGTATTTTTGTACCAAACACAAGTGTATACTAATTAATTGTTAGTATCTATTGAAAATGCCATTCAATAAAAACGTGATAAAATAAAAACATTTATTTTTCATTTTTTAAAAGTGGAGTATTTAAGGCATTTGTTTTAAATAAAACAATATATCTGTAATAGAATATATTTCTATAGTAACTAATAAATGTAACAAGCAGTTTTATTCTGCGAGATTCTAAAGCATTTTTGAAAGTAGGTTATTATTAAAGTTAGAAAAACGAGAGAATACCAGAAAAAGAAGTTTACAAACTCAGCTGTAGTTACTAATAAATAAAAAAAAACAATTTTTATTCAATATTTGTACTATTGTTTTCAGTTTTTATTGAATGTAATTGTCAGCTTCTAATTCTATAATAAATTTTATTCTGAACTAATCTCCAGTTATGTATATATTTTCTACCATGTATCACGGATCAATTCTAAACACTAATTTGAACCATTCCATAAGGACTTACTAACATTAATTATACTGGCTTTTATAAGTTAAGATACAACTAGGTTTCTACTGTTCAACATTAAAGGATTGAAAATAAAAGTGAAAAATATGGTTTACACGAATGATCACATAAAAACGAGGACGTATCGTTAAAGTTTAATTATAACTGAGAAATAACCGAGATATGTAGAAAAAATTTATTCTGCATGGTGATTAATCTTTATATACACAATATTGTCAATTACACATACTGTTTATATACAAAATACTGTTAATGCTTATTTGTTGATTTCAGAAAGCCGTACATTGAAGTTACCTACAGTATTATAAAGTCATAATTATTATTTCGGGGTATCGCAAAGTCTTAATTAATCCTAAAAGTAATCTAGATAGTGAAACTGAATTTTTATTTATTATGCTTAAGAAATCTCTACATGGTCACCATCTAGAGTTATGTTTCCTCCACCCCAGCGTTTCAAAGGCTCTCATTGTAGAACTTAGTAGAATGAATTCGATTTTCCCATACTGCGGGTTATTCAATCTCCAGCATCCGGAAAATAGACAAATTAACATTAATATCTGTAATTGAGAGAATTATATACTTAAAGATCAATTAATATTGTGCAATAAATTTTTTCCAGATATCTCTTGATTATTTCTTAGTAATAAATTAACCTGAATCATATCCCTTTACTGACATTTAGAATACCTTAAGCGTGAAAACAATTGTACCTCCATCCCCCACAATTTTTTAAAGAATTGAACACTTACATAACACCTGGAAGAAATCATAAATATTCATATTTTACAATTTATGGGGAATATGTTTATTTTTGTTCATCTTCTGTTGCATATACTACGAATGATATTATTGGCTATATCTAGAAGATATCGCTTTCTTGTTTCCTTAAAGTTGCAGATAATCGCGAGGATAGAAGTGAGATCATCACAATCTGATGCTGCCATGTGTCATATCTGGTCTTGGAAAGTGTTTCAAAAACTGTGAGATAAATTTCATTCCGAAGATTTATGATGAAGAAAACTGGTTCCAGACCGCCCAAGTGTAAGAATTCTTACTAAGATCGCATTCAAGCTCTTTCCTCCCGAAGGAGATGTAAAAATATTGTTCCTTCGCTCCTTTCAGTTCCTAGTGCCACAACGGAGATGATAATATCTACTGAACGGTGCTAAGATATCTTCACAGTTAAATTGTCTCTACCCAAGACAATCCCTTGTATATATTCCTCTTAATCGATGTAACGGAAGTTCTTATTTACATTGGGATGGAATACACGTTACCAGGGCATGTAGCAATTGGCTTTTGGATTCAATGCAAAGGAGTTCCGATATACTTTGGAGAGTGATTCAATCGTGTTGTAATGGGTTAGCACAAGTATTTCCCTTTAATTGTCCTGAGGGGAATTTCTATGACATTCTTTGATTGGTGATTAGATTTGTGAATGATGTAAATCAACATTTCTAAATAAATGGAAATGTAGTGGATAACAATTAGTAGGTAGATAGGAGAACGATAAAAGGCAGGAGAAAATAGTGGACAAGAGGTGGGAGGAAACAATAATAGACGATTGGAGGAAAAAGTAGTACAAGAGAGAGATTAGAAGACTTGAACCCATCTTAATAGTGTTAGATACGTATTCATTCCTAGTTATCTTTTGTAGGGTAAGAGTTAAGTATCAAATTAGGTAATTTGGGTGAAAACATAGAGACTTAGAAAATAATTCGCCAAAACAGCCATACGTAAGTAGTGTCATCATTACGACGTCATAAATCAACTGTAAGCCAAAACAAGACTGATTCTAACAAAGAAATTGCAAATTTAAACGTAATGAAATCAGAATGTTAAATGAAAGAAATTTTAAGGAACAAATAATAACATTTAATAATAAGTCATTATAATTAATTATTTTTAAATGATAATTATTCACAAACAAAATTTACAACGATTTATTATTATACATTATAATAATTATTATTTATAATTATACAAAAATATAATTATTCATTATTATATGCTTCCATTATAATGTAATAATTATAAATTATTATTACAAATATACATAATTATAAATTATTACTAATATAAATTATGTATAATAATAATTATTAAATTATAAATTATTATAATATATAATGATGAGAATAACTAATTTTATTTTCAGATATAATAATGTTAAATATTACCAGCTATTAATAATAATTATTAGAATACTTTTTAATCAGTTAAATTTGTATATTATAATATAATGTAAAGAACAAAATAAGTAATTAAAATTCATGTAGTAGCGTTATGCAGTAAGAATTTTACAAGAAGAAAAAAAAAGGACTTATCGTTTTAGAATAGTTCCACAAATTAGGATAAATTAATTTATCCTAATAATTAACTTTTTTTTTAAATTGAATTTTTAATCATTCATCTTTGTAAAGCGTGGATTTTACCCTTCGTTCCAAAAAATTAAAAGAAGGGGGAGAATGCAAATCGAACGTTTCAGACCTACTTGAAAGAACAATTGAAAAATTCCTCTAATGTGCTCAACTATAAATTATTTTTTAAAAAAATGGTTTAAAAGTAAAACAGAACTGTATAACTTATTTACTAAATATCTCCTTCTGCTTTTTAAAAATAGTCTGCCGCTTTTAACGAATATCAATCAAGGAAGAAAAACACGTGACTTATGTAGAAGTGTCTCGGAAGAAGAGTTATTAGGATTACCAAACACATATTTGCTTGACTCAAATCGTTATCCCACCCTAAAATCGCACACTTAAAATTGTCTCCCACACTTAAACTAGGTTCAAGCAATTACACTTTAGTGTTAGAATAGTTGCTACATCCGTCAGATTTAAAAGAAAAAGCAACGGGTACTCTTTTAAACTGATCACACTGTAGTAGGAGAATGCACCATTAATGCACGCATGCACCATTAAACCCATTTATTTATTGGTTTTTTTTTCCCAATTTTTTTATTTTTTTATTTTTTAAACTTTTTTACTCAAATCATGGACTATTGCAAAAAAAGTAATTCTTTATCTATAAACCGTAATTGATATTAAAATGGTGTAAAAAAAATAACAGATAACTATTTTAAACACATTTTTAAAAATAGATCATGTTATATGAGACACTAAATATTTTGCTCGTTTAATTTTTGGAAACTAGAGTAAAATTTCATTAAATTCTATATTTAATATTTAAAACCTGTTTCGCATTTGTTTCAATTGAAAATGAGTAATTACCTGAATTTAGTATAGCAAATAATAATATTAAAAAAAAATTAAGTCAATTCTTACATGGGTCAACGAAGAAAATTTTTATTTTAGTTATTTGTTATTAAATAATTACAATTAATATAAATATGTATATACATATGACAGAATCACAATATTAAGTGGCAAAAGAAATTTTTTTCCAGCGATCTACACTCTTCGTCACTGACGGTATTTATTCCTAAATTTATATCCTTCTAAATATCTTATATAAAAGAAATTTTTTATCTCCCATATGAAACTAAAATTAATTATTTGAAAATCAAATAAAAAAAATTTATGCTTCGACGAGATTCGATTCGAAGGCATGAAGATTCTACGCCGACGCTCTACCAACTTTGCCATTGCAAGACTAATGAAAGCTTTGGCTTGTTTCTTTATTCATCCGGTAAATTAAATGGTTGGAATGCAGTTTAGCCCAACCATCCTTGGCAACAGGAATTATTTGGTGGTATTTTGCCAAATGTGGCTACCCTGGTCCGCTTTGCGGAATTAACGTTCAGTCAAAAAAAAAATAAAAAAATTGCGAAGTTTGCCGGTTTTTTAAAATCGCGCTAAACTGTTGGGCAAAACTGCATTTCCCCCAATTAAATTTAATTAAATGAATTAATATTTGAAAAAACTGTATTACCATCTAAGTGTCATCCACAACAAGTTTAAAAAAAGGTATTTGAACTTGAGTGGACGAATAAAAAGTATTTTACAAACGATTGAAAATTTGAACAAGATATATACAGAGAGAGAGTGTGTGTGAGCTAATAGTAGGAATTTAATAAAAAAGAGTAAAGCAATAAAAAATTTTCGTTTCAACAATAATTTATGAATTTAAAAGAATTTTTCACGGACACATAAATAATTCTTAAGGCGAAAAGAACTTCTTTTTATAAGAACTTTTATCAATGCACTTCATTACAAGGTAAAGGCAATGCAGTTACTTTTCAACTAATTAATTATACAAATTGGGAATAATTAGGCTTATAACTAAATAGAACGCTAATATGTTTATGAAATGCAATGCCTCGTTTTATTTTGCAAGAAGAATATTTTTCATCTCTCTCAGTAAATTCTAGATATATATTTCGGTAGAAATATTATCATATTTTAATCGCGCATCAACTGCCTTCATCCGTTTTCTTATCAATAATTAATTCAGAAGATTTTCATGAGCAAAAAATATATCGTTACTTAAAAAAAGTAACACGCAACTTTTAATTTTGACCCCAAAAAAAGTTTTTAGGGTAGGTAAAGTTAAAAAAAAGAAGAAAAAAAAAATCTTTAAAAGTTACGCGAGAAAGGTAAAATAAACATTTCTAAAGTAGACATCACGTTACCACGCCAAAAGTCTATTTGCATTTTAAATTTCTTTATCCAACTGTTTTTCGTACGAAAAACTTGCGAGAAAAATATTTTTCAGTCATTTTTTTCAGAAAGTATGAATAAATTACACATTTTTAAATACTTCCTAGCTCATATTTTCAGTATTGTTTATTATATTTTATTAACTTATGCTTCGAATGATAGTATATTCAATAAATATTAATTCTATAACTATACCTCATAGCTAAGATTATTACACTACTTCGTTTGAATAGTATATGTAGTGAGATATAAATTTCAAACCACTTACATTTTCAAAAATATTTATTCAATACTTTTTATTTTATTATCGAAGTCAATTAAGATTCTGCTTAAAATAAATGCTCAGTAATTTAACGTATATTACTAATGACATGTTGCTAGCTTATTCAAATATTTGGAAAATTCAAAAGTTCAAATCAAGTTGAAAAAAAAAAGGTAATTTATTGCTAAAATTGTTAATTTCAGTACAACAATTCATGATTCTGAATCACATAATGCTATTAATTTTTTTTGACAAATATCCATGCTTTTAAAGAACTGCAATATTGATTTTACGAAAAAAGACTTTTTTCTTTTATATTTACTTAAATTTGGCTTAAAAACATCTACAATCATATATACGGAAAAATAAATTCTGTTCTAAAACGAACTTCAAATTCATATCCAATAATGATTTCTTTCCGCATATGAGCTAACACAAAGAAAGAAAATGTTCTAAATAAATAATATAAAAAAGTTCTATGCAAAGTTTTACAAAGAACAGATTTAGCCACCCAAGGTGTGCTTTCTTTTATAATTATTATTTAATTACTCAAATAAAGATAAGAATTAAAGTGAAAGAGATGAAATATTGAGAAATGGACAATAGTAAACTTTTCCGTTATTAAAATTAAAGTAAACAATAAATTATTAAATTGAATGTATTTAAGCTAAATGTAAATAAAATTAAAGCAAACGATTTTAAAAAAAAAGTGAAAAATGGTCTGGTATACCAAAAGTGATCCAACTAAAACAATATCCCCTTGGGTGGTAAAAAATCGATACAAAAAACAAGTCAATACAGAGATACTTGAGAAATATTTTTTTTAAAAAAATAATATGTAGATTATTTTTAGTCCTGTGTTAGATAAAAAAAATTTAGTTAACATAGTACTCTTATATTCTTTTAAAAAGAATAATTGCATTATAGATTATATTTCCAATAATAATGATTCTTTAATCATTGATTATTATTTCTTTTATCAAACATAGCAAAGTAAGCAGACGTTAATAATAACGCAAAAATTTATTTTATTTTCTTGTTTTATGAAAACAATGGGTACATTTCTCTCAAAATATATTGAATTCAATAATTTATCATTTGCTTTAATTTTCATATCTTACAGAATATTATCGATAGCTTTAATGATTTGTTGTCTATCATAATATTTTATCGTTTGCTTTGATACATTTTGTTGTGAAAAATTGGCATCATTTTTGTAATTCTCAATGTTTTGTATATTTTGAAGGATTAATTTTGAACCAGTAGCCATGCCATAAATTAAATTGATGTGTATAAAAATATTTGAAATTTCCTTTTTCCCCAAATATATTCCATATCAATGGACAAAACAGTAGATATTTAGTTTCGAAAAACTCAAGATTTCTTAATATTTATCTGCAATTTGAAGCAAAATTCAGCATTTATATGTATTAGATACCTGTAGTCAATAATTTTATATCTTTTACATTCTAAAAATGTTTATTTCAAAGAATGAATTAAAATCTGAAATCCAGTAAATGAATTTAAAATTTTAATTGTTGATTAAACTTTGTATTTAAATATTATTGGTTATGCGTTGCTTATTTTAATTTTTCTACAAAATTACAGAATATATTCATTAAAATTATGGTACAATTTTTAGCTCATTTTTGAATGTTATGTAATGATGTCTGATACTGATTATTGTAAATGATAAAAATGATTATTTAAGTAATACTAAAATTAACGTGATTATAAATAATTAAGCAAATTACTGTAAAAAAGCATTTTAATAATGAGATTTACAATAATGACACAATAAATCAATCCTATTCCCATAATAAATTTTTAAAAATTTTGCGTTAAATCATCCTTGCCTAAAATATGTGATTACATTTGTATGCTAAAAAAGTATTTCAATATTTCAACTCAAAAATGGTAATATAATGCATATTTCTGTACATATTTCTTCTTTCGTTTCATAATTCCAAAAAATATTCTTAGTATTTTTGAGTAAGCTCTTTAATTTTGCTAATGGGTTTGAAATTTCAAATCGAAAAATATCTCAATGCTTTTTTTTTCTTAATAAGTATGGATGATGTTACTGAGAAAACTGAATGAACTCAAATTCTTTGAAAATCTTTTGCCTTAATGAATTAAAAATAATAAATCATAACTAATTTTTTAACGTACCAGGTCTTTAAAATTTATTTAAAAATATTGCTACTTTTGTAAGTAAAATTGTACTGTAGTACAATCTATACTAACTATAGTATAGTCCTTTGTTGAAAACTTTTTTTTAAAAGTCTTTAAGTATGACGCCCTTCGCAACCCTAAGCATCGTCACCATAACTTTTCGGGAACATGAGAACGTCTTCGCCTTCTTTGAAACGAATTCATAAGAAACAAATCATTGTTTTAATTGTTGCTTGGCATCTGGTGCATAGTGAGGAACCCAGCTTTCATTGATGTCACAATCCGACACAAAATGACGATGACAACTCTTTGTGGCACTTATCAATGTTAACATATGAATCATTGTTATTCTTGATTTTGCACAGCTTAAGATATGGTAACGCGCAATGCTAACACAAACTTACCTAAGCAATACCATCTGTCTTCAAACACATTTTTGATGCACGCTCTTATGTGTTCTTTGCAAAAATATAATACTTTTCAAATATTAGTTCTTAATAAATACATTCCCATTTTTTACATATATTAAAAATTGAAAAGGGTATGCAATAAAAGATCAAATATTATACAAGAATAATATAACTTCTAAAAAATTAGAAAAACTTATAATACATTTTTATTTCCGCAAGAATTTCATCAACTATTAATGCAATGGAAGTTAATTTGTCATGTTCGCTTAAATTTATAATAGTAAATTAGTGTGGAATATTTTATTAAACCTTCGTTTCTAAATTATGCTGTTTTCTACATTCTTATAATCCTGACCTAAAAATGTAAAGGAAAATAAGGGAATAAGTATATAAATTCATATTTAATTCAATTATTTTAAAATATTTATTTATATTTATTTGTTACATTTTCATTAACTAATTCAAGAGCAGTTGTGTGAATTTTATTTGATCAACATAATTTAACTAGATTCATAATTATTTCAAAGCGTTAATTCATTTATTTGGTATTTTAATTTAACATTAATTTGTGAACAGCCTTTTCTTTAGAAAATCAGCAATTATAACATGAAAATTATGATGTGCAGAATCTTGTTATTTCAGTTATTAGTTTTATGCATTGAATATTAATTATTATTGTTAGTAACTAAGAATAGAATATAATTATAACAGTAATGATGTGCAAAAACAATTTCCACGATTATTTTAACACAGCTAATTTTTTCTTGTTTATTTATAATTAGTAAGTTAATGTGCTGTCTTATTTCATATGAGAGATAGAGTGATCAATAATATTAAGTGTGCATGGCATGCATAATAAGTAATCAACAATTTTGTTCCCCATAAAAAACAATAGCAAATTACAAAAACTCGGTTAATCTTTATTGCCTTTAGAAAATCAAAACTTTTCTCTATTAGTAGATTATCAAAGAGAACATTTTGCTAAACTGACGAAACTTTTCAACTCTGTGAATATTTTGCTGTGTTTTAAATCTCTTAAATGTGAATGAGACGACTTTTTGAAAGATTTTACATACACCAGTCCCCCTTAATGGTTTCAATACTCGACTTAATGGAAGCAACACTAGTTAGGAGGGAGCGACTATTGCCACTAGGCTACGGTCCAAGGGAAGATCTTGTTGTGCAATGGTGCAGGATGGTATCGTGTTAAACAGGTGCACGCCGCAACGTCTGATGTCAACTGAAATTACAAGCTCTTGTGGATACATTAATGAATTTCTGTTAATTTTTTCCGCATTATTATTGGTGAAGCAATTCGTTTTATGAACGAAACTTGACACTGGTACAAGAACTATCCAGGACTGTCTATACGCAGGTGTATACATCTAGCCTTCCTCAAATTTAGCTCCAACTGAAAAGTTTTGTGATGTCTTAGGCGACGTCTTTCTGCTTGACACCAGCCTCCAACAAACATAGAACCCGTCTGGTGACTGGGAATGACAGAATAGTCCCACTGTAGCTCATGCATTTCGTAAGAGGCGACTAAAATGGGTACAAAGCATCTGGGGGTATAGCCGGGCACCCTGCCCCTGGGGATTATATCAGGGGACCTCTGAGATTTGCCTTCTTCAGGTAAGTACGGGCATCATGACCCCGAGGCACCTTAGTGATTTTTTTCTTTCCCATGGGGTTTACTGTCTTTGGTAAACACGGGGGACGCATTCCCGGGATACCCTAGCAATCCTTCTCTATTTTCGACCCTCCTTTTTGTCAACCACTTATCTTTTTTTCAACTTCACGTCTAGACCACAGTTTAATCTTGTTTTCTTGTTTGGCGCAGCATAGCCATATCTGGCTCTTGCGCCAATAAACTTTACATTCATTCACTCACACTTAACAAATATAGACACCTTCTTCCGAGCATTAAAAGAGTAATGGGAAAAATTACCGCTTCATAATTCCTGGATGATCGTATTAACTACTTGCCTGGACAGGATTACTGATTCATCGGACTTCAAATAGAACAAATCACATATTGTTCTTTGCATGATCTGTACAGCTATGTGTTTGGATTAACATGTACATTTTTCACCTACAATGCATCGTCTGTGCTGAGTTTCAAAATGAATATTTGACACAGAATACAATATTTTGGTAACACCATGTCTTTAAATAGGAGATATAAAAATACTTTTAGCGTTCCACGTATCTTTGTTCTGCGTCCTTTGGATTATTTCATCAGTGTGTTTTTAAATTAAGCCTCATGCGAAGTGTTTCATATCGAACATTTTGCAATAATAATAGAAACTGTTGTTTCTAATCAGATAAGAATTTCTATTGACACATAACTTCAGTGCACACGTGGGACGTTAAAATATGATGGTTCCACAGTGGGAATTCGGAGTATGGACTTGGAAGCTTTGCATTGTTAGCTGAATATATAGAATGTCTTACTGTAAACTGACTGCGTCATTTAAGAGCAAAATAAACTTATCCAGTTTGCTTCTAAAATAAATATGCTTCAATATAAATCACATTACCACGTATTATTCCCGTAATACATATGCATAATTTAAAATTAGTATTGCTTTGAATGAAAACGCTAAATCAACAATTTGGGTCAAGGAAATAGTTTCTTCAAATGGAAATTAAAAACTTTTTTTCTTTATATTATAAAATTTAAAAAAAATAATAATAAATAAATGGTAATTTCAACAAATCCTAACTTCCCTAAGGTTTGAATTTTTTTCTTTAAAAAAATGCAGTATCAGCAAACACTTATATTAAACTTGCAAATATGTATTTCTTAAATATTAAAGATACTTCTCTTATAAGGGATAATTATGTTATTATCTCAAGTTATTGTTAAAAATTAATAATATCAATGTGGCCTTTATTTTGATTGATTTTAGAATACCACTTCGTGTTTTAACTGGAAAGTGTTCTTTAAAATATCGAGAATTTATTTTCTAGAAACAAACTGAATGTCATTTTCAAATTTTTTGAAATAAATATCAATACAGTTCAGTTTACTCGAACATAATTAAACGAATTAAAGCATTTTTGGAAAAAGGATATTGACAAAATTTTAAATATGTTGTAAATCTTATGAAATTTTTAGTTTCTGATAATCCTTTCCTTTCAATAAGACATAAATACTTGCTTATTTCGTTAATAACATGGGAATATTTCTTATTGGGAATAACTCAAATTTAAAACTTTTCATATTTTGACACGTTTAAACTAAAATATATGTGACATGATCAACTATTAAAATTTAAATTAGGTAATAATGTAATCAATGATTGTGTTTTAAAAAGTTACGGTGTGTTTTTAGATGTAAGAACCAAAAACAATCTATTTTTTATTACATGATAAAGATTTTCAGTTGATGCTGTTAATATAGTTATCAGCATTCTGATAAAAAGCATATAACTATGCACTATAAGCAGCATAGTTTTCAGTAACATATTTATCCCTTTTATGTATGCTTCATTTTATTAAATAAAATGAATATTTATCCCGAAACACAACTTCTTTACAATTGATACAAACAGAACCTTCATCAATCATTTCGCAGTATTCATATTTTTATGACTAATCTACAATCTTTCTTATATTTTTAACCTTATAACTAACTTCTAAAAGCTATTTGGAAATTACAAAACCATAACACATCGATTTTCAGGAACAACCGTTTTAAAATGCAATTATTCTTCTTTTCTAAAGTGGAACACTCTCTTCCGGAATTGGATTTGCATTTCTGACATTCAGAAACTGCTTCCATACGTAAATTTCGTTCTAATATCGATTTATTGAACATCAATCTTTCTAATGTTCTTTTTCTCTAAGAGATAATATATCTTTCTGAGAATGAAAAGATAGTCATTCTTATAATCGAAGTAAAAACACATTCGGAATCATTTGTTTAGAAGTGCTTTCGATTGAAAGATACATAACAATTTCTTCCTTACAAATGAAGTCTACAAGTAACAATCGCCATAAAATGATACAAAAATGGCATTGTTATGATGAAAACTTTCAAAGGCCTTTAAGTAATTCATAACAAATACTGCTTATATTTAAAAATGAAATTCAATAAATTTTATAGTACTATCTTTTTCGTTGGGGAATAAAAGTAATTTGTTTAAATATAAAGATATTAAAAACCTTTCCTAAGAGTTAGTTAATAAAATATTATAAATTAAAACTGTTTCGAAGAAAGATGCATTACAGGTTTCTGCTTCATTACTGAAGAACACAAATAAAACTTGACTCACAAAATCACATAAAACTTGACTCACAAAATCA
>BMAW01064934.1:73611-129785 GCA_019974015.1 Nephila pilipes | reverse complement strand
ATAAAACTTGACTCACAAAATCACATAAAACTTGACTCACAAAATCACATAAAAATAGCATTGTTATGCTGAAAACGTTGAAAGACTGAATAACTAGTGATAAATACTGCTTGTATTTAATAATAAAATGAAACAAAACTTATTAGCCACCTAAAGGGGTATTGTTTAAAGTGAGGCGTTTTGGTGTACCAGATAACTTTCCAATTTTTAATTTTTTGCTTCAATTTTAATTACATTTAGCTTAAATATATTCAATTTAATAATTTATCGTTTTCTTTAATTTTAATTACATGTAGCTGATATAATATTAAATTTAATATTTCATTGTATCCTTTAATTTTAATATCGGAAAAGTTTACTATTGTCCATTTCTCAATATTCCATCGCTTCCTATAATTCTTATAATTAATTGAGTATTGTAATAATAATTATAAAAATAAAAGCCCACCTTGGGTGGCTAAATCTATTTTTGTAAAACTTTGCATGGAAATGTTTTCAAAATGCTATTGTATTTTTGTTTTTATAATACAATAAGAATAATTTGTTTTGAACTGCTTGTAATAGAATTATGCATTACAGTTTTCTGCTTCATAACTAAAGCCTTTATGTAATACTTAACAATTGGCACAAATTCGCTTAAAAATGGTATTGTTATGATGAAAACTTTCAAAGGCTTTTGAGTAACTAATAGTAAGTACTCTGCTTGTATTTCGAAATAAAAAAGTTTTAAAAATTTATTGTATTATCTTTTTTCGTTGTACAATAAAAGTCGTTCGCTTAAATGAAATCATTAAATTTATTTCATAAAAGTTAACTAATACAAATATAAAAAAAATATATCTCAATTGAAAGATACATTACAGATTTCTGCTTCATAATTTAAGCCTACGAATTGCATAAAAATGTCTTTTTTATGACGAAAACTTTCAAAGTCTTTGAATAATTAGTGGTAAATACTGATCGTATTTAAAAATAAAATAAAATTAGCTTTTTTTTCGCAGTGCAATAAAAATCATTTGATTAATAATATGAATGATTCTTATTGTATTACGAAAAAACAATAAGAATAATCAATACGAAAAAAACAATCGTACTACAATAAGAAACATACGATAGATAAGAATGACTCCATCATTCGACTTTCGATTAAAAGATACATTACAGATTGAAAGATACATATGTAAATCCCATAAATAATGCTTAACAATAGACACAAAATCGCAGAAAAATAACATTGTTATGATGAAAACTCTCAAAGACTATGTGGTAATTAATAATAATTACTCTGGTTAATTTAAAAATAAAATAAAACAAATTTTATTGAGCTGTTTTTTTTTCTCGTTGTATAAGATATTTGGCTATAGAAAATCCATATCTAAATTAAAAATCTGTACAAACATTATATATATACCTTGATCTAACATTTAAACTATATATATCATCATTTTATTTTAATTTTTATGTAATTTATTTGATATGTCTTGTTCTCACTTCTTCGCGAAAAGGCTTACTAACTATATCAGAAATCAACAGTTCTTGGAGTTAATAATTTTCATACACATAATTAACAAAATACTTTTTCCCTTTCGTATATTGCACATAATGAGCACTTTACATTTATTTTCTTTTTAAGAATTACAGAAGCTTATATAAGGAGAATTATTAAGGAACATTCAATATCACTTCTAAAAAGAAAACATTTCCAAATTTTAATCAAAATTTCAAAGACTAATTTAATTTTCTATACACATCTCGCTGTAAGCAACTACACGAGCTAACTCGCTAATTTAGTGTAAATTTATGCATCATTAGCCTTTAGTGCACTCAAAGGGCAAATAGACGTTGATTCTATAATAGTTGGGACAACATTAGTTATGATTTAATTTTATGAAGAAAATATAGATTAAATTGCGAATGGTGAAGTCAGTTCAATAGTAATAAATGGGATATTTAAAACTTTAATTTTATTCATGTTAAAACAATCAAAATTCCTTTCTTAAAACACGTTAAACTAAACATGGAAAAGATTCTTTCGTTGCTTTTATTGGAAAGATATCAATCAAGTAATAACAATAAGAGACCATTACGTAACATTTTAGTCAAAAATAAAAATAAGCTTATTAATTTCTAGTTCAAAAGAGATTAAATATTTAAATAATGCTAAAAAAATTTATCAGTACATGGAAACATATTATATGTTTAATTAAAATCGATTAGGGGGCATATCTAATCAGTCCATCATAGAGAGAGCAATTTTCTGCTAAGATCATAATATAATCTTTATCTAATACCTACTCTGAGCATTTTAGTCTTAATTATGTAGCAGTCACCTTAATCTCAGGAAAATTGACCTGAGAAAATTCATACAAGCGAAAATTCATACGTATGTGTATTTATCAGGGTGATTGAAGAGAACTTGAAATGTAGAACGATCATAATTTTAATAAATTATTAAAATCAAAAAGAAGAAATCTTTAAAAAATTTAATGAAGGCATGTCAATATCATTATGAAACCAAAAATGGCCATTCTTTTTCTTTAATATTTTGCACTAAGATGTCTTTGACAAGCAAATATATATTACAAACTGAAAACCCTTCTTAGAGGGAAAGTTGAATGCTTTTAATATACAATTAAAAGAATTTCACTATATTTAACATGCAGTTAAACTAAAATATTTAATTATGATAAATATTAAACTTTTTTTGCAAAAATTAAAAAAAAAATCGAGCTTTTGGGGAAAAGTATAACAGTGAAAATGCTCAAGCTTTCCATAGAATTAAATGTTTTATAAAAATGTACAATATGGCGATAAATTGAAGAAATACAAGAAAATATCGCATTTCATGACAATAAGAAAATTGTTTGACTTCAAAACATTCCAAAAATTAAGCCTAATTAAGAAGAAATAATTTGAAGATTTCGAGTCTCAAAGATAGCATTATATTATAACCTTACATTTTTAATATGAATTAACATGTTGTTTTGAGGAAATGGCGTCAAGAAAAATGCGTGGTCATAAAACTGAGGATCTCTGGTGTTGGACTCAAAACATTGATATTATAATATATTATGATTATAATAATAAAATTAAGCTTGCTTAAAATATATATTTGCATTACTGAGATATATATTTAGTTTGATCTTTCATCGTCTGCTTTTATTTTAATATTCCAAAAGAATATTTTTGAATACTTTAATAATTTATCGTTTAATCGTATTTTAATAATTGGATTTTTATGGCCGAATCGTCTGTTTATTACCCTTTTTGTTGTTGACATTGGCAACATATTTGTATAAAAGAAATTTTTTCTCATGAAAATAAAAATACACTAGGAATTAGAAGAAAATATTCTCTTTTCTTGATAGTAATCGCTTCTGTGAAGCCTGGGCCTAGGAAGTACTGTTATTTGCCACTAATTAATATTCATTTTAAATAATTCTTCTTTTTCGAAAACTTAAAAAAAAATCATAGTGCATGTTAAGATAAAATTAGTAAAGTCTCTATTTCAGTCTTGTTCTTTTAATTTTTTTTTATTCTCGGTCATTTTATATTTTTGCTTAGATATAAATTAAGACAACGCATTTCTCAAAAACTCATTTCATTACGAAAGCAGTCATTAAAGACGATAAAAATGCATAACCTTAACACTTTTAATATTGGAATAAGGAACACGTATATATATATATATATATATATATATATATATATATATATATATATATGCACACACACACACACACATATATATATATATAACATAACACACTTAGAACGGAATTAAATTTATTTAAACTTTTAAATATTACTATTTAATATTTTAATTTCTTCGTTTTTGCATTTCAGTAACTTTTCATTTATTATTTAATTTTTCTGGTAAATTCTTAAAGCTTCTATTTTGATTAGATATTTTGACTCAAAATATACTTTATATTTATCTCGATTTTTAAATATTAAGAATTAAGCAATGTTCATCTATACGAGCATGTCATGCCTTTCTTTAGAAGAAGGAAACATTTATACGATTTTAAAGACAAATAACAAAATCAGCAGCAGCTTATAAAAGAACTCAAAGACCAAAGAGATAGTTGGTACAGGAAAAGTTTGCGTAGAAAATGTGGAAATATTATAATAAACAAAATATTTTTCTGATGACAATTACTCAGTGAAAACCGAGAGTACTTAATTTTTTTAAAAAAATTATTAAAAATATT
This sequence comes from Nephila pilipes, assembly GCA_019974015.1. NCBI lineage: Eukaryota > Metazoa > Arthropoda > Arachnida > Araneae > Nephilidae > Nephila > Nephila pilipes. The sequence continues at coordinate 125,571 of BMAW01064934.1, read as the reverse complement.
AAAAATAAGAAATTTTTACTTCCAAATGATATGTAATTAACATTAATTTTATTCTTTTTAAACATAATATCAAATTATTTATTTATTTCAATTAATTTATACTACAGTTCTTATACCAATTATTTAAATAAATAGTGTTTTGAAACAAGTAACAAATGATTTGAGTATAATTTAAACTTTTATAAATAGAACTCCTACAATTATGTCTCAAAATTAATAAACATCCTTTTAAAACTTATCAATATTCTAATGTTGGCATTTCAAATGCCAAATAGACCCGTGTATCACCGTATTCCTGTTAAATTTGCATTTGTTCGACGCAATTCTCGTAAGTCGAAGTGTGAGGTTTACTTCTGTTTTTATGAAGACCTTTTATGGCTTTTTCCGATTCTAGTTCTTCCAAAGAGAGCCCACTTTCAATCTAAGAAATTTATGCAAATATGTAAGAAATAAAACGAATAACATTTCCTGCGATTTTTTTTTTTTTTTTCGTGAGCTATCTCACTATGAAATTAGGAAGAAGAAATGAAAGATTGAGTTATAGGAGAAATTGTTCGAGAAGAAGTTGAGTGAAGAATATATCTCAATTCTGTTTTGTTGACAGTGATAAACTGAGTATAAATTTAGTTTTAATTTCAGTAGCAGTAACTTTATAACTTGCATCTAATTTCCCTTACTGATATTTAGTTGTACTTTCTTTACTTATCATATAAGTTTTATCATAAAAGTTACTTATCATATAACTGATTATGAAAATTACAATTACGTTTTTGAATATAATGAATAAAAGAACAAACAAGTTCTTAATCTAATTTTTATGAAACTCGCTTCATTTCCAAACACTTTCCTTGGAAAAATATCGAATTGAATTGGCGGAAACTGCGCAAAAGAACAAAGATTTCTGTCAAGTTATATTTTACTATAAATGATAAAATACAATAAACAAGTCTTAAAATCCCTTGAAGTGCATGCATTCTTTAAATTTATTTCATCAAATGCGCTTGTAATAACGTAAAAACTCTCAGTGCATTAACAGTGATTCTGATGTAATACTAAAAGGAAAATGAAATGTTTCCTGACAGAAATATTATTCATTAAGATAATTATAAGTATTTTTGTATTAAATTAACACATTTCAATTAACAAATGCATGATTAATTATTTTATGTTTACTGATAATTTTCTTTTCTTTTTTTTGCTAACACTAATGATTATTTATTTCGATTGTAATCGTATTATTGATAATGTTATCGATTATTTGATAAATGTTTTCAGGATTGAAAGAATTAATTTATAATATCGGTTGCATGTTCATGCTATATAATTACTCTTCTGTAATTGTTCTGGACGAATGAAAACAAAAATAATTTGAGATAAAAACCAACATTTTTATATGGTGGCGAAGTTTATTAAAAAAAATTATTGAAATATTAGTTAAAACTGGTTGCAAATATTTAAATATTGCATTGTTAAGCAAGTAAGAACGGTTCCCAATATTTCAGAGCTTTAGCTTGATGGGAAGTTGGTTAAATTAACGATAGAAAATTTGATGACATACTGATACACACACAGCCAGACACACCACAAATGAAATACATAAAAACGTTAAAACTAAATAATATTAATTTATTTATCCGGTAAATTAAATGGTTGGAATGCAGTTTAATCCAACCACCCTTGGCGACAAGAATTATTTGGCAGTATTTTGCCAAATGTGGCTACCCTGGTCTGTTTTTCGGACTTAACGTTCAGCCAAAAGAAATCGCCAAGTTTGGTGCCAATTTTTGAAATCACGCCAAGAGGTTGGGCTAAACTGCATTATTAAAGAAAATATTAATTAAAACTTGTCGCAAATGTCTAAATATTGCATTGTTAGTCGAGTAAAAACGATTCCCAAAGTTTCAGAGCTCTAGCTCGATGGGAAGTTGGTTAAATTAACTATCCAAAATTTGATGACACACACACACTCGAAATGAAATACATAAAAATGGTTTAAAAAACAATATGCATTTTGTAATTAATTAAATTATTGTGAAAAAGAAATTTCTATAATTGTTAAATATTTCTAATCATATTCAAAATTCTTCTTTTCACCAATAGTAATTATATAACTTTAGACAGAAAAAAGTGCAAAAATCGGTGGTATTTTCATCTTTGTGCAAAATCGATTACACTTAATGCTTTTTTAAGGGATTGATGCAATTAATTCTATTAAAAGAAAAAAAATATCGAATTCCAAATTTTATAGCTAAGTTTCTTAAAACTCTACCGAAATTACATTTTAAAACTAATTGTATTCATAAATGTAAAGAAATTCTTTTTTTTTTAACTGTTAACATTATATTTCTATAATTCCTTTTCTTTTTTATTTTTCTGCTCTCTATAAAGCGTTGAAAAAATATATTCAATAAAAAAATTAACTAATGAAAAAAAGGAATGAGTGAATGAGAAAGAAAAATTACTGCAGAAATTTGCAGTTAAAACTAATTTAAAAGAATTTTATTTATTTCCTCTTTCGTGTTTGTTTATGAAAGATAAATATAAAATTTCCTTCTGGATAAGAAGTATTATAAAATGGTGTCAAAAATACTTTTATAATTTAATAAAAAAAAAATAAATAAATGCAAATAACAGCATTAGACCTGCTATATATTAAAAGTTTTTGCGTTTGTAGAATATTTTTGTCCTTAGCATTTTTAATATTTAACTATACATAATTCCACATTTGGAAATAACGTATTGTAGAATATTTTCGCCTCACTCCTTTAAAAATAAATTTAAGAAAAACAACTAAATTTCTACTCAAATATATTGTTGTGGTTACTTTAAGGTTTTTATTTCAAATTTCAGTGATTTTTTTAAATAAAAGAATTTTCTAAGCCTCTCTAAAATTACAAATAAAAACAATTTCTGTAGTCAAATGATTTCCTTATGAAAATATAGTATTTTTCTATACTATGAAAAATATGTGAGAAGAAAATTCAAAAACAGCATTATATTACACTTTTTTCATTTTTAAAGTATTCTAAATTAATTATATTAAGAGTATTTTAATTAGTTATTCTCTTCCTCATACTTTTTTTAAAAACTGAGAGGTTGGTTGGTCTTATTAAAGTCGAACTAAAAGCAACACGAGAGCTATTGGAGACGGACCATTTAATTTTTAACCTCGGTCAAATGACGAGGACGACATCTGAACCGGAAGTCCCTCACCTAGCGTCCACACCACGACAATGGGAGAACTTTCCCCGGTCAGATTCAACATGCATCAGCCCCGGTTGCATGATGGGTCTTTGGTGGCCTGAAAGCTTGAGCCTACGACTCGACGGAAACCGCTACCGTTACCATTAGGCTACCGTGGCCTTGAGAACTGAGAGAGTTGGTGTTGGTTGTTTATTAAAGTCGCACTTGGAACTAAAAAGAGGGTTTTGTGCTACAGGCCTTGTAATTTTGAGCTTCAGTCAAATGACAAGGATAACACCTAAACTGCCAACCCATTCCCAAACTTTCCCACCATATCAAGAGAAGACTTGAAGACTTGACAGATTTAACATGTATCAACCCTGCAATAGGACATTTTTATAATGGTATCAGGACTCAATGGAAAGAATGGCCATGAGCTCGCGAGCAGGACCCCTCGACTAGAGGGGCAAATCTTTGAGCAAGAAATTGAATATTTGGATAGTGAAAGACTATCATTTATCTAACTTTTGAATACTTTAAAAACCTTTTTCCCAACATGCATCCTAATACATGCACACATTTCATACACTTTCTGTTTATGCATCATTTTTCTTCAAATAAAAAAAAAAGATTGAATTTTCTTAAGTTTTATATTTGTATCTAATTTCATTTTTTTTACCTAGTCACACATTTTTACGGTTATTATTCTAAGATAACAAACGACTTTAAATGCTATTATTATTTATTTATTTTTTTTATCAGAATCACTTTATTTCTGTCTGTATTCTAGGTAATCAATTAAATAGAAATATTTTTTCGGTAACAAATATGGTTCAGATATATAATTTCTCAGAAGATAAAATTTAAAAGGTAATTAATTCAAATAAGTATTTTAAAATCAACTTGATTGATTGGTTTTTTTAAGATCTCAATAGAAGCAATACGAGGGCTATTGGTGACTGACCTCGTAATTTTGAACCTTCATCAAATGACGAAGACGACACCTGCCCAGGAACCTCCCTTTCCTAACTTACACACCACGCCTAAGGGAAGACTTCGTGATCCTCGACATATTTAACGTGCATCAGCCCTGGATACACGTCGGGTATTTAGTGGCACCAGGATTCGATTTCACAACTCGACAGGAACTAACGGCGGTGAGTCCGCGACCATGGCCACTAAGCTACCACGGCTTAAAATCATTTTGAAAGAAGCATTATGGCTATGATAAACAGAAAGTATAATAAGATAATGTGAATTTATTTAGCGAAACTTTAATAAACTAGCACAATTATTTCAACTTGATTTATTTACATAAAAAGTTTAATTAAATGTAATAAACTAGTTAAAATAACTTGCCATTGATGCATTTTGTTTTAAAAATGAAAGCTTCATAACTCAAATAAATTCCACATTCAATCCGATTACAATACCTTTTATTCTAATTGTTGAAAATTACGGTGCAAATTCGGGGGATTATTATATCAGTAAATTTTCTAACTGTACGGTGTATTATTCAAATAAAAACACATTATTTTCTTAAATGTTAATAAATAGGAAATGTCTTAAAAAATTATAATGTTTTTATTTTAGAATTCTAAATTCAATTCAACTCACTCCATGAAACGATTAGCAAAGAAATGATAAAACTAAAATTCCTAAGGTGTAAAGTAAAAAACGAAATGCCGGGTTAAAATTTTCTGCAAATTGGTTCTTAATTTTCAACGAGTTAATTCGAAAGTTGTCATCAACATAGTTGTCTTAGAGAATTTCGTTGCACTTCTACTAAACGCGTATAGCAATGGATTTATTTTGTGGACACAAATGAGTCAATTTATCATGAGAAGTTGTCAATTTCCTTTGTGCCTTAACGTTAAAGAGAAGATTTCGTGGGAACAAATTGTCAGATGCCTAGACAGAATTTATGCGTGACAAGATAAGCATTAAAAGGTATTTGTCTATTCGTTGTTTCTGTATTAAAATAAGATTGTAAACACAAGAAAGAGTTCTTCAGTATTTAACTGAAACGGTGTTGTACGAAACAACTCAGATTTATTAAAGACTCTTAATAAAACGAAAAAAAAAAAAAATAACAGTCTACCATTTGCCACATTTAAAATAAATTTAATTCCTCCATTTATTTTAACGTGCTTGAAAATTTGTTGGTCACGAACAAATATTACTCTTTCGCGTGAGTTAGGAATAAAATTGCGCTGAATAATTATAAAGAATTTTTTTAATATAAAATTTCTATTAATTGAATCATTATAATCAAAATATTTCATTTTTAACAATATATAGGTATTCAAATATCCAATGGCTAAGATTTCTCAAGTATACCTAACTACATAATCAATACAAGTTTTTATACTCTGCATTTTAAACTCTTTTGTCATTGTTCCGTTTCATTAACAATAACTTTCATATCTTTTGTTATTTTAACAAATGTTATGAATTCCTGAAAGTAAATTTGTGATAATACTTCATTTATTTTCTAACGTTTCACTTTGAAAAGGAACCCAAATAAAAGATAATTTAAATTTCTAATTTTTCTTTCAGACTTCTGAGAATCTATGAAACTTTTCATTTAGACATATATTTTTTCTAGAATTATCTTAGAGTTGAAAAAACTGACAGAGAATTCTTGGAGAAGGATAGATATTCCAGGATAGAAATCAAAAGATTAAGCGGTTTACTTATTGTATTGAGTTAGGTGAAATTTCTTTTAGATTCCCTCACCAGAAAATTCATTAGATTCTCTCACCATCAAATAAAAGTTACACCCAGAAGGAACAATGGAACGTAAATTCAAATTTTAAATTTGTCGCGTCTCTATTAGGTATACACATGATTGAAGTGTCAGATGTATTAGCATTAATGATGTCATCATGTACGCGACTTATTTCTACACTACAGATTCTTTAAAAGGTTCTCACAAAGCATGTAATTCTAATTCTTTTAAAGTTTAATTTATTACTTTAAGGAACGAATTTGAGCAGAAAACAACAGTCATTTGAAAAATCAGACATAGGACTGCATGAAGGTGGATAGTCATTCCCCTGATTACGAGTCGGACAGGTCGAGCAAATGTGACAATTTTACGCTTTTGGCTTTTCATTGGCATATTGTATAGCTTGCGACGAGTAGGCTCAGGTTGAGCTACACGGATTGTAATTAAGAATGAAAGAACGTAGAATCTCTCGGCAAGCGCGAAGCACACCAACTACCATAATTTCTAACATTATGCTCACAATGATGTTCTCTGCATGCCCCTGTGAGTGCCTGTGCCATCTTCATGCATCTAGATTCCTTCTACGAAAACCATTACTGAGATTGCCCTTAGAACCACAGCGACGTCTCCAGAGACTGAAATGGTGCCTGGAGCCCCGAAAGAGTAGCACAAGGCTATGCGGAATTGCAGCGGTTGTCATCTTTTTACGATGAATCTCACTTTGTCTTGGTGAGGATGGAAGCCGCACACGTGTAAGTAGACAAAGCACTCAATGCTACGTTGAATGAATTGTTATCACTCGTCCAAACGGATGGATGTAATTGCAACGAGTGCGATAATGCCCCATCACTAATGGTATATCTTCAGAGTCCCTTTTATGGCCCAAAAGGGCGATAGTGAGGTCCTTCTCCAATAGATATTCTTTTAGTTTAATGCCTATCCCCTGTTATCCCGCCTATCCCCTATCCCCTGACAACTACTTCTTATTCTGAAATCAAGTAGATAGATATTAATAGCTATAATTTAAAATATTATGTACATAACGATCAACTAATATTCTAAATAAATTTTATTCAGATATATGTAGTATATTCTTAACAGCAATTAAACTTTAAAATTATCCCTAACAATAAAAATAAAAAGACTGATTGTTTAGAAAGACTGTTATGTATAAAAGATGCAGTTGATATTTTTACTCACACAGCCATAAAGTAAATATATCTTTAAAGTTACTACATAATGAGGAAAATTGCTTGCTACATTTAAGATAATTGACTTCTAGTATATAAATGAAATTTAAACATGTTTTTCTGATTTGTATCATTATTTACAATTCCATTTTACAATTTAATGCGTTTAGTTTATCGTTTCAGATTTTCCCCATTTTTGTCTAATAAGTAGAATAAACTTTGCTTTCTCCTTCTCTGAATAGAAACAGCGTTTTTCTGGATGATATGGATCATTGTTTCAAAATATTTATTAAAATCCAACAGTTGAACATGAAACTCTATTTTTGAATATGGCTCTCTCTGTAAAAAAAAATTGCAAACGTTTCACAAATGTCATAAATTTCGATTTCCTACCGAAGAGAATAAAACAAGAGAAATTGATTATCATATACTTATTGCTAAAAATTACATCTCTCACACATCTCAATAATTTTATGTTCTATTTCTGACTGTTACACAAATGATGTGAAAAATGAAATCAGGATAGTTTAAATGTCAAAGAGCTCTTTGAGAAATGGACAAACATTGAAAGACTAACAGTTTCTTGCCAAATATGTGATTTCTATCTTATTTTATTACGTCAATGTGGAGTTATTTTTTCTCCTTAATTCTTTCTACACTTTTCAAAGGACCCTCTTTCTTCATAAGGAGAGGTTCGTAATTCAAATAACGTAATAAGTAGCTGAAAAGGTTAATTAAAAGGAAAAGTGCATGAGAACCTATTAAAAGTTCAGTCCTTTAAAAATACTTGCTAATAAAAATAATGCTGATTTTTTCAAAGTCTACTTTCTTATTGAAATCAGTATGAGTCTGGATAATTTCTTAAAAAATTAACCGAATAAATCACCATGGAATTCACAAATGACGTAAGTATACATTTTTTAATTCGTTAGGGAAGTCTTTGGACCATATATATTGCTTTTGCGAACGCGTTTCTCAGTTTTCTGTTTCATCAAGACAATGTTCGTGTTCATACCTTTTGTCATAGGCACAAAGCCATGGCCAGTCCCTTAGTCCATGGAAAGTTTTTGGGATATTATATGCCGTCAAAATCTCTGTGCCAAAGTTCAATCTGTATGTATCGGGTGAATCAAAACACCGTTTACAGCCTTTACGATTCCATGCATGACATGTGGAGGAATGCATTGGAAATATTTATGGCCCAACATTCTCTTAAGAGTAGTAATTATTTTGAATTTTGCATAATAGTTTTTTCAATACCCACGCTCAGTTACTAAGTATTTCTTGTTGTTGGTAAGTACAACACACTTTCAAATATCATTTCAATTCGACAATCTCTTCTAGGTGCATCTTTTTCTTTAATTTAACCTATTTTAACAGTATTCATTTCAGTTTTCTGTGAGATAATAGGTACAATCGATTTATTGTATTTCTTCGATAATTAATACTAATAAACTTTTAAAAAAATTGAGAGTGAAACATGCATTTATTTCTTTTAGCTCTACTTAATTCTTAAATATGTTTATTTTCAAAAAGTCAAACACTCTCCTCTACGCTCCATTTTCACAACTTTTGAACAGTATTAAATTAAAACAAAAAAGATAAATTTCTTCCTATTATATACTTGTATTCATCTTACATATATTAAGGTATGAATTGCAGGAACTTAATTTTTGTAAGAAACATTTCCTTTTAGTCAACAATAAAAATAATAATTATCGAGCAATTTTTATACTTTTTAAAACCGCTTTTCATTTCCCGGAAGCAGAATTTAATTATTGTTGTTGTTAAAAACAGAAAGACTCTGCAACATTCTTTCCGCGATGCATTAAGATACTCATTTCTAAAAAGCACTTTAATAATGAAGCAAATAATACCCATCGCTCTTTCCGGAATTTTTTGTAGAGAAATTTCGCTGCATTTCATTCTAAAGAAACAAAACATAATTTGTATTTTCAATCAAAGCTTTCAGGAAATGAAAAGGAGAATATATGTCTCTTCTAAACAAGCATATTTTAAAAATCTTTTTTCCCCCTAAAGTAGAGATTCTAAAAAAATATACTTTGAAAATGGCGGAACTTAAAAACATTTTTACAAACAAATGTGACCTTAACGTAATGCATATTTTAGCTCCACTATGCTGATATTTTTTTAAAAAAAATTATGCGTTTTTGTGTAGTAAAAATCATTATCAGTAATTTTTATGGTATCTGTAACATATACTTTTTTTATATTTAAAGACTCAAAATTATATATATAAAATTTTTCGGTAAATACAAAATTGTTAATGGGGAAAACTTTATTTCAAAATATTTGTGATTTGCTGCTTCAGAGATATTATATCTTATCTAAGTTTGAACAGAACAGACAAGCTGTGATAATATCTTATCACAATTTGTCTGTACGGAAGAAAAACTAACCGATGTACTTTATTTTTTTTTCTTTTAAAACTGAAAATCAAAATCGCTCTCCATTATTATTAACTACCTAACAGAAAGATTCTCTTTTAGATAATCTCAGAAAAAAAAATTCTTCTCTAGATAAAATTATATGACGCCTTTTGAAGTAACTTTAATACAACATACTTTCTGAATTTGATTAACGACTTCCTGAAAAGAAATCTGTCATCTTTTACACTCATAGCTTTCTTATTCGACAATCTCTCGAAAATACTGCCTCGGAATTAAAGAGAAAAGTTAGAATTATCTACAGATTAATATCTTTTAGACGGATAATCGATTCTATAGTGACATTGCGACATAATTAAACACTATTTCCGAAATATAAAATTAACTTTCTCCTTTTTATTAAATCTAATCTTTGTTTTCTTTCGAATAAGTCTTAAATAAACGTTATAATTTTCTTTATATCGAAACCTGTTAGAAGATGTATTGTACAACATCAGAGACATGTACATGATGTGATCAGTAATGAACAAGAAAACTCTTATAAATATTTTCATTAACAAATCAACAAATTCATTATGTTGATTTCTATTGATAGTATTTGGTATTTTATTTAAAGCACAACTTTTTTTTCCTGGTATTTTTTTCAAATAAATTTCAGAAACACAAGCAAATTAATTCTTAAGTTATAAGTTATGTCAAAAAGAAATGTTTCATGATAGTGATTGGTTTTACTAACGTAGCACTAGAAGCAACACGAAGGGTATTTGCTACTCCTGTTCTTAATTTCGAATTTTTTGTTTGTTTGTTTACTTAATCTCTTCATTGACAATACTTTTATAGTGAGAAAAAAAAGAGCTTAATTTTCTTATTACGATTTATTAATTTTATGTTGATAGGAATTCAAAAGACATTAAAGAGGGGGGATGAATAAAAAGGTTCAAAAACTATTAACGTCAAAATTTGTAGCCGTTGAGCCTTGATAGTAATTTATATAAGTGAAATGATTTCTTAAAGTAGGGAAATACCGATTCTTCACAATTCTCACAAATAAAACGAGTTCGTCTAATACAATTGTTATCGTAATATCTTGGAAGATTTTTTAATTCTCTTCTTAAGAATAATGGCCTATACACTCCAGTCTCTGACTCTACTACCCTATTCCTAACTCTACGCGGTATATAACGTTATTACTGCAACGAAAGTATAAGATTTGTATTTTTCTAGTTCAAGGATTCGTTAATGAATAATTAACACATCAATCAATAACTCCCGAGACTAACATCGAAAAAAACATTTTTTTTGCAAAATTTTTTTTATTCATCAACATAACACCTTTTGTTAATCACCTTTTAGGGTGATACAATCGTTCCAACGCTTTTCCAAATCTTTCCCCCCTCCCAATTTTTTTTTTTTTTTTTTTTCTTTTTTTTCGCAATAAATCTTTTTTGTTGCGAGTAAATAGCGATAAACAGCTTTCTGAATCATCGACTCGTTGCTGTTTTTGTTCCATCGAAAGCAATCGCGACACCCACTTGGAAAAAACCTTTCTCATGCTCAATTTTTCATGAAGGATAGTAAATACACTTCCATATGATATCTGTGTCATCTCAGCAATCTCACGGAGCTTCACTTTACGATCTTTCATTATAATTTTTGTCACTTCACTCACATTTTCCGGTGTAACGGCTTCCACAGGTCTACCCGAGCGTTCCGCGTCATTTGTGACGGTACGACCACGTTTAAACTCGGCAAACCACCGACAAATCGTTGCTTTTGATGGACAAGAGTCCGGGTAACATTTTTCAATCCATTGTTTCGCTTGCACGGTGTTTTTACCCATTAAAAAACAATGTTTTATCAGAACACGAAACTCGGTTTTTTCCATTTTTTAAACAAACTACAAAACGACTTTACTCCAACCTCGATAACTCAGCTGTTTCTGGTCCGATCGACTTAAAATTTTGACACGTTTCAAGCAAAGGTTCGTACTCTAGAAAGACCTGGTTACTGGTTTACTACGAGCGCCATCTCTGGGTTAGTCTCGGAACTTATTGATTGATGTGTTAACTAACAAGGTTTTGTTCTTTTTATTAATGATAGTAATCATAATTATAAAGCTCTCTATATATAATCACTATATAAATATCCGCATACAGGACCAAGGTCGTCAAGAGATTTAAGGTAACAGTATATCTTCCGAGAAACTTTTTCGGAATAACTTAAATTTGGCTCACAAATGCCTATTTTATGACATTATGGGGTTCAAAATTAGAAAAAGATCGAAGAAATGATTTGTTATCGTAGAGTTTTACTTGAGAAAAGGGCAATTTATATAAATATATGCAAAAAATTAAGATTTTTCGCGAAACAAATTAACTCAAAAGGAAATAAGTGTATTGACATTTTGTAAATTGAATATATATAGTACTGAATATACCTTTAACTAGTGGAGAGTTGATTAATATATTATCATTATTCGTCTTACGATTGTAGTTATGGTTGTTCGAATTCCAAACAGTGAAAATCTTCTTCTATTTATAAAATTCTCAAGAATATTCTATTCCATGTGAAAGCATTTTAAAAATGTACATATAAGATTTCAGGTTAATTGATGCCTATAGTTTTGAGATATGATTTAAACTAAAAAATAGAAATTTAATGCATATTTCTGCACATTTCTTCTTTCGTTTGATAATTCCAAAAAATATTTGCAGTATTTTTGAGTAAGCTCTTTAATTTTTTTAATGGGTTTGAATTTTCAAATCAAAAGATATCCCTGTGCTTTTTTTTTTATTATTAAGTATGAATGATGTTACTGACAAAATTAATGAACTCAACTTCTTTGAAAACTTTTCCTTTAATGAATTAAAAATAATGAATGATTACTAATTTTTAACGTATCAGATCATTAAAATTTATTCACAAAGACTGCTATTTTTTAAGTAAATTTGTACTGTAGTATAATATTCTATACTCTCTATAGCATAGTCCGTTGATGGATCTTTTTTTTTTCAAAAGTCCATAAATATGACGCCCTTGGCAGCCCTAAGCATCGTCACCACAGCTTTTCGAGAAGATGAGAACGTCTTCGTCTTCTTGGGAGCAAATTCAAAAGGAAGCAACTCATTGTCTTATTTGTTGCTTTGCTTCTAACTAAAAGTGAGGAATCCAGTTTTCATTGATGTCACAATTGGACACAAAATGAAGACGACAACCCGTTGTGACTCTAATCAATGTTAACATACGCATCAGTGTCATACTTGATTTTGCACTGCTAAAGATATGGTAACACGTAATGCTAACACAAACTTAGCTAAGCAATACCATCTGTCTTCAAACACATTTTTGATGCACGCTCGTATGTGTTCTATGCAAAAATATAATACTTTTCAAATATTAGTTCTTTATAAATACATTCCCATTTTTTACGTATATTAAAAATTGAAAAGGGTATGTAATAAAAGGTCAAATATTATACAAGATGAATTTATATATATATATATATATATAACTTCTAAAAAATTAGAAAAACTTATAATACATTTTTATTTCCGTAAGAATTTCATCAAATATTAATGAAATGGAAGTTAACTGGTCATGTTTACTTAAATTTATAATATTAATATAATAGTAGAGAGTATTTTATTAAAAATTAAGTACATTTGTTTTTGAATTATTCTCGGTCTTCATTATTATAATCTTCATCTAAAACTCTAAAGGCAAATCATTGAATAAGTACATCGATTCATATTTAATTTAATTTTATTAAAAAAATATTTTTAATTATTTATTACATTTCCATCATTTAATTCAAGGGCTGTTGTGAAAATTTTCATTAAACAACATGATTAAATTAGTTTTATAATTATTTCAATGCATTAATTCAATTATATTTAGTAATATAATTTAATTTCAATTTGGGAATTGGCTTTTCTTTAAAAAAGCAGTAATTATTACATGAAGAATGTAATGTGCAGAAAATTACCATTATAGTTAATAGTTTGTTGTGTTTAATATTAATTATTATTTTTAATAATTAATAATGGAATATAATTATAACAGTAATGATGTGCAAAAACAATATGCACGATTATTTTAACAGGGCTGATTTTTCTTGTTTATTTATAATTAGTAGGTTAAAGGGCCATCTTATTGCGTATCAGAGATAGAGTGATCAACAAAAAGAAGTATGCATGGCATACATAATAAGTAATTAACAATTTTGCTCCCCCTACAAAAAAAAATTTAGTAAATTATAAAAACTCGGTTAATTTTTATTACCTTTAGAAAATTAAAACTTTTATCAACTAGTAGACTACCAAAGAGAAAATTTTGCAAAACTGACGAAACTTTTGAACTTCGAATATTTTACAGTTTTTTAAAATCTTTGAAAATTAGCCATTTTAAATATTCGAGGAGGGTTTTTTTACAGATTTTCAAAAAAAAAAAAAATCTTTTAAGAATTTATATTTTTGTTATTTATAAATTTTTAAGTTTATTTTATTTTGTTTTATCATTTAATTATGTTCAACTGCAAATCTAGTGATTTTGAGTTTTGTGATATAACTTATTGGAGTAAAATTGTAATTTTATTTTAGATTTTTTTATTCTCCTTAATTAGTTAAAGGAATGAAAATACATATTTGAGAAAAATATATTTTTGCTTTAAACTTTAAATAATATTTTGCATCTTACATATTATATTAAATGATAACACAGTAAATTCAAAATAAAGATATAGTTATTTTTTTTCAACTGCAATTCTTTATCATTATAAAGAAATGCAATACTTGTTCTAATTTATTACATTTTGTTAAGTTTCACCGGTAATTAAATTTTCATGTTCTCAAATTTCACACTTAGCGATGTTAAAGTCGAACAGCTAGTTCGAGTCTTGATTCCTGTAGATATGATGGTTGGATTAATGAGGACTGCTGGTTCAGACATCAAATGGCTCAGAATGGAAGTTAACACACAGAAATTCCAGTTCTAGTATCAGCCTCGTCACTTGATCACGATTCGGAAATATATCGTTATTAGCTACTAAAAAATACTAGTACAACGTTAATTTTTGATTAAACTATAATTCTTAAGATTTAAAAGGAAATATAAAAACAATAAACTCCTATTATTTCCTTTTTTGAAATTGATAATTAATAACGATGAACATAGAATTTTTCAAACAAAAATAAAAATACGTATTTTGAAATTGTCTTTGTTTAATCAGAATGCTTGGGATGTCTTCAATTTATACAGGTTTATTCAAACTGAATCATTCAATTTAAAAATTCCCTGTCTTCAAAGATAAGCTATACAGAATGATGAGAAATACATGAATACTAAAGAAAAATGTGGAAGTTTTATATTGGGTACAACAGATGATCCTCGTGGAATCTAAGAGAAGTTATTTACTGAAAGCTGTTTTAGGAGTTTTCATGGAACAAACTCGCAATTTGATTGGTCGCAGTGGTCCGGATGACTTGATGTTTCATAACTGGCCTACTAAGTCACCTGATTTTAAACCATTCTATTTCTTCCTTTGTCAGTATGAAAAAGTTAAAGGGAATGCGCCACCGTTACCAACACATTTATAAACAACGGATTTCTGCTGTTGTATAATAAATTTTAACTGATGCTTAGAAGCGTGCTTGGTAGGAATTTGCATAACAGATTAATATCATACTTGTAACTAAAGGAAGTTATATGGAACATTTGTAAAAATACCTTCTATGTTTTGCTTTTGCATCCAAGTTTATTTATTATTCTATGACGTTTATTTATGAAAATAATACATTTTGAAATTGGTTGATTTGTTTTGAATAACCTTGTAAACTTGCATAAATCTTTCTTTTACTGAGCTGACATGTGACATTTTTTATAAAAGGTGCCATCCTCTTCTAAAACCCTCCATCTTTTCAGTTATAACAAGCTCCATGAACAAAAGATGACTACGTGCTCTGCTTTTCATTACCTACTCTTACAAACACGTTTACCGAAGTAAGAATATCTAAACAACTTTAATATTTTGCTCTGGAAATGTGTCCCTTGCCACCTCTTGATCGTATTATACATCACTGACGATAAGTGTACCAACTAACTTCTGCTCCGCCTTCCCGGGAGATATAGTGCTAAAGAAGACGATCTGTAAGAGGAAATAATTAAAGTTGTCAACGTTATGATCTTATTTTATTCAAGCTCCAATATTTCGTGTAGTATTTATCAAGCGGAACTTAATTATAGTTTAGAAGTTTCATCTTATTCTTAAATTACTACTATTAGTCCACACTCTCCCTATAGATATCTAGTTCAAATTTTTAATCGTTAATAAAATACTTTTTATTCATCCACTCAAGTTCAAACACATTTTTTTAAAATTGTAGTGGATGACACTTGATGTTGATACAGTTTTTTCAAATATCAATTGAATTTAATTGGTGAAATTGCAGTTTACCCAACCACTTGGCGCGATTTCAAAAATTGCCAAACTTGGCCATTTTTTGTGGCTAAACGTTAAGTCTGCGAAGCGGACCAGGGTAGCCACATACGGCAAAATACCGCCAATTAATTCCTGTCGCCAAGGGTGGTTAGGCTAAACTTCATTCCAACAATTTAATTTACTGGGTGAATTTATTTTGCCACTTAATATTGTGATTCTGTCATATCTATATTCATATTTATATTAACGGTAATTACTTAATAAAGAGTAACTAAAATAAAAATTTTCTTTGTTGACCTAAGTAGGAATTGATTTAAATATTTTTTTTATAATACTTATTAAGCTTAACAATATTCAGATATTTTACTGCAATTAGAAATAATTATTATTAATTACCTGTTTATAATATTTTTTTATAAGACTTTGATTGTTATGTGATGCGATTGTGACTGTTTATTAACTTCGCAATGAGAAACAACACGATGGCAATTCGTGTCAAACCTCATAATTTTGAACCTCGTTCCACTGAAGTGAATGACTCGAATTGGCAATTCCTTCTACAAACTTCCACACCATTCCAACGGAAGGACTTGGAACCTCGACTAAATTTAACGTGCACTACCCACACTATACAACTAGTGATTAAAGGTCTCAGGACGCACCCATTACTCGATGAAAGCAAAGCGGTATGCGAACATGACCAAGAAGTTACCACGGCCACTGCTGGTTGTAGATATTAGAAAATAATTATCAAAAATTAAAAATTATTATTCATGGTTTGTTATGAATATGTTATTATTACTATGTTATTAAACACAACACCTCGAAAATTGAATAATAAGTTACAAATTTAATTCTAATTCTTTTATAGATATTAATCCATGTAAAAGCGTTGAACGAAATACTTATTGATTTTAGAAAATTAATTGCAAATTAAATTGATTGTTAAGAATATGAAAGTTTAAGTGAAGCATTGATCTACACAATATCAGTATAATATTTTTATTGTATTTTATTGTTATTCAAATATAACTGGAAATAAAAATAGAAAATGTATTTGTAAACCTATGAATGTGTGTGTGTGTGTAACTGAAAGTACGTTTTGAATCTCATTTTTTTAAAAAAAATATTGGTTAATGGAACATTATATGTGCATTTAGACTAATTAATAGGTCCTAATATGATTAAAAAAAGGCAGTCAACAAAAATGTGTAGTGTAAAGACTTCAATCACGTAATTAACCACTCCTGATATAGATGGCAGCACAAAGTCGCCTCCAATAGTTCTGTGATGAGGTCGTAACCGGTTTTGGCTGGAAGAAAAGAATTCGGAAGATTGGCGCGAATCCTATCCGTTGGGACCAAAAAGGACGTTGAGTATGGCGGATAATAGTAGAACTGTGATGTTTTTTTCTTCGAAACTCTTGTGTTGAGCGTGTGTGATATGTTTACCTTAACTGTTCAAAATGTTTTATGTGTTCTGTAATATCCGTCTTCTTGTGCTGTTCTGTGACGTCGTGTAGTAATAAATTAAATTTTAAAGAATGAAGAATTTTTATTTCGAGTTGAACCTGTCACAGTGGATATAAAATAAGGAATACACGATGTTAGGTTCAAAAGACATTGACATTATGATTATAATAATTATATTTATTCTTTTAAGATATATTTACATTGCTAAGAAATTTTTTATTTGGTATTTTATCGTCTGCTTTATTTTAATGTAATAAATAGTATTATCTGATTAAAGAGTATTCTCAACTTTATTAATTCATTGTTTGGTCTTATTTTTTTAATATTTAATTTAACAATTGATTCTTATGGCAAAATCTTTTTTTTTTTTATTCCTTTTGCTGTTATACTGGAAATGTTTATGTACATTAGAATCTTTTGCTCGTGAAATTAGAAATGCATTGGGAATTCTGAAAGTGTTTTCTTGATAGTAGTTGCTTTTGTGTAGCCTGGAACTATGGAATTTCCTCACTTTATTCTCGTATTCCCTTTAAATCATTCTACTTTATCGAGAACTTAACGCAGAAAGAAAATAAAAAAACTTAAGCACTTGTTAAAATGAAATTTAGAAAACCAATTTCATTTTTTGTATTTTTAAATACTTAACATGATATAATGTATTGAAATAATGCAAATTTCAGAAAAGTTGCGCACAGGATAAAATTACAAAATATTACAAATGTCAAACGCTAATATATCTGATATGAAATTAATATTAAGAATGTTTTATAAAAAGGAAAAAAAAAAAAAAAGTGCTTCGCAGGTATATCGCACTCATGGAAAATCTTCTAAAAGAACCTAGTCGTTTGAAGTTTACGACTGAGATAGATTCCCCGGAAAAGTGCGAATTAATCCCAAAGCAAAATAATCCGAGTCATAAGAGGGGATTATGATGTTATCTGTCGCGGAGATTTATCTGTATAGCGGATTCGTTGCTTTACTATCCATTATGGATCAGCTAAATGAGGTCACGATTTCATGATATCGATATTACAAACCTTAAATATAACAAAAACAACTCGTAGGGAAAATATTCTGTGTTATTTGAAGGAAACAATTGCTAATAAAAGCTTATTTTATATTATATGCTATTCAAGATAGAGTGCTGTACACACTGATTAATTTCATTCTGTTTCAAAGAAAAAAAGCACTCTTACATTATGGTCTATTAGTTTAGAATAGGCACTTCAAGGTCATAGATTGCTCCCTCTGCCGTCTGTAACTATGGCAACAACAGTTGAGAATAGACATCACTCCCCCTCCCCCCTACTTCGTTTTATTTTCACAGACTTCCATTTAACATGGAATTTTGTGTTTCATGATCATCGTACGATTTTTTTTTAAATATGTATCATTAATTTTTTTTGTTTAAAATCTGTATAACATTTCATCAATATTGTTAATTTGTAATTTAAAACTTTTAATTTTCTTAAAAGTTTATATAACGTAACTAAACAACTCTAGAACTTTTTAAATTAAATAAATTTTTATACGCATAGGTATTATATTAATATTTTATAAGGATATGTTTTAATAATTTATATATATTTTCATTTTTTAAAATTTTTTATCATTTTGAGAAATAGAAACACTTTCGTTGTAGATATTTTAAATAGACTATGCATTTAACATAAAGCACATCCAAACGCAAAGGAATTCAAACCTCAATTGAAGTATTGAAAATAAATGCAATGATGATGATAAATTAGTCACTACCATTGTAACCAATAGAGAAGAAACAAAAACGAATGCCCTTGACAAGCTTATTCTGAAGTAACAGACTATAGTCATATTGAGGAGTGTTATTTATCAGATCTGAATGCAAATGTATGTGTGTGTGACCTCAGAATACCTTTCTTTTTTACGAGTACATGTTTCAAAAGTTTGAAACTGGGTTCAGTGGCAAAATGACGGGAGGTGATATGGGGTGTGCCACCCCCTCCCCTCCATATTAATCATGTGTACTTTTTAAAACTAAAACATTTTTGCGCTGATTTTTTTAAGAAAGATTTCAGAAGAATTAATATTCTCTAAGTCCTATAGTCCACGTAAATATTCTTTTCGTCTTGAAAATAAACAATGAAAATTGAAATTAATTTAAACATATGAGTTGCAATGGGAGAACCTAACCCGATGAAACATTTTTCGCTACATCCCTGGCTGGATAATTTATATCATGATGTTTCACATTAAATTACCCATGCAAAATTTTAATACGTTACTACTACGTTTATGCACTACTAAAATTTCGATGTAAAATTTCTTTGTCTTTCTATCACTAATAAAAAGTCTCTATTAAATACTATTCAAAAGATAGGGTAAAGTATACTTTTCTATAGAGTTAGCATATTTACATACAATAACATGCAAATTTGAAAATTTCCAGTTTTAAAGTAAATAGTTATATCTGGAAGAATATTCCTTATTTGTTTCTTCATTCTGAATATTCATCATTATTTATTCTGTATACTTTTCATAAACTACAATTAATCGCAACAGCATTTTTCATTTGGGTGATCCTTATAGTTTGTATTTAGATTAAAGATTTTATAGACAACAGAGATTTAAAAATATTGAGTTTTTAATAACGTTTTAATTTAATAATATTTTTTTCATCGTGAAATGCAGAAAAAGTTCGAAGTTTTCCTTGTATATATATGCTATATTTACAATTTCGGATCAAAATTTTAAAGATTAAATTAACTTTCTGCTAACTTTTTTCTGTAAATTGTTAGATTAATAAATATAGTATATTTCTACACAATTAAATATAATTCCAAGTTGGAAACTAATTTATGTTGGGCCTATTAAAACCGATAACATGTAATGAAGACGCAAAAGAAGTCTATTCAAAACAAGTTAAGTCACCCATAGAAAAATATGTTGTATAACCTTAACTAATGCCTTTATTAAGATTTTGTTCAAAATGAAATACTTTATTTTTTTAATTGATGAAAATAAAAAAAATCATTTTAAACAAGTTTGACTATTTATGCTCCAATTTTTGAATTGAACGAAATATCTCCTTAAGCCTTTTTTTTTATAATTAACATTATAAAAGCATATTAGAAGATTGGCATATCATTCATTGGAACTAATAAAGTCTGATCACTTCAGTTGAAAATATTTCACAAGTATGAAATTAAAAAAAACACAATATTTCGCTGCCCCCTTTTTAATATCATGTATAACAAGATACGTATACCTATTCTCGATGAAAATCAAGAAAACAATTTTTTTTATTCAAGCATAACAATACATTGCAAACATCACATTTCGAGTAGATTCGATTCTGTATAGAATTTTTTTACCCACAATTCCCAACAGCCTTGCTTTTCTACTAGGTAGTTCAGTGTCACCACCAGAAAAGGTGTAAAAAAATAATAACGAAATGATTCAATAAATTCTGAAATCGGTGATAAAAATAGGAATAACCGGAGTAGTATTTCCCTTTTTCTAAAATCTCTTGTAACAATTACCTCTTACAGGTCTTCATGTTAATTACCGTCAACACCTTCAGCTTTCTGGAAACCAGATGATGAAGTTGCTGGTGGATCGTCGATCGACATATCTTCATCAGATGAACGTTCTATGGGTGTGTCACTGCAGTCCGAAGAGAGGCGTTCAAAGACTGACATAGGCTCTTCTGCTATTAGAATGATCAACCTGAGCATACACGGAATGATATAGATAATATTCAAATGGCTGAAAAAATACACATCTTGAAAATATCAATGAATTTATTCAAGCACAAAACATTCTTACTGATTATTTTACATTCCGCATGAAAAGAAAAATACATACGCATAAAAATAAATAAAAATCGAATTTTAAAATTTATTTTAAGAACCATATCATAGGTAAAAAAAAAACTGATTATTAAAATCTTAAGCTATCAAGTAATACATAAAAAAAATTTAAAGACAATTCCTATTTAGATCAACAATTTTTTTTTTTATTTTAGTTACTTTTTATTAAGTAATTACAATTAATATAAATATGTATATACATAAGAGAGAATCACAATATTAAGTGGAAAAAGAAATTTTTTTCCAGCGATCTACACGCTTCGTCCCTGACTGTATTTATTCCTAAATTCATATCCTGCTAAATATCTTACATAAGAGAAAATTTTTTTCTCAAATATAAAACTAAAATTATTATTTGAAAAAAAAAAAATTTTTTATCCTACGACGAGATTCGATCCGAAGGCAAATGAAGAATCTACGAAGAACAAATATTATTTAATATTCGACACTTTCCACAACACAAGACAAGATACAAAACAGATATAAAACACAGATTCACGAATATACTACTTCATTCTGCTAACGAAGTCTCTCGCCTTCCATCGAGCTTGCACTTCTTGTGCTTGCGCTTCTCGTGTTGCGCTTCTAACCAAAAGAATACGTGGAGCCACCTGGCTACCGTTTAATAGTACATGGAAGGTAGTGCTATATTAAAGTGTTACATCCTCCCCCTATACTTTCGAAGGCCGTCTCGTGAGGTGTAGTAATATCAGACATGGCCTTTTCTCCAGCAGTTCCTCAAGGAGTCAATGGTTGCTTTCGAGGTCTTTCTCTTCTCCTGAGAGGCACTACAGTAGATTGAGTCAGTGTTATTCAAAAAAAGAGTTAAAGCCGATGCATGGTAAACACCTAAAGGTTCATCAGGTTTGTCACAACTGGCTGCCACAAAGATAGTAGGGGATCTCTGGGATACCAGAATGTAAAGCCCGTCTTTCCTAGGCATCAATTTTTCACTTCACATAGCACTTTCAAAATAAGTGTTAGGGCAACACACACTTAAACTTGCACACACATAGTGAGCTGATCAAAGGAGAAAAAATGTCCGACGGGGTCAGGCCACACGTTCAGGTACCAATGTAATCCCTCCAGTGTTGTTATTATTTTCAGGACAAAATAATGAGCAGCCGGGAGGGTTTCAGGAGCAAATATTATTTAATATTCGATACGTTCCACAATACGAGATAGGATACAAAACAGATATAAAACACGGATTCACGAACATGCTACTTCATTCTGCTTACGAAGTCTCTCGTCATCCATCGAGCTTGCACTTCTTGTGCTTGCGCTTCTCGTGTTGCGCTTCTAACCAAAAGAACATGTGGCGCCATCTGGCTACCGTTTAATAGTACATGGAAGTCAGTGCTAAATTACAGTGCTATACAATTAATTAAGTTTATAATTGCTTCTCCTTATTCAATGTCCTGAGAAAACCACCAAAAAAATTTGCAATGAAAGATGTTATTCATTCCTCCCCACACCTCACAGCTGAGGTGAAGGCAAAAGGGAGGAAATATTCAAATATAGAGCGAGAGACGAGGTATCGAACACAGATGGGAAAGGCATACCTCTTGACAGATTTTCTATGTGATTTCTGCTCTAAAGGGTAAAATATATATGAATGGTTAAACATCCTCCCTGTAAATAATACAATAGCTTTGTAAATTTGAGAATACTCACATTAATTAAACTTAATTACTTTAAATGAAGGAAATTTTTTACAACAGTTAAACAGACTCAATATTAATATCCTTCAATAAAGCCAGATATAAAACAATTGCTGCTTCATAAAAGGCTCAAATACATAATATAAAGAGACACACCTACTTAATATAATAAAGGCAGTAGTCAAGGTGCTGTTAATACACAGTAGTTTCGTGAGCATTGCGTAAAATTTCATACACAGTTTAAATTATTACATATTTTTTTAAACCTCTTTCAAGTTTACTTAAAAATATATGGTTTACTTGCAGAATGTTTAGTTTGTGTGCATGTTAAAGCAAGGGAAAAATACTTGCATCATCAACACAGTAAAGAAATTTATTATTCTAATAAACACTAAAACTTTTAATATAATACATTGAGATATATTAAATAAAACACTACCAAATCAAATTTATTTTATTTCAGTGTTTGTATTTGTTGTCTGTATCATTCAAAAACAAAAAAACGTTTCATTTTTCTTTATTCTCTTTCTCGTTTATTACATTTCTCATTATTACACTTTATCTTGTTATTACATTATAATTACATAATTATTTTAGTAATTATACTATTTGTATAATTTTAAGGGAATGAATTCAAAATTAATAATTTATTACTATATTTCAAAATCTAGATCTATTTTCTATTAAAAAAAATTAAGAAAGAATTTATAAATATAGGAAACAATGTGTGTGCAACTGCACACCAAGCATTTATGTAAATAAAATTTATTTTCATATTTACCTGTGTGAATTAATATTTACTTTTCTGTAAACATTTTATTTACCTATCTAACAAATGGTAAAATGCTAATGAAATAGGTACACACAATTCTAGTTGTATTTGTTTCTTTAACATTTATATTTATTATATATATTAATTTTTTACTTTTTTACTAATTTATTATTTTCATTTTATTTTAATGTAAATTTGTTATGTATTTTTACTTCATTTATTTGCTCGGATATTTTATTTTATATATCCATCTTTTAATTAAATTTGTTTATAATAATTTTAGAGAAATATATTTATTACAAAGATTTTCGCGCATTTCTCTTCAACTAACCTCTTGAGGCTTCCATATGGCAATAATGGATTTTAGAGCATTTTTTTGTAAATGAAAGGTGACTTAAGCAAATTACATTAGAAGTATTCAAGTGTTGTGAATAAGAATGATGTGATAATATTTATAAACAGGAGATACAATAGGATAGTAGTAATAAAGAATGAGAGATTGGAAAGTTTTTACGTCGAAACTAAACGATTGTTTATACTGATAAGAAAAGAAATTAGATTATTCGACATTAATGTGAAGCAATCGTCTGCGGACGGATGTTTAGTGGAATCCAGTTAACCACTTCAGTACTGACTCGGATCCAGCTAGGCAATATCAGAAAATATAAAATTTGCAATATTAATCGAAAGGTTAGGACACATATAGAGATTTGATTCACATACGTGATATTATGAAGTTTTAAATTTAACCATTCAATGATTCGAATAAATCTAAATTTATTTCCCTCGTTGTTTGACAATTTAATTAATGACTGGACTATATTTATATGCAATGACTTGAAAATATAAATTCAATACACCACACATTAATTATCATTGTGTGAAAATAATGTACGAAGGCTCTCTTCAACAACAACGCCAGAAATTAAAACGCCTTAATAACACGCCCGATCAAGACTTCCCTTTTCACGTAATTGATAAGAGTGCAGCAAAAAGCGACTGATCAACTTTTCTTCGGAACCAAGGTCAGCAACTCTTATCTCCCCCTCCCCAAGGATTCGAAAACTTCAAACGCCGAAAATTTTACAAGCAATTTCATAACATAGTTATTTGTTTGCTAAATATTTATTGACAATTTTGTAATAGACTATATTTCGCTGATTAATAACAAAATTGTGGTTCGTTGCTTTAATGTTATGAATGTCTCATTTATGTTATTTTTATAAATAATTTAATAAAATTGTTTTAAATTTGAATGTTACATTTTGGAGGAATGTAAAAAAATATTGATCACATCTGAAATATTGATTTTAGGTTCCCTAGTTATGAAATTACCATTTCTTAATTACTAGGAAGGGAATAAAGTACTCACGTACAAAAGTATGTAATTAGTAGTTAATTAAGCAGAAATGATGAAGCCTTTCAATAATTGTTAAGCATTTCTATTCATTCTCAACCATTTACGCATTTTTCTTTCCAGTAAAATTTTAATTGCAATTATTTTATTTTAACATAAAAAATAGATAAAAAAAATCAAAATTAATTACTTTTTGTGCCATGGAAAACAACTTATCATAACTAATTCCTGATGAAAATAATCGATTTACCATTTTATAGAAATCTTGTAAGATTTTAGGACCCGAAGAATTAAAAAAAGACTTATCTGAAATCTAAAACTTTTTAAGATACTTCGTTTTATTCACATTAAAGAGAATAGAGTCTCTAATCTTTTAATAATATTTTGACATCCATTTCTTAAGGAACTTTAAATAATAATTCCACCAATAAATTTTTACGGTTAAGTAGAAGTTTCTACTTTTATGAGCTATATTTCTCTCGTGAAATTAATGGCTTTTAAAATTTACTGGAATGTCTTCTTTTTAAATATATTTTCAGCTCCAAAGATATATTTTCTTTTTAGAATTCAATAATTTTTATTTCGGTGAAAGAAATAATGGTGGAGACATTTGATTTTAGAAAGAAAATACAAAACAATTTCTGGTTACTTATTTGTGAAATAAAGTACTTGTAGAGGGAAGATTTATCCCCATTTTATGTCATACGTTTAATATTTTATACAATATTTGGTTTAAAATACTTTATTCGATGTTGAAAAGTTCAACTATCTGATTTCTTAAGGCTCTAATCTACCGGCCATTTGTTTTCGAGGACGGAATATTAATTCAATGGAATATCTGCTATCATCCTCAAATCAATTCCATTTTACCTACCTGAATGCAAAAAGTGCGTACAAATGAGCAAATAAATATATGAGGAAAGTTTCTGTGCAATAACATTTTCTCTCCGAATTTTAAAAATATTTTTACCTCTATTTTAAATATTCGTTTGTAGGTTCCCTTACTTTAAAAAAAAATTCTAAAATATTTTCAGAAACTGGAGAAAAGAATGCGCAGTTCCGTTGCTGAGTGCGCAGTTGCATTTTTGGAATTAATTCATTGGACACCAAATTTTATTCATTTGCATGTGCAGTCCAAATGTCTTTACATACGAAATTTCAGTACAATTGGGCAACTACTTCTTTGTGCGTCGTTCTTTTTGTTATAGAGTATATATATGTGTGTGAGAGAGAGAGACAGGACATGGTAGGTAATGTTTTAATTACAATTAAGAAATAACTACAATATATGGATGAAATTTTTTCTACATATTAATTTATTTTTATATACATAATGCTGTAAATTACATTTGTTAATGGTTAATTGTTTGGTTACACAAATTGAAGTAATCCACAATAAAATTCATAAATAAAAATTTTTTTAAATGTTTTAAATGTTCTTTCTATGGGTATCATAGAGTCTTAATTATTACCTACCACAATTAAGCTAGAAACCTAATTTGTACTTATAATTCTTACCAATTCTCTTCATTGTCACCATCCATCACTATTTAATCAGCAGTTAACACACCTTATTTTTAATTGCTAATTAATAATTAATAATAGTACTTTTTCTCGTATAGCATAATATAATTAGTGTGTATTTATTTTTTACTTCGGAATTATACAGAAGCATTTATAAAGAAGAATTCAAAGATATTGTACCTTACATATTGGCTGGAAGTGGTGGAGAGATATTATATCCAAGTTTAGATTTTGAAAATATGTTAAATCCAGAAAAAAACATTTGTGAGACAAATTTGATTCTTTTCTCATACTGTAATATCAGCAATCCCATAATTTGATTTTTAAATTTAAATCATATCTAATGTAAGTATGTACATCATGAAATACAATTCCAAATTGAATATGAATCATTATTGACTCGATAAATATGGCGACAAATAAAGATATATCAAATGAAAGAAAATTTGAATAGTGTTAAGCTAAAAATAGAAATATTTTTATGTCATATTACGAATTAGTGTAAACTTTGCCAAATATGTTTGACATCAAGGATATTACTCGTACGATTATAATGTTACTTACCTTACTTTGATTTCTGATCAATCCTGCGCTTTGCTTAGCTACTAAATAAACATATCCTATTTAATGTATCATTTTTTACAATGTAATTTTCATATATAACTCTAATGTAATATATCTGCTAATACTGATAAGGGTATTATTTCTTGGTAATTTTATTCGAATTCATAACAAGTTTATAATTTCATGAACTTTAAATGTGAATAAACTAATTTGTATTAAGAACATTTCATTTAATTTTGTAAAAACTAATATAAAAGAATTTTTTGAAAGGAAATTGATGGTGGTAAATAAATTTTGTGTTAATGCAATGTTTGTAATTCATGTGAAATGTACATTGCACGAGATTATTGTGTTACAAAGCTTTTTATAATTGGAATAATTTAAAATATAAATTTTATCTCTTTTTACAGTTAATCCTGGATGAAAATGAAAGAAATTATTATAATTATTAAAAACAATTTTTTCTCTTTTAAAATGATACAGAATTATAGATTAAAACTTTCACTTCGTAAAATAAAATAAACTCTTAAGTTGGAATATTTAAAGGAAAAAAATTATAAAGTTTCATTACTAACAAAGTTAAAACAATCACATATGATAAGTTGTATTTTATCAGAAAAATTCAGATTTTAATTTTTTTCTTAAAGATGACTGAAAACGTTACTTCTTCCAATTGTTACATACATACTACTATTGCTGTGTATTGCTACAGATTTCCTTTTTTTAACACTTCGACAATTGCAGAAAATCTTTGTTTTTTTCCTCTAATGAACTCAAATTCAACGGAAACAAATTGTCAGATGTCTAAACAGAATTTATGTGAAAGATGACAAGCATCAAATTCTATATCTCTTATCAAAATTCATATATATATATATATATATATATATATATATATACAAGCAAGCATATATAGATAATTCTTAAATAATTTATATTGTCATTAAATTTATGTAATAAAAATAATAATGCAACAGACCTAAAAATATTCTTTTTCAATAAATGGTGACTTAAGAAATATCAAGCAATTTTTATATTTTCAAAAATAACCCGTCATTGTTATAAAGTGCCTATCATTACTCCACCAAAGCATTTAAGACATTCTTTGCTAAATTACACGTTAATGATACTGCAAGGAGTACCGCTTTGTTCTTTGGTTCTTTGTATGCTTTTTTTCTAAGTGAAAAGATTTTATTCATTTTTAAAGGCATAATACACGGTTTGCTCTAACCTAACACAACTTCAAATAGATGAAAAGAAAAAGTCTTTTGTTCTAAAGAAATTTAAAAACCCTTTTTATGAAACAAAGAAAACTCTTATGAAATACACTTCGACAATTGCAGAATTCTTGTAGCCTTTTCAGAAAGAATTTATTTTTTGTGTTTCATCTTAATATGAACAATGTACATTTGCTTCTTACTACACTGAATTTAAAAAGCGATTTTATTTTTGTAAAAAGATAGGGAAATCAGTATTTCTTCATAGTTCCTTTAAAAAAAGTCTCTTTCTTTCAAAAAGCGAATTTATTTTTATGAAAAGAATGGGGAAATTCAGTATTTTTCATAATTTCTGTAGACTTGCAATTTTTCAAAACAAGAAAAATAAAATAAAATGTTCTTTATACTAAAAACGAATAACAAAAATTTTATTTTAAAGCATTTATTTTCTAAGAAAATAGGCTTTTACCTTGGTTTCAAATAGATTCTCTTAAAGAACATTGTACTTTTTTTAAGTTTTTCGAAAATAAAGTTTTGCAGCCTTTAACAGTACTGTAAGATTTTTTATGTTGAGACTCATCTTCGTATGATATAATCTTGTGAAAAAAATATTTACCCGAAAATAATATTCTAAAAGGATTTGAAATTCGGTACATCATAATTTCTCAACACGATCAACAATTCTCAGAGAAGCATTCTGTCACCTTTTTCTTGGCTACTGTACAACGTTTTAACAATTTATCAATATCTTAGTGTTTTAGAAAATACGTTTTGGGGAAAGAGACAAGACCGAGTATTTTACCTTAGTTGTCTAATAAATCCATTCCACTACTAAAAATGTAGCAATAAAAACATAGCATTAACCGTTGACATGAAGGTTATTGAAAAGTGTTTTTGGGTTTATTAATACTAACCGTTCGTTAATCTCTAATTTTAGTTAATTGAAATGAAAACCAAAAATACAGCTTTTAAGGTAGGCGCGGATAGAGTCAGATAGACATAGAGAAAAAGACGCACAACATATCCAAGTAACATTTTTAATTTATTTACATTTTGTAGTCAATATTTAAACTTATAGAACCATATATTAAGAATTTTTATGTAAATAAATCATTTTAATCATTCTGATTTGAGGATTCAGTCCCTTACAAAATTCCATCACCAATTTGTCATCGTGATGAGGATCATATCCGTTGCAGGTATCTTGGGAGCTGCCTTCACAAATGGTAACTAAATCCATTAACTTTGACCATTAACTATTAAGTGACCATTACTTTGATCCTTATGTTACCATTAACTTTGAAAATGGTAATGGTAACTTTGAAATTCTAGCTTTGGATCGATAACTATCGATCTGCAATCAGAATATCAGACATAATTGGTCGGAATGCATGCTTGATTCACCATCTTAATCGTGGGTGAAGATAGCCAGTCTTCCTCAGATGAGGAGTCCTTTGCAATCTTCTTCTTCTTGCCCTTCTTCCCTTGCATTTTCTTCCTGGTTGCCATTCTATAGAATTTAACTTTTTCTCTCAGTTTTATTTTTAGATTCCCTTTTTGGTTTATAATCTTTTAAACTTGGTAAGTTTATTTGTAATTTGGATTCGTAGGGAAGTGACAAAATATCTGTTCTTTCAATCACCCCTCCCTCTCCGTGTACCGACAGCGAAGCACTCCGCCTTTCTCCATCGTTGGATTCCTGATTTTACCCCGCATCAAAGTAACACAAAACATGAATTTAATTAAAATTAGACCAACTTACAGAGATTGCAAATGCGATAAAACCGATTTAAAGGAGACGATTCTTCATTTACATCTTATTCTTTTACAAATAATTTTCATTAAACCATTGTACACTCTATGATTTAGACTTGTCTCTTTGGCCATCATTTATTATCTAACAAGTCGCTAAGCGAAAGTCTAATCACGCAAATATTACAGTCAAATAAGGAGATGATTGCTTTTATCACTTTATTGATATTTCTTAAGTCATGAATATGCGCTCTCCTCTCGCTACTTACCAACCATCAGTGAGTTTGTAATCAAATCTAACGTCAATGTGAAAGATGAAGCTTATGAGCGAACTCGAATTCGAGTGAGTTAACTTGAGACAAATGGATATTCAAGCGGTTTCTTTAGCTCTCACTCTGAGAGATGCTGGATGCCTGTTAGATAATAATTAATGTAGTTTCCCAAGCGTCAAATCTGCCCTAATAACTATTTATCATTACAAATTCTAATATTCAGCTATCCGTCTCTATGATATGCATTTTTTTTAAATCATTTAACAATACTTTTAATGTTAATCTAATTTGTGTAATCACATTTCATTGGATTGGAATGGAGTTAGAAATTTAAACATAAAAATCATAAAGTGAACCCAGATTTTAGTTAAGAGAAGTATGCTTATAACTAACGTTACAAATTTTCAATCGTAACATCCGTAAATGTTATTACTTTTGAAAACATAACTTATTACTATTTTAAAAAATAGATAAGGTGCTCTATACCTCTGGCACAGAGGTATATAAAAATGTATCATCAGTGTTTTATTTTTTTGAATAACAAGAGCTTGTGAAAAATGGATTAAGTTTTTAATTTGTTTATTTTTAAAAGTGTCTATACAATAATTGTGAATGACAGTGTATTCGTCACATCAAAACAAAAACAGCATTTGAATAATTGCTAAGTTTCTAAGACTTTACACAATGAGAAAATGACTAATGGGAGGGGGGAGATAAAGAGTTTTACGGTTGAAAAGGTAACTTTCGAGTTAAGGATTATTTCTGAAGAAATAGTTATAAGTTTCATATGTAATAATGTCAGTTTTAGTCATTTGTAATAATTACAGTCTCTTTAATAGGTATTTGAAGGAAAAACCTTACATTTTATTTTTACGTTTTGGTATTAGAAAAAAAATTATTTTGTCACTCATTATCTTTCTTCTTTTTAATTTTATGTTATTCTTCTCTTATTATCTCTAACACGAAAAAAATATCTTAAAATAATGAAGTACATTCCATTTTTTTTTAATTATTTAAGAGCATGACATGACATGGAATCTTCCATTTTATGTACCTGAATAAATAAATATTTATTCTTATAGTAAATAAATAATATAATAATCAAATAAACATTTACTCTCTTTTTCATGCAATGGCTTCTATAAAAGCTTTTTATCATATTTAATATGCTGCTCTTTTAGTAAAAGAAATTTTTAAATAACATAATTTTTTTTACTCTAGGAATAATCCTCTTATGTAATACGTTCCAATTTGATAGAGTAACAAACAAAGAACGCGTCAACAATTTTTTTTCAACTGCTGTTCTTTACTATCGTCTGATCTTTAAACACCTATTGTATCCGAAGTTAAAAGCTCTTGGATATTTATTGCCGTTTGGATGAAACAAAAAGATCTTTCGAAACATATGTAAGAAATTCTAATGTTGCAGATATCTAGATATCTTCTTTCAACGAATTTTTGGAAAATATTCTGCGATACTTCAGCATAAATCTTGAATCTTCCTCTAGAGAACTGAAGTATTCCATTTTCACAAATGTAAATTATCTTATACCCACCATCTTACAGTTACTACCAGCTCCGTATACGAATCTTAACTGCTTTCTTAGCCTTCCAATTATTTCACTTTGTAAATTCATTCCTTAAGAAGATTATTCCAACAAATTTCCGTACTTACCAACAAAAACTGTCTGAAGTAGAACTTAGTCATTTAATGCTTCGCAGACTATGAAAGTACCATAAAACTTCTAAGCTGTTTCTCCATTCTACGTAATCGTAAGTTAGAAAGCATTTTAATAAAAATATATCTTTTGAAATGATGGAATTGAGATCACATTTTATTTAGAAGAAGCAGATCAAATATTTAAAAATCAGAATTTCATTCGCAGTTTCATAGTACATAACTAGTTATTTTTTTAATTAATGATTAAGAAAACTTTTGCCACTTTTACGATTTTTGCATTTTAGAATTTATTTTGATAATTTATCTGAAATTTAATATACAATACTAAACCGAATTATGTTTAGAAGTCTCAACTAGATTAAAAAAAATATAACTTGTTATCCAGTTGTGAATTGAAACCAATTCTGATTGCAATTCCAAGTAATTAAATGATTTTATTCATGGAATTTTCACATTATTTTAGTACATGATTAATATTATTGCTATAATAATTATTTAAGAGTAATTTATTAATTATTAATTGTTAAGATAATAGCATATGTATTATAAGTCTTCTAGATTTGTTAAGAATGCTAAAATAAGAAACAATCAGTTGAGTATCAAAGTAATATGTTAATTATGTATCTAAAATTATTTCGCTTCATATAAATTAGTATGAGCTAAACACAGCATTGAATTTTTCAATATGTTTATAATACATTCTTTTAGTAAAGTTTTCTACATTTCTCCGATGTTTTATAGTGAAATATATACATGCAAATTAGTGAAAATATCTATCAGTGTAGATGGGAAATTAGTCCATGCGCCGGTGGATTCTGGTATGGAAATTACTGATGTCAAAAAGGACTTAGTTCCTGGAATTTCGGTTGAAGGAGCTTCCACGATTTATTTGAAAGGTATTTTCGGTCCGCGGGTTTGTATATGTTCTGATTGTATGTCCTTTAGTATATGTTCTGATTGGTCTTGCTACCGGATACCAGGTTAATGTGGTTCACCAGCAAGTGTTATGTGCTTTGGCAGACGTTTTTATGGAAGATGTGTTGCTTCCACCAGAAGTTTTAGACGTGTTGGGAGGAGCCCGGAGTGAAGAGAATTCACTGGCTCAAAGCTCTCAGTACCTGGGAGGTGACTCAGGAACTTTAAATGAAACCGAGGTCTCATCTAGAATTCTGCTAGAGAAAGCACCAGAAAATGATGAGGCTTCTCAAAGAAATATTACTTCATGTTGGAATGAAGTGGGAACAACAATTACTAAGGACAAGGAGGTGACCTCTGAGACGGATAAGGGAAGCATGGTGGCTGATAGTTTTCGCTCCGAGCAGGAGTGTTGTGCCGAATTAGCATTGGCTTGGGAGCACGCCAAGGAGGGCAAATGAAACTACTATGAAATAGATGGGTATCTATTTCATAGAGATAAAATACTCGGGGAGAGTATCGGACAACTAGTAGTTCCGGAATGCAGACGGACTGATGTGTTGAGACGAGTTCATACCTCTTTGTTCAGTAGTCATATGGGTCCCAGGAAGACGCTTGAATGAATCAAGTATTCCTTCTTTTGGGAGAGCCTGAGGACTGATGTTAAGAAGTTTTGTGAATCCTGCAAAAAGTGTCAACTTACTCGATAGATCAGGATTAACGACAGATCACCGATTACACCTGTTGCAAGGCCTGAATTACCATTTCAGGTAGTGAAATTGGATTTGATAGGTCCAATTGATCCACAAAGCTCAAAGGGACATAAATATATCTTGTGTCGGGTAGATCAGAATAGGTGGGGCGAGGCTGTGGCATTGACCAGTCTTAGTGCAAAGGGAACCTGCGAAACTTTGTTAAGCATATTTTCAAGGACAGGCATACCAAATGTAATCGCTTCAGATAACGGAACCAATTTACCTTTCCAAATGCATTGTGATGCATCGGATTATGGTGTAGGATGTTGTTTGATGCAGCAAGATGCCGAGGGAATGTATAGGCCAATAGCTTTTGCTAGCCAGAAATTCAAAGCAACCCAAAAGAACTGGGCAAGCTTCGAGAAGGAGGCCTGGGCAGTGTTATACGGGTTAAATAAGTTTGAAAAATGGATTTACGGTGCCAAGGTGGAGATCATTTAATATCATTAAGTACCTAAATCAAACAGCCCCCAAAAGTTCTAAGTTTACCCGGTGGGCACTGGCTTTACAGAGATGGAATCATTCCATCACCCACAGACCAGGTGTGCAGCATAGAAGTGCCGAAGCACTATCTAGATTGATATAAGGACTGTATTGTGTATATTTGTGTATTCTTTTTTCTATAATATATATTTTACTTAATATTTGCATGCAATCTCATTATAGTTTAGATCTTTCTGGGAACATAGTCACTTATTTCAATTGTGTGAACTATTTATTTTATTAGATGTGTTTCTTTTGAAGAACTTTGATTGGAACAATCAGAAAGACTATTGAATTTTCGTTATTATTTTTCATGTTTTCGAATTTTCTGGTTTAATTATTTCTTTGTGTGTGGTAAAATTAGCCACAAGGGGTAAAATCAGCCACAAGGGGCTAATTTTGCTCTTAGGTGGGGGGTGTAAGAATCTAGCACCCACTAGATAAAGCAGATATGGAGATCTGGCAGCGGGTCAAGTATAGAGAGGAGGACCTGGCAACGATGGAGGATGCATTTTTTGAATTCCAAAGGAATCGGTTGAAACTGACTTTTTTTTTTTTTTTTGTGATGTGTCCCTTAGTACACTGAAAATAAAGAAATCGGGTCTGAATGTTGTAATCATCTTTTTTCCTTTTGAACACCACAATAATCATCAATACTAGAAAAGAACCCAATATCTAACATTCATATTCATCATACTCCTTTTTAAATTAATGCCAACGGTACAGTGATTAGTGTAATAGTGGTTGATTCCAATTTTTTACAACGTTAAGAAAGATGAAATTATCAATATTGTCCTTCCTACCTCATCTAAGAAAGCCGTTAAATACTAAACCAGAATATACAATATCTTTCCATTAGTAATATATTTGCATAAATTACTTCGGAAGTGGACTTTGGCTTTCTGAAAGAAAGGAATCAATATGGCAGAATAAAAACATACTACATATGAAGCAACCAAAAATAATATCAAACCTCACAGATTCAGTAAACATTCCTGCCTCTTTTCAATTCGAGTGTTCTGGCAGCTATAATTTTGAAAATAATCTCCAGCTTAAGATAATAAAGACACGTGACAAGGGATGATAAGATGATAAGTTTACCTTAGAATATATTCCTTGAACATGTAAATATTATGAGGGATTAAATTAAGTATATTTACACGATAAGATGCTACGTTGTCTTTCACTCATAGTAAATCCTGTGAAAAAGTTTTGTATGTAGGTTAGGACTAAGACAAATTCCTTTGGAAACTTTGAATTAATCCCGAATCTAAACATAGAGATTAGGGCTTTATCGATCCCTGATATTTATAAATATAATAAATGTGATATCTTAGTAAGATTCACAGAATAACAAAATGACATTTAGTTTGTTCACATATCAGTGCAATATATTTTAAATATTGCGAAAAGAAGTTATGAAATGCCTGCAGTATTCGTTTATTGAAAAGATTAGAACTGTTTGTTTATTTTTCTTAATTTTTATTACACTGGTACACAATATCGGAAGATGGATCTTAATTTCATTGATACCAGTAACTTTTAGACATTTAAATTTAACGTAATCAACCAAGTTATCTCCGATTTGAGAAACTGGAAATTTTCCACGTTCTCGATTTAATACTTGGCTTCACTACTTTTTGTTTCATTAAACTCAATTTATATGAAATATTTCTCAGGATTTATCAACGTTCTTTTACATGTATAAAGGGTTTTAAAAATCTTCTAAAAATTATAGTTGTATGCTTTTTAATTGATGCAATAAGGATTGAAAATGAATAAATTACAATAATTAAGTTATGCAGTGGAAACGATTGTACGTATACGCTTGTTGTTATTGCACATTGTAAGGCTTACGATAAGTTTTCGTATGTTATCTCTACGTGCAGGTAGTGTTTGGTACTGCGAAATCTGAATGTCAAATAATAAATTGG
This sequence comes from Nephila pilipes, assembly GCA_019974015.1. Lineage (NCBI taxonomy): Eukaryota > Metazoa > Arthropoda > Arachnida > Araneae > Nephilidae > Nephila > Nephila pilipes. Next base: position 89,413 of record BMAW01064934.1, on the reverse strand, counting down.
TGATAGTGAATTTTCTAATATATCTAGAACACGTGTATGTTGCCTCGGGGATGTAAAACTTCAAATTATTCTATTTGAGAAAAAAGATATATGTTATTTGTCATTTTATCCTGAATAGATTTATACTAACCGTTTGAGGATAATCAAGAAATTTCAAAGGTCATTGAAACAAAGGTACGGTTTGTTTTTATAAAATCAGCATTTGAATGAACTTCTCACGCCCACATATTTTGGAATTCGATGTGTGTTTCAGTTTATTTTGGGAGAACTTGGGGCCAATGAGAGAACTTGCTGACAGATTTTCCGTGCATCAGCCCTTCTGCCCGGCGGAGTTTTAATGGTCGAACCCAAGACTTAATGGAAACAACACTGATTGCGATTGGGCGACTATGACCACTAGTCTACCGAGATGTCAGTGATGCTCTTATAGTGTAATGTTACTGGCTAGTATCATGATGGATAGTTGCACGACACTACATCTGAAGCCAACTGAGAATACGAGCTCTGATGGATACATTTTAGTGAAGTTCTGTGTTAAATTATTTCCGTATTATTATTTGAGAAACAATCCGTTTTATGAACGGCAATGAACGGCAATGGAGCGGACCATCGCACAGGCACCATCTAGGACTGTCTATACGCAAGCATATACATCTAGCATTCCTCGAATTTAAATCCGAATGAAAACGTTTATGATGTTTTAGGTGATGTCTTTCTACATGGCACCAGACTCAAACAAACATGGACTCCTTCCTTGCACAAAAAGAGAAATGGAAAAATTACTGCTGTATAAATCCTGGGTGATATTGTTAACCACATGCCCTGACGGGTTGACTGCTTCATCTGACTTCACGTGGGACAAATCACACATTATCATGTTTTTTTAGAGTTTCATATCGTTCTTTGCATTATTTGTTCAGATATGTGTTCGGGTCAACATGTACATTTTACGCCTACGATTCACCTTCTGTATTTAGTTTCAAAATGAATATTTGACACATAGTACAATGTCTGTAAAGAGGACGTTTAAAATTCCTAATTTTAACGTTTCAAGGATATTTGTTCTCTGTCCTTTGGATTTGTTCATCAGTGTGTTTTTAAACTAAGCCACATGCGAAGTGTTTCATATCGAACGTTTTCCAATAATAACAGAAACTGTTGTTTCTAATCAGTTAAGAATCTCTATTGACACATAACTTCAGTGCACACGTGGAACGTTATAATATGATGGTTCGACAGTGGGAATTTGGAGTATTGACTTGAAAGCTTTGCATTGTTAGCTGAATATAGAGAATGTCTTACTGTAAACTGACTGCGTCATTTAAGAGCAAAATTTACTTATCCAGTTTTCTTCTAAAATAAATGTGCTTCAATATAAATCACATTAGCACGTATTATTCCGGTAATACATATGCATAATTTAAAATTAGTATTGCTTTGAATGAAAACTCTAAATCAACAATTTGGCTCAAGGAATTAGTTTCTTCAAATGGAAATTAAAAACTTTTTTTTTCTTTATATTATAAAATTTTAAAAAAATAATAATAACTAAATGGTAATTTCAACAAATCCTAACTTCTCTAAAGTTCGATTTTTTTTCTTTAAAAAATGCAGTATCAGCAAACACTTAGATTAAACCTGCAAATACGTATTTCTTAAATATTAAAGATGCATCTCTCATAAGGGATAATTGTATTCTGAAGTTATTGTTGAGAAATTTACAATATCAATGTATCCTATATTTTGAATGATTTTAGAATATCACTTCGTTTTTAACTGTTTTTTCTTTAAAATAAATATAAATTTTTTCATAAAAATTTATTTTCTCGAAGCAAACTGAATGTCATTTTCCTATTTTTTTTAAAAATAAATATCGATGCATTTCAGTTTACTCGAACATAATTATACGAGTAAAAACATTTGTGAAAAAAGGATTTGGACAATATTTTAAATATGTTGTAAATCTTACGAAATTTTTAGTTTCTGATAATCCTTTTCTTTAACTAAGACATAAAGGCATGATTATTTCGTTAATTATATGGAAATATTTCTTATTACCAAGTTTCTTTAATATCTCAAATTTAAAACTTTTGATATTTTGATACGTTTGAACTAAAATATATGTTACATTAACAATTAAAATTTACATTAGATAATATTATAATCAATAACTGTTTTAAAAAGTTAAGATGTGTCTTTAGATGTAAAAACCAAAAACAATCTATTTTTTTATTTCGTGATAAAGATTTTCAGTTGATGCAGTTATTATAGTTATCAGCATTCTGATAAAAAGCATACAACTATGCACCATAAGGAGGATAGTTTTGAGGAACATATTTAGCCCTTTTATGTATGCTTCATTTAATTAAATAAAATGAATATTACACAACTTTTATTATTGAAACGCAACTTTTTTAGCGCATTAGCCATTCTTCTCTTGCTCATTTTAACTTATTTAAATTTTGTTCTTTTCATTTCAGTCGATTCAAATAGAACCTTCACCAATCACTTCACAGTATTCATATTTTTATGACTAATCTTCAATCTTTCTTATATTGTTAACCATATAACTAACTTCTAAGAGCAATTTGGAAATTACAAAACCATAACACATCGATTTCCAAGAGCAACCGTTTTAAAATGCAATTATTCTTCTTTTCTAAAGTGGAACACTCTCTTCCGGAATTGGATTTGCATTTCTGACATTCAGAAACTGCTTCTATACGTAAATTTCGTTCTAATATCGATTTATTGAACATCAATCTTTCTAATGTTCTTTTTCTCTAAGAGATAATATATCTTTCTGAGAATGAAAAGATAGTCATTCTTATAATCGAAGTAAAAAACATTCGGAATCATTTGTTTAGAAGTGCTTTCGATTGAAAGATACATTACAGGTTTCTTCTTTATAACTAAAGACTACAAATAATATTTAAAAATAGCCATGAAATCATACGAAAATGGCCTTGTAATGCTGAGTACTTTCAATGGGTTTTAAGAACGTAACACTAAATACTGCTTGTATTTAAAAAAGAAATTAAATAAATTTTATTGAACAATTTTCTTCGTTGTGCAATAAAAGTAATTTGCGGAAATAAAATAATTAAAAATATTTTCTAAAAATTAAGCATTAAAATATAATCAATAGAAAGTCTTTCGGCGGAAAGGTACATCACATGTTTCTGCTTCATTAATGAATTCCACAAATAATACTCGACACAAAATCGCATAAAAATGGTATTATTATTATGAAAATGTTCAAAAGCTTTGAATAATGAGTGATAAATACTGTTTGCATTTAGGAATAAAATAAAACAAAACTTATTTTGTACCTTTGTTTTCGTTATTCAATAAGATTAATTTGTTTAGAACTGCTTTCGATTGAGAGATATGTTATAGGTGTCTGATTCTTCACTAACACCTACTAATAACATTTTAAAATAGGCACAAAATCGCAAAAAATAGAATTTTCATGATGAACCCTTTCAAAGGCTTTTTAGTACCTCTTATTAAATACTGCTTAGATTTAGAAATAAAATAAATTTAGAAAATAAATTTTATTGAACCAACTTTTTTTCGCTGTGCAATAAAAATCGTTTGCTTAAATGGAATCTTTAAATTCCATTCATAACAATTTATTAATAAAAGATAATCAAAAAAGACAAAAAATATCTCTCGATTGAAAGATATGTTGTAGGTAAATGAAGCCTACAAATCTCATAAAAATTTTATTGTTTTGACTAAAATTTACAAAGGTTTTGAATATTTAGTGGTAAATAATTTTTGTTGTCAGAAATAAAATAAAATAAAATTAACTGAAACTTTTTTTAGTAGTACAATACGAATCATTCGATTGATAATAAGAATAATTCTTAATGTACTACAAAAAAACAAGAGTAATGAATACATAAGCATCAATCGTAGTACAATAAGAATGATTCGATTGATAATAATAATGATTCGATTATTTGACATTCGATAGAAGAATACGTCACAGGTTTCTGTTTCATAACTAAAAACAATAAATAATACTTAACAGCAGGCACAAAGTCGCATAAAAATAGTATTCTTATAATGAAAATTTTCAAAGGCTGTTGGGTAATTTATGATAATAACTAATTAAATTTAGAAATAAAATAAATTTTATTGAGTTATTTTTTTTTCGTTGTATTTGTCATCAGAATATTTAGCATCAGAAAATTTATATCTAAATTTAAAATCAGTACAAGCATCATATATATGACTTTCTTTAACATTTAAAATATATATTTTATCATTTTATTTAAATTATTTGTAATATTTTGTTCTCACTTTAACGAAAAAGGTTACTAACTATACCAGATAAAATTAGCAGTTCTTAAGATTAATAATAACAATTTTAAGTGTATATATATATATATATATATATATGTGTGTGTGTGTGTGTGTGTGTGCATAATTAACTAAATACTACACCTCTCTCTTTGGTATGTTACATATAATGAGCACTTTACATTTATTTTCTTGTTTCAGAATTACAGAAGCTTATATAAGGAGAAATATTAAGGAACATTCAATATCACTTCTAACAAGACATCATTTGTAAACTTTAATCAAAATTTCAAAGTCTAATTTAATTTTCTATACACATCTCGCTGTGAGCAATTACAGGAGCTAACTCGCTAATTTAGTGTAAATTTATGCATCATTAGACTTCAGCGCTCTCTAAAGGCAAACAGACGTTGATTCTATAATAGTTCTGACAACATTAGATACGATTAACATTGTAAAAAAAAGAACAAATCAAGTTAAATTGCGAATGGGAAATCAGTTCAATAATAGTAAATAGAATAGTTAAAATTTTAATTTTATTTATGTTAAAACAACGAAAATTTCTTTTTCAATCAAGTTAAACTAAACATAGAAAAGATTCTTCCTTTATTTTTATTAGTAAGGTACCAACCAAGTAATAACAATAAGAAACCCTGCATAAGATTTTAATCAAATATAAAAATAATCCACTTACTTTTTAGTTCAAAATATCTTAAAAATTAAAATAAAGCTAAAGTGAATTATTAGCACATATAATCATATTGTGTTTAATTAAAATCAATTAGAGGGCATCTAATCAATTCATCCTGCAGGCAGTAATTTTCTGTTAAGAGCATAATATAATCTTTTATCCAATACCTACTCTGTCTGAGATAAGCACTTTAGACTTAATTACACAGCAGTCCTTTTAATCTCAGTAAAATCAGTCTGCGACGGTTTACGCATGCGCATTTTTAATGGTGACTGAAGAGCATTTTAATGGATAACGATCCTTTTTTAATAAATTATTAATATCAAAAAGAAGAGAAATATAATTAAATGAAAGCATGTCAATATTATTATAAAACCAAAACGGGCATTCCTTTTATTTAAAATTTTAAGCTAAGAAAATGTCTATTACAAAAGCAGAAATATCCTTTATAGAGAAAACCTTAAATGCTTATTTAATAAACAATTAGAAGAATATTTCTACATTAAGCATGGAGTTAAATTAAAATATTTAATTTTAAAAAATTTAAACTTTCTTGCAAAAGAAAATTACCTTTCGAGAATTGACGAAAAGGCAAGATAGTGAAACTGTTCAGACATTCCATAGAATTAAATGTTATATAAAAATATATTGTATAGGGATAAACTAAAATATTATATAGAATGTGTGTGGGGGGTAACTTAAATAAATAAAAAGTAATGGCAATTCATCGCAACATCAAAAATGTTTGATTCCGTAATATGCCAAGAAGGAAGCCAATTTAAGAAGAAATAATTAGAAGATTTCAAGTCTCAAAAATACCGGTTTTACCATTAGATTACATTTTTAACATGGGCTAACATGTTTTTTTAGTGAATGGTGTCACAAAAAAATGCTCGACCATGAAAAAAAAGGGATACATGGTGTTAGGCTCAAAAGATTGATGTTATAATACATTATGATTATTATAATTATATTTAATTTGCTAAGAGTACATTTACATCCCTGAGGCATATTTAATGTATTATTTTATTTTCAGCTTTTACTTCGATAACCGAACAAAATAATATTATCTATTTATCGTTTGCTCTTTTTATGTTATTTTATTTAATAAATAACTTTTATGGCAGAATCGTCTGTTTTTATTCTTTTTGTCTTAAACATTGGCAACATTTTTTGTACTTTAAGAATGTTTTGCCTGTGAAAATAAAAAGGTATTAGAAATTTAAAAAGGGTACTTTCTATTCTTATGAGTAATTGCTCCAGAGGAGATTGGGGCTTTGAAGAACGCTTACTTTACGCTAATTAATATTCATTGTGGTGAAACGGTGATACAGATTGGAAAGATGAAGGCTACCTCATCCAAAGACTCGAACGTTTCCTCGTCGAATAAGCTAGTGTAGCGTAGGCTATATATAATCCCCGCCAAAGTCTTTTGCATTGAACTCCCGCTTTTGTTCCCAACTTTCCATTCAAAGTCATAATAATAATTTTATTGCTTAAAAGCAGTAAATGAGCCAAATCAGGTGTTATCAGCTAGGGTCAACCACATTCATGAAAACCTGACTCTGTTACACAGATGTGGCCGAGTTGAATCCTCTTTGTGAGAATATTGTGACCCATGATATTGATATATATGTGAATTTAGGGCCTAGCCGTTTGACGGCCGACATCTGCCTGCACGTGGGTTAAACTGATATTGGCCGATAAGAGCGAATGATGTTTGAGAGGGAAAAAAACGGAGTTGTCTTTGATTGGATAGTCCATTCAAAAATGAAAATAAATGAAAGGGGGCGTGAGACAGCCCTATCCGAGGATTTAAAACGGGAGAAAAAAGAAGAAGAGACGGGAATGCTGACGGAGAGCGAAAGAGGATTCCACAAGAAGTTAGAGGCTATTTCCTGTACTTGCGATTTTAAGACTGAAATCGATCTGCATTTGATATTAAACTATTTGTGGTATTTTAGCTATATGTGTTTGGACTTTGGGCGAATAGAAACCAGGTGAAAACGCCTAACTAGAATATAATTCAAAGATTTGTAAAATAAAGAATTATTTTTACTTAAGCCGTGTGATCCCTTCACGTTACCGATTCATTCCACACCTTCTGGAGTCACGACGTTACACTCGCTTCCAAAAGTGAAGGCCATTTGTAATAAGAAATAATTTTACAAAAGAAGAAAAGAAAAAAAAAGACTTAAGGATTTCTAAAAAAGAAATTAGCGAAGCCAATATCAATTATTTTACATTTAACTATCTATATTTTTTTAATATGACTATACTTGGAGTCATTTTTTAATTCCTTTTTGGATAGAAATTAAGTTCATTAGTGCTGGAAGTATTCATTAAAAAGTGATAGAGAAATACATATGCTTTCTACATTTAATATTAAAATAAGGAATACGTAACAAAACATAATTTGATCAGAACTAAATTTATTTAAGCGCTGAAGTCTTTCAAAACATGTTTTTTTTTTCATTGTCATAATCCTTACATTCTTTTAATTAATTCGTTCATTCGTATCTACGTAATTTTTAATTCATTATTTAAAACTTACTAGTAAAAACTAAATGGTTTTTTTTCTTAATCTTACAGACTTAGAAGTATGTTTTGACGCAAAATATATCAAACATTTATCTCAATTTTTAAATATTGAAAATTACGCTATGTTTATCAATATGATAATATCTTTACGTGGTGGAAATATTTTATTATAAAAGACTAATGACAAATTTCTCACCAATTTGCAACATACGAACTCAAAGACAAAAGGGAAAGATGGTACAGAAAGTTACATATTGAAAGTGTGAAAATATAATAATGAAAGAAATACTTTTCTGATGAAAATTACTCAATGAAAATTGAGAATAGTCAACATTTTTAAATCAAATAATATTAAAAATTAGAACTTTATATATACAAATGATATTTAATTAACAATATTTGTATTATTTTTAAAAAAACAATATCGAAAAATTTATTAATTTCAGTGAATTTGTAACGCAGTTGTTAATCTAATTTCTCAAATAAGTAGTTTTTTTTTAATAAGAATAACTGAGTTGAGTGTGATTTAAACTTTTATGTAAATAGAACTCCTATAATTATGTCCCAAAATTAATAAACATCCTTTTAAAGCTTATCAATATTCTAATGTTGGCATTTCAAATGCCAAATAGACCCGTGTATCACCGTATTCCTGTTAAATTTACATTCGTTCGACGTAATTCTCGTAAGTCGAAGTGTGACGTTTACTTCTGTTTTTATGAAGACCTTTTATGGCTTTTTCCGATTCTAGTTCTTCCAAAGAGCCCACTTTCAATCTAAGAAATTTATGCAAATATGTCAGAAATAAAACGAATTACATTTCCTACGATCGTTTCTTTCGTGAGCTTTCTTCCTATAAAATTAAGAAGAAGAGATGAAAGATTGAGCTACAACATAAATTGTTCGAGAAGAAGTCGAGTGAAGAATATATCTCAATTCCGTTTTGTTGACAGTGATAAACTGAGCTTGCATTTGGTTTTAAATTTAGTAGCAGTAAATGTAACTTGCATCTGATTTCCCTTACTTATATTTAGTCGACTTATCACTTAAGTTTAATGTAGTTATTCTTCTCAAGTTGATTATGAGAATTACTATTACATTTCTGCATGTGATGAATAAAAGAACAAATAAGTCCTTAATCGGAATTTTATGAAATTTCCCCCTTATTTCTGAAAACTGTACTTGGAAAAATATCGAACTGAATCTGCGGAGACTGTGCAAAAGAACAAAGTTTATTCTCAAATTATATTTTACTGTAAACGATAAAATACAATAAACAAGTTTTAAAATCCCTTGAAGTGAATGCAATTTTTAAATTTATTTCATCAAAAGCGCTTGTAATAACGTAGAAACTTTCGACGCATTGACATTGATGCTTATGTAATAATAAAAAGAAAATGAAATGTTTCCTGACAGAAATATTGTTCATTAAGAAAATTATAAGTATTTTCGCAATAAAATAATGCATTTTAATTACCAAATGCATTATCATTTATTTTATGTTTATGGGCGATTGATTATTTATTTCGATTGAAATCGTGTTATTGATAACACTATCGATTATTTAATAAAAAATTTTAAGATTGAAAGAACTAATTTACTATATCGATTGTATGCCCATGCTATATAATTGCTCATCCGTAATTGTTCTGGATGAAAGAAAACAACAACAGAACAAAAATATGCAATTCATAATTAATTACGTTAATATAAAAGGGCTATCTTTAATTGTTAAGCATTTCTAATCATATTCTAAATTATTTTCATTGATAGCAATTTTTTCACTTTTTTGCAAAAATAAATATAAAAATCGGTGGTATATTCTTCATTGAAAAACATTCATTGCACTTAATACATTTAAAATAATTGATGCGTTAATTTCTATTAAATGTAGGAAAATGCTGGATTCTAATTTTTACTAAGTTCTTAAAAATTTCCCGAATTCCATTTTAAAACTAATTGTTTAGATAGATTTAAAGAAATTCTCTTTTTAACTGATAAGATTACATTTTTATAATTTCTTTTTTTTTAAAGTTTTCCGTTCCTTATAACTAAAGCGGTGAAAAAATGTATTTAATAAAAAAAAAACTAATGTATGAAAAAAAAAAAAGAATGAGTGAATGAGAAAAGAAAAATACTGCGGAAATTTAGATATGAAATTAATTTTAAGAATATATTTATTTCGTTTCCGTGTGCGTGTTTGTTTATGAAACATAAATATAAAATTTCCTTCTGAGTAAGGAATACTATAAAATAGCGTCAAAAATTGATTTTACAGTTTAGTAAAAAAAATGCAAATAACCACATACGATTGTTATATATTAAAAGCGTCTGTCTAATATTTTTTGTATTTCATATTTTTAATATTTAGTTATACATATTCCATTTAGAAATTACATTATCAGCTTTCTCCTCCCACCTTTAAAAATAAATCAAAAAGTACTAAAAGGGTTTTTTTTACTTTACTTTATCTGTTATATATTTTAAAGGGTTTATTGCAATTTTATGAATTTTTGAATAAACGAATATCCTAAGCATCTAAAATTTCAAATAGAAAAAAAATCTGCACTCAATTTTTTTTTACATTTGAGAAATGTTTCAATCAATTATTTCCTAATGAAAATTTAATATTACCATGCCTCCTGAAATCCAAGGTAGAAATGACGATGTGAAAGAAACTCAAGCTTTCTAGTAAAGCGCCGTCTAGCGGTTCACCACTAAATCTAAACCAATGCATATTTGAAAGAAAATTGCTTGTTACATGTTTTCTACCATCCCTTAAATTTTTGCCCATGAGTTGCGAAACACTTTATTTTTTTAAATGTTGATAAATAACAAATATATTAAAAGTTGAATTTTTTTTTATTTTGAATTCTAAATTCTATTCAATTCAATCCTTAACACTTTTAGCAAAGAAATGATAAAATTAAAATTTCTACGGAAAAGAGTTAAAAAGAATCGCCGGGTTAGAATTTTCTGCAAATTGGCACTTAACTTTCAGCGTGTTAATTCGAAAGCTGTCAACAACAATACTGTTTTAGAGAATTTCATTATCCTTCTGCTAAACGCGTATAGCCATGGATTTATTTTGCGGACACAAATGAGTCAATTTATCATGAGAAGTTGTCAATTTCTTTTGTGCCTTAACGTTAAAGAGAAGATTTCGGGGGAACAAATTGTCATATACGTCAAGACAGAATTTATGCGTGACAAGCATTAAACGTTATTTGTCTATTCGTTGTTACTGTCTTAAAATAAGATTGTAAAGACAGGAAAGAATTGCTCAGTATTTATTTGAAAGGGTGTTGCACGACACAACTCAGATTTATTAAATATTAATAAAGTGAAAGAAAAATAACAGTCTGCCGTATGTCACATTTAAAATAAATTTAATTCTTCCATTTATTTTGAAGTGCTCTAAAATTTGTTGGATGCGAAAAAATACTACTCCTTCAAATAAGTTAGGAATAGAATTGTGCTGAATAATTAAAAAGAAATTTTAAAAATTTAAAATTTCTATTAATTGAATCATTATAATCAAAATATTTCATTTTAAACAATACACAGGTGCTTCAAATTTTTAATAGTTACATATTTTCAAGTATACCTAATTATATAACCAATACAAATTTTTGTTATATTTTTAAACTCTTTTGTCATTATTTCGTTTCATTAACTATCACGCTTATACCATTTATTAATTTAATAAATTTTATTAATTTCGAAAAGAAATTTGTGATAATACTTCATTTATATCCTAACGTTTCACTTTGAAAACGAACCCATATAAAATATAATTTAAATTTCTGAATTTTCTGGCAGACTTCTAAAAGTCTATGAAACTTTTTAATCGTCAAATATTTTTTTCTAGCCCTATTTTAGTATAGAAAATTATAACAGAGAATTCTTGGAAAGAATATTTCATTATAGAAAATAAAAGATTAACTGATTTTACTTAATATATAAAACTAGGAGACATTTCATTGTTCATTTGATTCGCTCTCCGTCAAAAAAATAAAAATTACACCCAAAAGGAACAAAGGAACGTAAATGCAAACTTAAAATATTGCTTCGTCTTCATTAGGTATACACACGATTGAAGTTTATCCATATTCGAATTAATGATGTCATCATATTTGGAACTTATTTCTACACTACAGACTCTTTAAAAGGTTCTCACAAAGCACATAGTTCAAATTATTTTAAAGTTTAATTTATCACTTCGAAGAACGACTTCGAGCAGAAAAATACAGCCATTTGAAAAATTAGACATAGGGCTGCATGATGGTGGGTGGTCCTTCCGCCGGATTACGAGTCGAACAGGTCGACACAATTTTACGCTTTTGGCTCGCATTGGCGAATTGTATAGCTTGCGATAAGTAGTCTCAGGTTGAGCTACGCCGGTTGCAAGATTGGAAGAACGTAGAATTTCTCGGCAAGCGCGAAGCACACCAACTACCACAATTCCTAACATTATGCACACAATGATGTCCTCTTCATCCCTCTGTGAGTGCCTGTGCCATCTGCATGCATCTAGATTCCTTCCAAGGAGACCATTACTGAGATTGCTCTTGAAAACACAGCGACGTCTCCAGAGACTGAAATGTTGCCTGGTGCCACGAAAGAGCAACATAGGGCTATGCGGAATTGCAGCGGTTGTCATCTTTTGCGATGAATCTCACTTAGTCTTGGTGCGGATGGAAGCCGCACTCCTGTATGTAGGCCACCCACTCAGTGCCTCGATGGACGATTTGTTGTCACTCGTCCAGTTAGCAGAGTGTAATCGCATAGTACGATAATGTCCCATCACTAATGGTATATCATCAGAGTCTCTTTGACGCCCCAAAAGTTTATTACTTAAAAGTTTATTATCAAAAGTTTAAAGTTTATTAAAAAAGAACGTACTTCCACCAATAGTCGTTCCTTTGGTTAACGCCCGTCCCTGTCAACAAGGCAACACTAGTGTTCTTACGCTTCTTCTTATTCCAAAACCAAGCAGATAAACACTAATAGCTATAATTTAAAATTTTATGCACATAACGATCAACTAATATCCTAAATAAATTTTATTCAGAGATATTTAGTTTATTTTTAATAAAAATTAAACCTTAAAATACCTCTATTTAATATGAACGATTATTTCTAATAATAAAAAGACCAATGGTTTAGAAAGACTGTTATGTCTATAAGATGCAGCTCATATTTTTACTCGCACAGCCATAAAGTAAATATAACTTTAAAGTTAATACATAATTAGGAAAATTTCTAGTTATATGTATGGTAATCAAATTGTAGAATTTAACTGAAAATTAAAATATTTCTCTCTGATTTGTATAATTGTTGGTCATTCCTTTTTACAATTTATTGCGTTTAGTTCATCGTCGGTTGGATAGTTTTTCTATTTTTGTTTGATAAATAGAATAAACTTTGCTTTCTCCTTCACTAAATAGAAATAGCGTTTTTCTGGATAATATGGATCGTTGTTTCAAAATATATATTAAAATCTAATAGATGAGCATGAAACTCTATTTTTGAAGATCGCTCTTCCTGTAAAATATGTGAAAATATTTCACAAATGTAATTAATTTCGATTTCCTACGGAAGAGAATAAAACAAACAAACAAAATTGATTATCATATACTCTTTGCTAAAGAATACATCTCTAATACATCTTCATAAATTTATATTCTATTTCTGACTGTTACACAAGTAAAGAAAAAGGAATTCGGAATAGATTAAATGTCAAAGAGCACTTTAAGAAATGGATAAACATCAGAGCACTAACAATTTATTCACAAACATGTGATTCATACCTTATTTTATTACTACAATTTGGAGTTATTTATTCTTTTTAATCCTTTATACTCATTTCAAAGGCGCTCTTTAATCACACACACACACACACACAAGGGGAAGTTCTTAATTTAAATAATTCTTTAAATAACCTTTTGGATTACTTAAATTCGTATTTAAGTAACCCAAAAGGCTATTTAAAAGGAAAAGAGCACAAGAAACTATTAGATGTTCAGTCCTCCATAAATGTTTACTAAAAAAAATAATGCTGGTTTTTTTCAAACTCTTCTATCTTTTTGATATCACTGCGAGCCTGGAAATTTTCTTAAAAAATTAATCGAATAAATCATGAAGTAATTCACAAATGACATAGGTATACATTTTTTAATTCTAGAAGGAAATTTTTATATATCATTAAATTGTAAATCAACTTATATTCACACATATTATAATGTAAATATTTAACATTGCGACTATAACTTATAGAGTTATATACCTATTGAAGTTTATTCATGCCAGAATTGATAATTATTAAAAACTTGACGTTAATTCCCTCTTTATTAACAGTATACTAAATTGGCAAGAATGATTAGATATTACATGGATTGTGTTTAAAAATTCCTAGATAATAGTATTTAAAGAGACTTTCGTTTGCTTTATATGAATATATTCATTATTTTTACTGCTTTTATGCTAATTAATCTGAGATTTTCAAGTTATATCCTTGACCCATCATTTAAAGCAAATTTCATGACGTTTGTAGTAAGTGAATTGGTAAAAAAGAAGAAAAAAATGCTTTATCATTTTTGGTTAAAATTCTAGCTTTCTGTTATTTTTTTATCTAAGCAATCTTAGGAACTATCGATCGATAATTGTTCTGAAAGTCTTTAATTTACTAAATAAGTGATAAAATATTATCGAGGAAAAAGTTAAAAGAATCAATATATATATATATATTTGTGTGTGTAAAAATTTCCCTTTAAATTAATTTCCTAATTAATTCTACACTTCATTTATAACAGTAAAGAGTTCCTTTTTATTTCCTGAAACCTTTCAAATTTATCTTTTAATTCTTATAATCAAGCGAAATTAAAATATGCAAGGTCAGCTATCCCTTCGCCACTAAGTTGTAGGGATAATCACTACAGGACTTTCTGTCTGCAGCTGAAATATCTAGAACTCCATCCATCCAATACTAAGTAATCTGAAAAACTCCTTTCATATAAATCCCAAGCAAGGTAAATTCATTTCTCTTCCACTGTAGCCTCGATGTCGGAACGATGCACCTGGTTTAGTGGAAAAAATAACTAAACTAATTTTCATTAATTCTCAAATTTGAAGGAAAATAAAAGTAATGCGTATATTATAACAATATTAATAAGTAATATTCAAATAAAGATGGTAAATAATTTTTGTGGAATTAAATAAAAATTGTCTATTTCTTAATTTTAAAATGTAGTAAAATATAACGTTTGGATACACTTTCACCCATATATCCAATTTACGTATCTTGATATTCTGTAATAAATTAAAAATTGTTCTTCTGAAATTTTAAGAAAAATACTAAGCAGTCTGAATATATGATGCAGTTCCCAATTATAAAACGAATGTAAACCACTTTCTTGAATTAGTATTTTTAAACTGTAACTGTTTCCTGATTTCGATAAAAAAAAAAGTGGGTAGAGCCAATCCATTAAATAAAGAAAAATAAACTAAAACAACTATCATCAAATCAACTATGACTCAATTGTTGCAATTCTCATTCCAACTCTTGTCAAGAATATTTTTATATCTTAACATAACAATGCATATTAAACAATACAAATCTGTAATAGAGAAGAAAAAAATTAATCAAAGCACATTTTTGTTCAATATATGCGATATTAATTGATGATAAAGTGATTTATTGAAACTTGGAAATATTTAAAGACTTTTCTGATTGACTCCAACTACTTGTGGCTTCACTTACAGACATGTTAGATTACATCTGTGAGGTAAGCTTTTACGTTATTTCTTGTGGAATGGCTATGATCTACAAATTTGATCTGGATTTCTTTCTTCAAATCAGTGTTTACGTATTATTTATAGAAATCATAAAACACTGTTTTATAGTGATTTTGGATGAAACAAACATACAAAGAGAAACTGTGATTTTAGACTATGAGATGCCAATTGTAGAGAAAAAAGGAAAAATTCCTATTGTTAATTCTGTGATGGTATATAAGATGTGTGAAGGTTTGGGCCTAAATGTTCAAAGGGCTCCTGTTGAGAAAAGGAAAACGTGGATCCTCAAATTCAATGAGGAATCGAAATGTGTGACTCCGACGATTGCGTCGGAGATCAAGGAACAAAATAATAAATTAAATTCACCAAAAATAATTCCTGTTGTTAAGTCTGCTTCAGTTTTTAAGTTTTGCATTGCATTAGGAATTGAAGCTGTACTGGATCCCTTACAAGATTAAAAAT
>BMAW01064934.1:0-56606 GCA_019974015.1 Nephila pilipes | reverse complement strand
TAGTACAGCGAATAAAAATACATTCAACAATTTAAAATACTTCTAGCAAATTTTTTCAAAAAATAACGAAGTACACTTTTCTACATTATTTTCATTTTTTTTTTGGAATAAAATTAGTTGATTTAAATTATTGAAAAGTTTTGATTTATAACTTAATTCTATGAAACATTTAATCCATATTTTTTCTTTTAGTAAAAATGTTAGTTAAGCATAAACTATGATATTGTGTTAAAATTAGGTTTTCTGCGCATTTTGGGTGGTTTTTGAAACGTTTTTCTGAATTTCACTTGGTGTGTGTGTGTGTGTCATCAAATTTTCGATCGTTAATTTAACACAATTCCCATCAAGCTAGAGCTTTGAAATTTTGGGAATCGTTCGTACTCGCCTAACAATGCAATATTTAGACATTTGCGACAAGTTTTAACTAATATTTTCTTTAATAATGCAGTTTAGCCCAAACACTTGGCGCGATTTCAAAAATTGGCACCAAACTTGGCGATTTTTTTTTTTTTTTTTTCCTTTGGTTGAGCGTTAAATCCGTGAAACGGAACAGGGTAGCCACATTTGGCAAAATACTGTCAAATAATTCTTGTCGCCAAGGGTGGTTGGGTTAAACTGCATTCCAACCATTAATTTACCGGATGAATTAATTAATTTTAGTTAGTTTTTATGTTTTAATGTATTTCACTTGGCGTGTGTCTGTCTGTGTGCGTATCAACGTGTCATCAAATTTTCTATCATTCATTTAACCAACTTCCCATCAAGTTAGAGCTCTGAAATTTTGGGAACCGTTGTTACTTGCCTACCAATGCAATATTTAGATATTTGCGACAAGTTTCAACTAACATTTTCTTTAATAATGCAGTTTAGCTCAACCACTTGGGGGATTTCAAAAACTGCCAAACTTGGCGTTTTTTTTTTTTTTTTTTTTTGCTGAATGTTAAAATCCACGATGCGGACCAGAGTTGCCACATTTGGTAAAATACCACCAAATAATTCCTGTCATCAAGAGTGGTTGGACTTAACTGCATTCCAACCATTTAATTTACCGGATGAATTAATTAATTTTAATGTTTTTATCAGTGTGACATCACATTTTCTATCAATAATTTAACTAATTTCCCATCAAGCTTTAGTTCTGAAATTTCGGGAACCGTTCTTATTTGCCTAACAAAGCAATATTTAGATATTTGAGACCAGTTTTAACTAATATTTCAATAATTTTCTTTAATAAACTTTGCCATCATATAAAAACGTTGGTTCTTATCTAGAATTATTTTCATCTTAATTACAGAGTATGCTAACTAAACTAATTACTTATTTATTACTTACTTAATTATTAATTCATTGTTATTTATGATACATGCTCATTATTAAAACTTATGCTTCTACCGTGTCATGTACTCAACAAAATTTAAAATGTTATTAAAATATTTAAAACATCTTTAGAATTTTTTTACTTAGGTAAAGAAATACTAGAGTACAAATGTAAAGCATTTCATAACAGGCGCGTTTATGGAGTAAATTATCATTCTATAAAAGTTATAATGATAGTCTAAATTATAAACAATACATTTTTTTTTACTTTTAATTATAGCCTAAAATTACTAAATTTTAAATTTTGACAGCCAATAAGTTTTTCCATAAAGCTTTTGCTTCCTTTTGAGAAACATTCCATCGGAATTAAAATCAAAAATATTTTAACTTCCAAAACTAATGTTCAACAGTCGTATAAAATGATGTATTATATTTCCTTTCTTAGTCAATTTCCAACAACGACAGTAAAACCTAGACAAATACAAGTATGTACATACGATTTTCTTAGAAATAAAAGTTTCTACCATTAAGCAAAACCATCAAAACTTTAACCATTTAGAGATCATTAATATAAAAACCCTATATCCAAACAATAAAATGTCATCGACTCGATCTTACCTTTACCCTTTGAAAAGAAGATAAAATGAAATATGTACCTCAATGCATAGAAGATAAACTATACGCCCTTTTTTTTTCCAGAAAAAGAACATTGAGAAAAAGGCATCATTAGTACAACATCCTATATCTCAAGGATACCGGAAATACTGTCATAATCATACAGGAAGATATCAAGCTACATAATACGAGATATCTTCTCTAGGAATGAGACAGCTGAAGAAATGTCACACGATAGTGGGACAGGGAAAATATAGGATTGGTTATGAATGACTTGGCGAAAATGGAAACTTGCCATTAGATGTGAAAAATGAAGATTTAGAAACTATTGAAATATCCAGTCATTCTGTTAGTTCGGAGTGCTTAAGTTTTTGATGCTTCACAACGAAGTTTCGGAGTGATATATTTTATTTTATACGTATAGGATGAACAAATACTTAATAAAAAAAAAAACAGAGGGATGTAAATGCTTTAGAACTAACTCAGGTGCCTTTAATTTTTTTAAGAATGTTGTCTTTGCAATAATTAATTAAAAATTCGGCACATATTTATTTCAGAGTGAATTAATTTTCATGGAGAAATATCACTTAAGATGTGTTGTAGGTAAATGTGCACTTGTTTTACTTTATGAAAAGAAATAATATTAGTGATATTTTATAATTATAAATACATATATACACATAAATGGACCGACACCGTTAACACTCTATAATTGGGAGTCAATGGTTCCTTAAATAGTGGAATAAGTAAGCGTCTAGTCAAAGTATTTATAAAAGTTGAACGAAGAGTAAAAATATCAAATAGATATATGTCATAATTGGTGTTTTTCGCCAAAAAAATCAAAAGAATGTAAATGTTTCAAAATTGATTCGCGCGGATGCCTCTAATTCAAAAAAAAAATTATCTTTGAAATAAATAATTACAAATTATGCATAAATTATGCAAATCATCATGAGTCGCTTTTCATGGCGAAATATTACTTTTAGAGATTTGTAAATATATGTAAATTATGTGCTTGTTTTAATTTGTGAACAGCAATTTTATTAATGCTATTATCTAATTATATAACATGAATATACATATATATATATATATATATATAACATATATACATATATATATACATATATATATATATATATATATATATATATATATATATATAAAATATAAATATATATATATATATATATATATATATATATATTCTGAGAGAGAGAGTACGAGATTAGACATTCAATACAAAATTATATTTCTGTAATAATGTATGTTCATATGATTTCAAATAACCTTTATACATCAGGAAGATTGTAGATTACTAATATTTACGAGATGAAATATTTATCACTTATTGAATAATTTTGGATCATTGGGAGGACTTAAAGTACCTTTTTTTAAAGAAACGCCATATGCATATTTTTTTTCTATATATACAAAATGCTTAATACAAATTTGCAACAAACGATTACTCTTCATAAAAAACTAAACAGAAGGTACAGAAAATCGATTACTTGTAAATAGGCTTTTATCCACTAACAGAATTTCATGAATAATATGTTTGTATTGTTCATCTAGATAAAGTAGATGATCTTTTAGTGCTATATATTTTTTCTTCGACTATGTTTTTGTATTTGTTGTTTATTTTCACACATGTAAATCAAACAATTAAATTTTTGCATCCAAGACATAAAATCAACTAATATTATGAACTAGTCTTTTTTTAAAAAAAAAATTGTATAAAATTGTACTTTACTTATTGTCGAGTTCCTAAAGAGTTAAAAAATTACTTTTCTGCTGCATCTCATAAAATTGTAAGAGGCTGATTTTGGCGGAATTTTTTTCTTCCAAAGACATTCAACGTGCATTTTGACTTTCTTGATTTCTCGTTTGATTCAAATCAGGTACAAAAGAAAAAAGAATGCAACTGCAAAAACAAATATTGGGATATATATTTTAGATATGATTGATGAAAAAGTATGAAATCGAATATTCTTTGACAAAAAAAAATTTTTTTTTTTACTTTAGCTTCCACAAATCCCACTTAAAATCGTGCAAATTAAGAGATATTAGTGACTAAATTTCATCACTCTGTTTTTCGATCTTCACTTTATAACGATTTCAAAAATTACATTTCACTTTTTTTCATAAAAATTGCAATTAATTCTTTTTTTTTTCCCCTTTTATTTCATTTTCTTTTCCAGTTAGTTGAATTGCTTGCTGCAAAAAGTATTGTGGTTACCGTGGGAATATAATTAATTAATTAAAATAATTACAATTCCTAAATTTTTCCATTCTACTATAAAAGCTAAAAACCAGTTGCAGTCCGTATTACGAAGGAAGCAAAAAATTTTAAACTGCACAATCAGCATTAGAACTATTCATGAAATTATTACCAAAATCCTGGAAGAGAATATATTACTATTTACTATGATAAAAAAAAAAAAGGGAAACGGTTAGCATCAAAAATAACAGAAACTGTTGAACCCTCGAAAGAATTCTGCATTTTTTTATTGCAAAAATCAAAACAAGCTATTTCTTCGAGAATAATAAATATGTAATACAAGATTAGAATAAAACTAGAATACCTTTCAGTTATAAATTGATAGACATATCAGTTTGAAAATATAGAGAGAATCTACATCAAATTTGAAATAAATGATGCAATGTTGGTTATGCCATTGAAGGACAAAAATTGTCAAAAAAACTTTTTCTACCTCCTTCCCCCCAAAAATTATTTTAATCATTTTTACAGTATTGTTGACAACCAGAATAAATCAGTCCTGACGAACTTTTTGAGAACAAAGTACACAGCAGTATCAAATATTTTAAATATAAACATGCATACGCCCAAAACGTTTTTTCCAATGATAAATGTTTTAGAAAGATGATGAGAAAGATAAAGATGGATGCGTATTCCCATTGAAGTAAAGAATAAAAGAAACTTTATTCCATTTATCTCAGAAAAGAATCATATACACCATTAATCTAACATGTTATTAGGTAAATAATGTTGAAAATGAGCAAAGAAAATATTCGTTCTCGGATGAAATTCAAAACTTCAATCAGAGTGCTTTGTAAGAACTTAAATTGCCATCATATATGTTTTTACTGGAAACGTAAAGTTCTTATAATAAAAATAATTGTATTTTTACCTTCGTAAAATTCATTGGATTTTTTTTCTGGGTATAATTTCAAGGAATCCTCCAGAAGAATTAATGGAACTAGAGCCCACATGCGCAAACCACACAGGTACAATAATCTATTTCCTTCTTGTATTTCACCTCCCCTTGTTTAGCAAGAAACCTCAATTTTCATAATTTAATATTTTCTTTACCAAGAAAGAAATATTACGAAGAATTCTATATGCGCACCCTTTTTCAAAGAAATACTTATTAAATTTACGAAGCATAAAGTACTTAAAGTACTTTTTTGCAATCATTTATTCAAAAAAAAAAACATTTTCCCTCGTTTTTGCATATTATGCTAATAACTTTTCATGTGTATAAAATGACAATTCTCGCATTTTGACGAAATCCGATAAAAAGCTGCATCATTTCTAACTTATTACAAAACGTTTCCATTTTTCTTGTTGTGTTGTAAAGTAATCGTAGAATGAAATGTAGACAGACAAAAATATATTTATACATTTTTTTTTTTCCTGTAAAATGATTGAAATCTTGATTCACGTTGTGTTCTTCAAATTATTTATCATATATGTTTCTGTAAAAATATTATTAACAATGATTCGAGCATTTTTTGATATTACTTTTAAGAAATAGAACTCTTCGATCATTCTGTAGATGTATTATTTATAAGAATTCGATAAACAGTGCGTTCGAAAATTGAATTTTAAAATAATAAACAAACATGCAATGCTATAGGGAAAATATTATTATTTACGGATTTCTTAAAACGATGTGTTTAGGAGGTTCTGACACACTATCCCAAAAACTTACTTCATCCAAAGGACTGATATATTATTCCATATTGTACAATGAGATTATATCTTATTCAGTAACTGTAACGTTTTTCTAACAAACACATGTTTAAAGTATTACGTAATACTTGTTTCACATTTAAGCAAATTTGAATCGTAAGATAATAAAGTATCTTTAAATTTCTTTGAGTTCAAATTTTTAAAATATAATTATGTCTAGAGTGAAGAATATTATGTTTATAAAAACTCTACAAATTAGTAAAATTATAAATATAGTAAATTTTAGGCTTTATTGTGATATGATTGTTTATTAATGTCGGAATGAGATGCATTTTTTTTAGTTTAGTTTAGTTTTTATTAACGTCGCACTAGAAACTACACGAGGGCTATTGGCAACGGACCTCGTAATTTTGAACCTCGGTCAAGTGACGAGGACGACACCTAAGCTGGCATCCTCCTTTCCTAACTTCCTCACCACGCCAAAGGAGGGTTAACATGCATCAGGCCCAGTTACACGGCGGGTGTTTGGCAGCAAGGGATGAAACCCACGACTGAACGAAAACCACCGCTCACGAATCCGAAACCTTGATGACCACTAGGTTACCGCGATCTGGACTGAGATGCAATTGGTAGGATATTAGTAACATACCTTGTAAATTTAAGGCTCGGTGTTGTGTGCTGGCACCTCCCTCTCAAAGTTTCCACACATCATCAGTGGGAGGACATAGGATCTCAACCGGATTTAAAGTGCAGCAGACTCGCTACACAGCGGAACTTTTGTGGGATGAGAGCTCGAACCCACACCTAAGCGAAAACCACGTCGACCGCGAGTTCGCGACAATAACCATTAGGTTGCCACGGTCTCATAAAGTTTATTAAAGATATATCTAAACATAAATACATGACTTATAACTGCACCTACAGCTACAGATTATTACATGTTTATATATAATTATTAATGTATATAAATTTGATTTTCTTTGCATGAACCGATACAAAAATACAAAGGTATCGTAATACTAAACAGGATCTTCATTACTTTTAAATTAAAAAAAAGTGAGGATTATTTAAATTTGGTATAAAATAAGCTCATTGTATGTTGACGATTGCGATTCCATTGTACTTTTTTAATAATCTTAATTTTCTGTTTGAAATGACTTACTTCCAGCATGAACTCACACATATTTTTTCTGAAATATTAAAGTTTGGATTCCGCTTCAACGTAGCAATTTTCCAAAATATTATTCAGAATTATTGAAAATGTTTTTTCTATACTTGCCCTTTTTCTATTAAAGTGAAATATTTGTATCAATTTTTCAAATACGAAATTATGTTCTATATTTACAATTTCCATCATGTATGAATGTCAGTACTACCATTGTTGATTACCCAGACCATTACACCTCCACCGTCATAATTGTAGGTTTCGCGGACATTGGAAGGTAGGTAGGGGGTCCCTGGCTCTCTCCTTATGAAAGTATGGCGAGAATCGGTGTTTAGGCTAAAACGGGACTCGTCGGTGAACAGAACGGTCGCCCATTGCTCCATACTCCAGTAATGGTCTGGGCAGGCATCATATTGGATGACCGCACACCTCTCCACGTCTTTGGCAGAGGCTCTGTGACAGGTGTGAGGTATAGGGATGAGGTCTTGGAGCCCTAAGTTCGCCTTTTCAGGGGTGCAGGGGGCCCCGAGTTCATCTTAATGGACGATAACGTGAGGCCACACAGAACTCTTCTGGTCGACGAATTTCTCGAGAGAGAGGATATTCTCCAGATAGATTGGCCAGCCAAGTCTCTAAACTTCAATCCTATAGAACATGTCTGGGACGCTCTGAAGAGGGCAATTGCAACTCGCAACCCCCCTTCGAGAACCATCCAGGAAATGAAAACAGCGTTGGTGAATCAGTGGGACCAATTGCCTCGGGCACTGATAAACTGCCTTATTTCCAGTATGACATCAAGCTGCAAGGCGTGTATAGCTGTAAGAGGGGACCATACTTCCTATTAATCCATTTCTTTTGTGTATTCTACAACCGCTGTTTCAGACCTTCAGACTCCCATGAGTGTTACGCATAAACATGTGTATCTGTTATAAATATTGAATGTTCATTTTGTTTGTATTATATCCACCTATGTTCACATCAAATTTTATTAAAATCTGTCCAGTAGTTCTGGAGATCGTAGATAAAATATGAAAATTCTCTTAATTTCTTACACCAGTGTACATCACAGAACGGTGTTTTGAGTACAATTTTTAATACCACATTTATGTATAAGTAGAACTATTTAAACAGAAGTTTCTCAAATCAATATGATTTCCTGAGAATTTCCTCTTACATATTCTACGTGTTTCTGAAATCTCCCTCGTGTTTACTTAAATCTTATTTGCTAACAGTGATCACAAGTAACACTAGTTTGGTTGAAAAGGAGATTTTCTGGCATTTCATTTACTATCCCACAACTCCGTTGTTTACATCAAAATAGCTTTGTGGCCGTGGCAACCTAGTGGCCATGGTCACGAACTCTCGTAAAGTGTAGTTTTTCTACGAATTATGGGTTCGAGTTCCGATGCCACTGAAGATCCAACGTGTAGCGGTGAGGATGCACATAAAAACTGTCGAAATTCTAATACCTCCCATTGGCATGGTATGGGAGATTGGAGGAGATGCCAGTTCAGATGTCATTCTCGTCGCTTGACCGAGGCCTAAAATTAAGAGGTTCGTCTCCAATAGCCTTCGTATTGCTTCTCAGAGCGATGTTAATAAAGAATCACAATCATCACCTGACCGTTACACTAAACTAAGAGGTCCATTGCCAGTAGCCCTCATGTTTCTTCTAAATGCGATGTTAATAAACCATCTTCAAAACAAGTTATATAAGTTTTCTAATAGGTAATACATAGGAAAAGAAGCACTGAAAGTCATACAGTATACACTTTTGGACAAAAAAATTAGCGCAGCAAGAAATAATTGCGGGATCGTATTGAAACTTGGCATGAAGGTACATGTCGGGGAGATATGCAAATGATTAGAAATGCAGCGTAATTGCGCATTACACATACCCAGTAGAGGGCGTTTAACTTTGTTCTCCGTGGAGTATAATACAGGTAACCAAAGCTTGTTTAAGTGTGCTGAATCGTTTACAAAGGAAGAGCTGAGGTAGACATGCCATTACGCCGTTTTCGAAGACAATATGGGCGGCTGTCGCAGTTTAAGAGGGGGAGAATCATCGGCATGATGGAAACTGGTGGTCAGCTCGGCGAGTAGCTCTTCAATTAGGCCGCTCTGATTGTGTTGTAAGGAGGAGTTGGGACCAGTGGATCTTAGAGATGTCATTTACACGAAGACCAGGCTCAGGACGCTCTCGACAGACCAGTCGTCGAGAAGACCCCCACATGGTAAGAAATGTACGCGTACAGCCAACTGCTTCATCGGCCGCCATCCAGGCACAGGTAGTACCTTCATTAGAGGCCCTATGTCTTCTCGAACCATACGAAGGCGCCTGGCTGAAGGACATTTGGAATCGCGGCGCCCATTACGTGTGCTGCCCTTGATGCCCACCCATCGACGCCTCCGTTTGGAGCGGTTCTGCCCACGAGGAAACTGGACTGCAGCGGAATGGAACCAAGTCGTCTTTAGCGACGAATCCAGATTCAATCTCAGCAGTGATGACAATCGTGTTCGTGTGTGGAGACCCCGTGTTGAATGCCTCAATACTGCCTTTGCTTTACAGCGACACACCGCTCCCACAGCTGGTGTGATGGTATGGGGTGCCATTGCCTACAATACACGGTCACCTGTAGTATTGATCCGGTGCACCATGACAACCCAGTGGTACATCTATAACATCCTGCAACCACATGTGTTGCCACTCATGCAACGGCTCCCAGGAAGCCATTTTTCAACAAGACAATGATCAGCCTCACACAGCAAGGGTGTCACAAGACTGTCTTCGCACTGTTACTATCCTTCCTTGGTCTGCCCTATCCCCATATTTGTCTCCAATCGAGCTTATCTGGGATCATTTGGGACGGCGCGATGGGCATCCCACGAGTTTGAACGAACTAGAGGCAAGGTTACAGCAAATATGGAACGAAATGTCTCAAGATATCATACGGAACTTTTACGCCTCAATGCCCGATCGTATCGCATCGTGCATTCGCGCTACAGGGGGTTCAACAGGGTATTAAATCCTCCGTTTTTTGCCTTTTTCTCTAAAATAAATTATTCTTTTTCTTTGATTTTCTAATCATTTACTTATATCGAAGTAGTCATTACGTATGTAAAATTTCGTTTCATTTTGACGACTTCTTCTTGGTGCGCTAATTTTTTGTCCATGAGTATATTTTGAGTATATTTAAAATAAATGGTTTTTTAACCAGTTAATGTACTTTTAATTATACATTAGTTGAACAAAACTAGCATGATGGTGCTATTCTTTTATTATAGCTATGCGTCACTTTTATCATTTAATTATGTTTTTGTATCTTCTTGTGCTATTCTTGAAAAATGTGTCAGGCTATTCAAAATATCGACAACAGTGACGAATAACCTTCATGTAGCTTAGTGGGACATCAATTCAACCTGTCATCTCTTTCTGTTGATATCATTTATATTGTAGAAGAGTTTCTATGTAATCACTTGATTAATGTTTTCCAAAATGATCCTTTTCGAAACAAAAACCCACAAAAATTCTGACAGAAAAACTGGATCTTTTTTTATTCATTAATGATGTTTACTACTCCCAACTGAAAGAGAATAACAAAATAACCCTAAGTCTGTATATACTTAGGGTGAACAGTATATAATAATTGTAGTTAAGGGAATTACGAAGAAAGTTGCGAGAAAAAGATGCGAAACTAAATCTATAACTAGACTCGTCATTATAAACGTCAACTTTTAATTAGGAGCTGCTGTATCCACCACGCAGCCTCTTTCGGTTTCTTTTATTGTATTCTGTCTCTCTAATCTATGTTATCAGCTCTCCTTCTTCTGTCAGTTTTCTGTCTATCCTTTCAGTTGCTACCTACTGGCATAAGCTTATGAAAATGTGCATCAGCTCTTTGGATGAAGTAGAATTAATAAAATAGAAAATAGAATCCCAAAATGGCAGAATAAAAATAGGACCAAATCCTTGAAGAAAATGTATTTTCTATATTTGTATTTTTTATGTATAAATACTTATTTGTTATATTAATTTATTGGCAATGCTATTCTTATGGATGTATTTTAATAAAATTATTTTGTTATGTATTATTATTCTGTAATTTTACTTGTTTAAATATGAATCTCATTATGATTTATTACTTGCCTGTATACACACACACACACACACACACACACATATATATATATATGTATGTGTGTGTGTGTCTGTCTGTCTGTATATACAAGAAATATATATATATATATATATACCCAAAACACCTAATTAATTTTTAAAAATACAATTGAAATATCAACATAAAATAGATTCATTTTTAAAATAGAATAATTTTGAGATTTTTGTTGCAGTCGAATGGATGCAATAGAATGTTTTCATATTTTTGTGGCAGTCGAATGGTTGCAATAGAATGTTTTGAGATTTTTGTTGCAGTCGTAAGGCAAGGACTAATCTGGAGTAATCAAAGATGTTTAAAGATGAATCAGTAGTTAGATTTTAGATTTATTTCTTAATTTTAATTATTTATATGTTGTAGTTTGCATTACATTTCTGAATCATCCTGGATGCCGCGATATTATAAGGAAAGCTTTTGCTATCAAATAGTTTGATAGATTGATTTATTTTATGAAAAACGAATTTTGAAATTTGAATATATATATGTGTGTGTGTGTGTGCCTGATAAATTTTTTCCTGAAAGCTCTTAACTCTGTGTGTCTGTAAAAGCTCTTAACTTTTTTTTTTTAATTTCATTATATTACCTAAATTAATTTCGTTCCCTTTCGGTTGGACATTTTCCAACTAAAACAGGTTAAAAGTTTTTTACTGTAGTGGAGTTTACCTAAAAATAGTTATTTATGTTCCATATAAAATGTTCCATTTTTTGCCAAATGTGTTTCTTTCTTATGCTTCTTGTATTGTTTGTTATACTTTAAAAAAAAAAAAAAAACTAACAAATCCAAAGAAAAAATTTATTTCCGCGTATAAGATATTAATTATTTAATATTTCTTTTAAATGAATGAAATATGAAAAATTTGTCAAGATTGTCAGAAAATTTCTAAAAGTAAAATAAAGCAGCTTGATAACTGCATGAATTTTCTGGAAAGTAAAATTTATTTATTATAAGAAATGTTTAATTCTTTTCATTGATTCTGCAGCTAAAAACTATTCATTTTTTTATTCTTTTCGTTTTTTACTGATCTTATTTTGTAGTTTAATATAAATATACATAATGCATCGATATTTCATACTTTAAAAAAAAAACAAAGAGCTCTTTGAAGAATTAAAGGAGTCGCTTATTTTTGCACTGAAACTATTTCTGAAATTTGTCTTTGAATTTCTAAGTAACATATAAACCTCAATTTTAAACATATTTATCACGAAAAAATAGAATACATTAATGTACCCATTATTTCAGTAATAATTAAGCATCTATGAATATGTAGAGAGTTTTATGAACTTGTAGAGGGATTCAATTAACCCTTTGGAGCCTTTTATGACGTTACGTCACTTGAAAGCCTCGACTTACACCATGAATTATGAAAACTAGTTTTTTATATATATATATTAAAACTAGAGTAAAAAGGAATTCAGGATGAGATTGAGATATTGTATATGCTATATATTTGAAAGGAGATAAAAGATTAATGAAAATATGACGTATACGACATTGGTTAAAGAAATTTAAATGATAGTCGGGGAAAATTCATATTAGTCCTGTACTCATGTGTAAGTATCGTTCCCGACTCGTATCCACTTTTGCGACTATTGAGATAAATAAAGTTTTTAACTAACTTTTTGGGTTTAGGAGGTGATAAATAAAATATTTTCTTATCTTCATTAATATTCTTCACATTCGAATACAAGCATTATATTTAAAAAAAAACAAAAAATATTTTAAAAATTTACCTGTTGGTCTATTAATTGTTCTTTACTGAGTGAATTTCTATAGTGATACGAGGTTTCCACGATCATGGAGCATTGGGGTTTAATTTGGGATGGTTCTTCTTAAACTCTCTGAATTTATAGATCAAAAACCCGAAGAAGGTCATTGCACACAAAATGCTAAGGAATGCTATCGGTTCTTTCAGGAGGAAATATCCCTTTTCTCTTCGTAGCACGACTCTATATCCCTCCTGGTGACGCATCTAAATAAGATGTTCGGCAAGATTTTGTACCGACACTCAAATGATTTCAATCCCCATGCTACAAACATCGCGGAGACTATTCACACTTGTGACACAAACTTACGTCCCCATTTAAACATATTATATTTAACTAAAAAAATTTAACGTTGTCCAATTTACCTATTTCTACGGAGGGTTACCAAGTATCATATCTTAAACATGTCAAGTTCAGTTATGTAACCTTTTACTTTAAATCTAGTTATTACAATAAATTTAATGAATGCACTAAATGATGGTCTTCTCATTGAATAATTTGTTATTCATTTTATTTTTCTCGTCTATCATCGGAACTCCTTATCTCCTACTATATGAATTATTTGTCCTTGATAATTAATTCAGTTATTTTTTTTAAATCATGGTTTAAGATAATTAATTAATTGAGAGACGGAAGCTTGGCATCAATAAATCAAATTCTAAGTGGAGAAGCGGGAGCGTCACATACATGTATAAGGATTTGTATAAAATCATGCTTGGAAATGCTAATTTCTTTTGAATCTCGTGCAAACCTAGGTTAATGTTCGTCTCGTCTTAAATGGTTCAAAATTATTCTCTAATAATCTTCGGGTACTCAAAAACTATGATTATTTAAAGCAAATAAGAGCTTTTAGAACTTTAGATTGTTCATATTTTATTTATATTACAGATATTTTTTAATGTGATCATATCGGAAATGCGCTTAGAGAAATAATTGTCAAAGAGGTTGGAGTTATATTTGCTCTGTAATCTTGAAAAATATTAATAGGTACAAAATGTATACATATTATAACATGAAATATTTTTCCGTTAAATTTTTATCTTTGAATATCAAAGAGCAGTTATTTTTCATGTTTGTTTGATTTTAGTGCTGCAATCAAATGCTCCAAAAATAGTCAGACAGTGAGCACATCTACCACACACATACATTTGCCTATTGGAAGCTTGAAATGCATATTAGATACGAAGTATAGAATTTAAGAAAGCATTTTCCTTCATTTTCATTGAAATAAAACTTGAATAATTACATTTAAAAAGTGCTTAATTGTTCTAATCATATGAGAGTTTAGAAATTTTCAGCTTACAGCATTGGCATAAAGCCATATAAATACATTTATTGAGCTTAATATATTTGCTCTAATTATTGTTTCTGCAATTTTTAAAATATGTAGTCGAACACGTCTAAAATTGAAATTTAAAAAATCGAAATTTTCGATAATTGGAATTTTTTTGCCAGTGTGAAAGGTCCCTAAAATTCTTTTTAATACATTGTGATACAACCGAAAGATATTGTTGATAATTCGAATTTAATTTTGAATGATTCGAGTTTTTTAACGGGTTCCTAGAATTCTGTATTGATACCATGGAAAAAAATTATGGATAATTCGAATTTAAATGGGGATAATTTGATTTTGCCCAGTTCTCAGAATGCTGCATTAATACAATGCAATACAACCAAAAACAATTGTGGATAATTCGAATTTAATTTTTGGTAATTCAATTTTTTTTTGCCTGGTTCCTAAAATTCTACATTAACACAATGAGAAAAAAAATGGTGAATAATTCTAATATTGTGTACGATTCCTCTTAGATCATTACAATAAAAACCTCTACCTAGTGAAAAAGAAGCTACGATATATATAAATGCAGGAACTTCAATGGTCAGTTTTATGTAGCTGTTATTTTCTCACAACTTGATAGATAGGAACTATTTTCTATCACTCAGACTGCATTCAAACAGACTAGTAAAAACATATGATTTTTCAGACGTTTCATTGATAAGGCATATTGTAAACATATATTTGATTTGTTATAAACACACATATTATCGTGTACCCTTATTTTGTAAAACTAAAATTGTGGGTTAAATTTCTCTCTCTTGATAGTGCAGTTAAATTTTTTTATTAAACTACTCCTGTTTAAGAAAACATACGTAATTTGAATTCTTTCTGATACCTTCAGTTTCGAATTATATAAATTTGATTGTAGTTTTTAAGGCTAATAGTTTGAAGGAATATATTTTATCGTTTGTACCATGTGGATTGGAAAGTTAAAGTTAATTGTAGTCAAGCGATTACTTTCCGTAATAATATTTTATGATCATCATTTCAAGATAAATATTATTCTATATTTTCTCCGTATTTCCTTACTCGAGTATGGATTCTTCAGTTGTAAACAGCCATGAAAGTAGTAGATTAAATATTAATCATTATTGTAATATGGAGGTGACGATTTTTATTCCTGTGAATTAAGTGCTTTAGTTTGTTTGTCCTCTAAAGTTAAAAGATATTTTGATCTCTTTCTGTAGTGCATCCAATGCAAAAGCTTTTCGATCCAATGTTTAATCGATGCAAAAGGTTTTCTATTCAATGCAAAAGCCTTTCTATCCATTGCAAAAGGTTTTCGATCCAATTCAAAGGTTTTCTATAAAACATATCAGCAAAGATGGGACCATCGAAATTCATTAAAAAATTTTAATACAAACAACTTTAAAAATTTTAAAAACATTTAATCCTACATGAATTCGTTGTAAAAACAAGAACACAGTGAAAGATGTTAAACTTTCATAGCTTTTTTTTAAATGCAACAAATTTAATATTAATTAATATTATTTATTTTATTGTGAATCAGAAAAAACACTATAGCAATTTACTAGAAAAAATGCATTAAGAAAAAGAACTAGAAAAAGAACTGGATGATGTATCAAAGATATTCAAACAATTGCTAATTTTGATAAGAAATCAAATGAACTGTCTTCATTGAGTAGGAAAATGTTTACTTTGTTTGTTTAAAAACCTAGTTTTGTAAAAGAATATTTTTAAAAAATTCAATGTAGTCTAATGTATGATTCAAAATCGACGGTTTTTTCTTATTTTCTCACAATTGGATTGCAAGTTCTTTTTTCATTTTGTATGCTTCATAACTAAGATGATGCATTATTCTATTAAAATTGAAACTTTTCATCAGTATTTTATTTTTTTTTCTGAAATTGTTTCTATATTCTCATTTATACACATTAAAAAGAAATAAAATCGTCACTTATTCAAAACCTATTGATTACTTATCAAAGGAAAATCATTTACTTTCGAATCCATAATTTATTTCAAAATTCAAAGTTTAAAATAGGAATTTAAAAAAACAATTCAATTAAATGTTCAACAACCTATGAACTAAAAGGAAAATATCAATGATTAAATTTGTTGTAATGAATGTTGCATTTTCAAAAAATAATAAATTTATAAATAAGAAATGCTAACAATCTGTTATATTGTTCTTCTGGCAGTCTGATTTCTTTTCCAGTAGAAGATATTCACAGTCGCATTCTCCATTAAAATGTCTTTATCGTTATTGAGTTTCTAAGCAATTCGACATTCTCTTACGCTGAAGTAGCACCAATTGGCAGATTACCTGACTTGCCGTCCCCAAATCGATTTCAGCTTTCGATTATTATTTAGAAAGTGGGAACTTAATAGTACTAGACACCCATGCATGAAGCTATAGTGCTACTTTTATTTTCCAATTCTATTATTTCTAGGACATAAGTTTTGTTTTTGATAACTGAATTGTATTTTTTTAAAAAAAGATTGTTAAACGTTTGGTAATTTGATAGTAAAATCGCCAAAATTATAATGAAATCATACAGTTTTTCACATGGTTTTTTTAATAGAAATTTTTCAGTTACTTAACAACTCTTCTATTCGAAAAATAGATAAAATAAATGAAAGAGCAAATAAACTCTTTCCTCCGACATGTAAATTTACAGTAATGCACGTTGTCCTTTTTGTAACTTCGAAATATATCTCAAGACAACTTTTAAGGATTAAAAGTATTTTAAATAGAAGTCTTAAATCAAACAAAAATTCGAGGAAAGCCTATTTTAGTTCGAAAATACTTTTGTCCACATTAGCTTAGTTATCATAGACCCTCATGACTGGCGCTGTTTCCAGCAAGTCGTTGGTTCGAGTCCTGATTTATCTAAAGACCCGACGTGAAACGAGGCTTATGAACATCAAGCCTGCCGAAGCTCTAAATCCTCTCTTAGAAGTTTTGGGAGGGATGTGCTAAGTCAGGAGTCAACTTCGCCATTTGACCGTAATTCAAAATTACGAGGCTCGTCGCCATTAGCCCTCGTGCTATAACCCTATGCTTCTGAATGCTATGATAATCAACACCCATTTAACCAAAATAACTTTTACAAAACTTGTGTTAATCAGAAGCAGATTTTTAATATTACACATTTAATTTCCCCCCCATTAGTATTAAGAATTTCTTAAGCTAACGACATGCAAAAATTTTAGCCAAAAGAAATATTTTTTATAATTAGGTTTATTTTCAAAAAACAACTTTTTTGCTAAAGGCAGATGCCTTATTTGATCCAGTAAGAAATTCCTTTTATTACTTATATAGAAAGGAAAATATATAATTACTTTTTAAAAACATATTAAACGTACAAGTTGGAGTGCCAACAAATTAGAGCTTGAAATTTAAAGACCTACGGTAGAAGAATATATAACTACAAACAAAATCTTCCCTCGAACTTTTGTTGCTGGTTACTAAACTAACTGAAATACTAGCCTATATATTGCATCAAATTATTGAATTATTAGAACAAACAAAACTAGATTTAAGTAAAGGATTGCAAAGAATAAATCACTCAAAAGAATCAAAGTCACCGAAAGTACTAAAAATTTTAAATGTTTATTAGAGTATTTAATGAAATATTAGAAATAAAGTTAAATATATTGAAAAGGACGTTAAAATCCTTTCAGCTATTAAAATTAAAGAAAGCAATAAATTATTAAATTGCATATATTTTAAGCTACTGTTATATTGCTGACGTAAAAGGAAAATAAATCACGTGTATTTCACACTTTGATAAGTAATCGGGGGAACCAATGTATACATTACCTAAAACAATAGCCCCTTTGGTGTCTATAATAAATACGATATTCGAAAAAGAAATAATCTTTTACTTGTATTTCAACTAACCACAATAAATTTCAAAAACAATGTGACATTATTCGATTTCAACAAATATCGTCTGCATCATACACAGCGGTTAAACGTGTGCAAATGAATTTCAAACAAATATCGTCTGCATTATACACAAATAATTATGCATAACGACACGATAGCTCTACCATTTGTCATAAATCATTTTCGTACGATTTAACAAAGCCAAGTTAACTAAATTGCGCTCCTGTAAAATCAATTCTGATTACAATAATTCATTTCAATTCAAAATTCATGTTATAAAGGTGTGTTTATATGTATTTTAATACTTAAAGTACGTGTTAAAATTACAGTAATTTTAAAAATAAGTAAATAATAGATCTCTCTCCTTATTATACGGGGTTTTTTTCTTCTGGTACCTTAATGAATTTTAATTTATTGTTTTATTTTTAAAAAAAACGCTGGTAACCTAACAATTTATCTGAAGAAAAATAATTTTAAGAAAATTAAGTTTTTCTATTAAACTTTCTTCAATGATTAAAAACTATTTGTTTTCATTTCAAAAAAAAAACTTCGTTTTGCTAATTAAAAAGCTCAAACTACTTTTGTTTATTCAAATTATAATATATGTTGAAGCTATTTTACGCTAATTTGAGAAAAAAGAAAGACTTCTTTTTGCTTAATGAATTATATTTATGTGTTTTTTTCTGAAAAAAAAATGAAAAATAAATATGAGATTATATGTAGGAAAATGTATTTTGTATTGACCAGAAGATACGAACGTGCTTGATTATTAGTTCATACAAATCACGTTTTCCTAATAAATATTCTATGCTAAAATATTTTTTTTTGTATTTGAACTTTATTATTCTAAATACCATTTGAAATATTTACCAGTTGCGAATTATTAAGTCATTTGTATGAAAATATTTATGTACCATTAAATGTAATATATATTATTTTTTGTTCCCTCCTATTTGTAGACAAAATAAGTAAAGTTAGTTCATCCCTTGACATTTACACTCCTTAATTTTTGAAAATTCTTTGAAGTTGAGTAATTATTTAAATGTTTGCTAAGCCTTTCTGTACATTTATTCTGTGTTAAAGGCGAAAATACTAAATGCGCGCGTTTCAAA
This sequence comes from Nephila pilipes, assembly GCA_019974015.1. Taxonomy (NCBI): domain Eukaryota; kingdom Metazoa; phylum Arthropoda; class Arachnida; order Araneae; family Nephilidae; genus Nephila; species Nephila pilipes. Next base: position 37,326 of record BMAW01064934.1, on the reverse strand, counting down.
AGAGATTATTGAACAAACGATGTTGCATAAACAACTGAATTGACGAAATGAATAAACAAATGATTTCATGTTTTTCAAATATAATATTTTAAAACGGTTAAATTTATGTTGGTTATTGCAAAGATTCAAGATATATTTGTATATATATATATATATATATGTAGAATTATTTCGAAAATTCATAAAAAAATTACTTTTTTTACTAACAATCTTATGGTTTTTATCATTGCGTTTAAAACTATTAAAAATACTACACAGAAAGAAAATGCTTTAATAGAAATAAATTAAGGGCTTTCAAATTATTTTTAATATTTCAAAAGTTCCTACATTAGACATAAATGAACATTTACACTCTGTAAATTTTATTCTTCTCTTAAAAAATTTTCACTCTCATCTAAATATATTTATCTATTAGTACTTTGCTGTGAAGATAAATTTACTATCAATAATTTTAAAAGAAGCTATTTATTCGATTTTTCTCTTTGCCCAGCATTTGCAGAAAATTAAGCATCTACATTTTCAAACATAATGTAACAATCAACAAGAGTACAAAATAGAATTAAAGTTATTTTATACTTACGTTCACGTTTCAAAAGATAGTAACATGTTTAAATTTCAAATACGTTACTTGCAACTTCAAACAATTCTGAGACAAAATTTGTTTAATTCAATACCTTCAAAATTTACTTCTACCACATCTCGGGAAATTGTTTTTATTCTATTAAACATTCCATATAAAAAGATATTTATTAAGTAATTGACAAATTCGAGATGACTATTCTGTATTAAATTTTGCGAAGCGAATAAATTCAAATGAAAAGATTATACTTTAGATTATATTCATAACTAGCTGATACCCAACTGCTTCTCTGGGAAGACGATAATATTATATTTTGGAACCTATATGTAAAATATCAAGACAATTTTCAATTTTTAAGCGATAATGATAATCTAAATTTAAAATTTTAAGAAATTGATTGTTTGTAATAATGGTTATCCACCACTTTCTAATATATGAGGAAAATAAAAAAATAATTAGTAAAAAATCACCCCATATATATATATATATATATATATATATATATATAATTCATTCCACCGTATACATGTTACACCTAGTATTGCCAAAGATACAACATTTTATCAGAAAATTCATCATGTGTTTAGCTTTCAAATGAAATACCCTCTTAATGACATAGTGTCTATCATAAGATTTTTGTCCCTGCCTCAAGACGTCTTTGATTTCTAACCATTTAGGATTGCAAGTGACTGCAATCCTTAAAAAAATGTAGTGCAAGTCGGGATGTCCAAATGTCTTACGTATGTCATAGCCTCTTGAGTTCGTTCATGTATGTAGCGAGGTCCTCCAGTAAACGAAGATAGTCTTGCGTGTGTGCTACTTTGTAAAAAGTCGCCATTTCAGTATTTTTCAAAATCCCCCAAAGTTTTGGAGCTAAACTACACTTCACCAACCGTGGGATTCCAAACTCATTTATTTCTATCGCTAAATATGTACGTTTCCCATTTTCGACATGTACGAAAGTTCGCATAAAGAGCCCATCGCCAAAATCTTGCCAATCCTCCATCAGCACTCCAATATTAAATTATTTGGTATTTTTCCATTTCGCATGCGCAAATCTCACCAAGCAAACTTAATTGGTGATAATACACAGTATACATATAAAAAAATATATTCCGTTTGGCGTCGGTCATATCATGTTTGGCGATAAAGTCGCCAAAAATTACATAACCGATGGATAAGAGCAGATTAACGGATGAAAATTACATTTTGGATAAGACTTCCGTAAAATCCGTTCTTAGTGAGCGTCTACATCGCAAATTGAGTAACTGTGCTAAATTTCAAGTCAATCGGTTGTATAGTCTTTGAGATCTCGTGATGAGTCAGTCAGTGGTATATCGCTTATACATATATAGATAAGTTTACAATTTGGAAATAAAGCAGAAAAGGAAAACACTGAATTGTAAAACATACAGGGGCATTCAAAATGATTCATCCGGTTTAAAAATGTTCTATTATCATAAATAAACGGCACATAACAACAACTAATTAATGAATACAAGCGAAAAATATAAAAGTGTTTTTTTACAAGTATTTGTGATATAACTCCCTTTAGTTAAACGTATAATGTCAGTTAGATATGTAGATTCCAGCGAAACACGTTATGAAGAGTCAGTTGTAATTGACTGTATTGCAACAGAAATCCGTTGTTTAAATTCAAATTAATATGTAGGAAATAGAGGCGCATACAATTTATGTTTTACAAACCCCCCCAAAGGAAGAAATCGCAAGGCTTATCAAATAATTAAGACATGGAAATTGCATATTAGGTGACTGTGGTGTCCATGAAGTCATTTGGTTCCATGTCACATGAAGTCATTTAGTTCACTGCAACCGATCCAATGGTGAGGTAGCTCAGTGGAAACTTCTAAAATAGCTTTCGTGAAAAAGCTGCACTTAGAACACACGAGGGCAATCTAATTTTCACAATGTAAAGCTCCCACAGTTTTCCTTAATATTCGTGTATTACATATCACTCTGTGTCGTTCATTTATGAAAATATGGAATTTTGAAATCGGATGAATCATTTTGAATAATTCTGTATATTAACTACGCAATATATTTAAAAAATTAATGGAAAAAGAGAATAAGTTTTGCTTCTAATCTAGTAAAAACTTCAAGAATTCAAAAGTTAAAATCATTTCAGACTTCACAATGAATGAAACCTACAATTACATTCAGTAATCTTAAAATAATTTTTATCTTCTCCATTAATTTATGTTCTTAATTTAAGTAGAAATGTAGCGATAAAAATAGTTCCTCCAGATCCAGAGGATATCATTAATGAAATCCATGTAGGCTTTTCAATCGCAACGCATTTAAAATTAAAAAGAATTTTTTCCCCCATTGAAGTAATCAATAGTTAATTGTGCTACAATTCTATCCGCATCGTATTCACCGTAATGTTCTTTACTATGCATCGATTTATTGAGAGCAAAATAATTTGGGGGCCATAATTATATTAAGAAGCATCGTTACCAATAAAAGAAGTTGTATGTTATTCAACTATTGATTAGAGCATGGAAGATAGGTAGATAAATTTGCTCGGGAATGCTTTCGGTACCTTGCGTCAGCACATCTGAAATGGTTCTCATTCTTCTTCTTTCTTGATGCTTTTGTTGTGTACAGAGCTGATGCAGAAAATTAGCTAATACTAATTTGATAGTACATGCGTGAAGGAACATCAGTATCCTAATTCGAAGTAAATTCAGATGTTTTCTAGAAAAAGCATTTTAAAACGATATTTGTATTTTCATAAGTGAAAAATTATACCTACTTGTTTTCTTTATACCTAGATATTTTCATCTGGGATTAATAACAAGTTTATAGAATATAAATTTTAATGTGTGTGTGTTGTGCGAGTGAAGGAACCGGAAGTACTTCTTTCTTATAATCTTTCCATCATTAATCAATAATTGAATGGTGTTTAATTAAATAAAAATAGTGCAGCCAAACAAGTTATGACCTCAATTTTAATTTATTCGGGTCTTAGAACAAACACCGCACAAAATCCTAATTATCACATCTATGAATTAATTCTTAGTTAATCGTAGTTTTTTTTTTAAAAAGTTTGTACAATATTTATATGGAGCATCTTTGGTAATTTATACAATTTGCTTTTGTAAGTGCTTTTTTAATGTTTAATTTAATTGTCTTATAGATTTTTTTTCTAGTAATAATTTTTTTTTACATTTTTGGTTTTACAGTTTAGTGAATATTTATTTATTTATTTATATTTTAGCTGTCTGCTGTTTATTTGAATTTGATTATATTGGTTCTATGTATACTTTCTTCTCTTTTTTTTTTGTGGTTTATTTTCTGAATTTGCTGATTTTTGGTTTGTTGCTAGATTTTATCATGTTGTAATTCACTGTAATTTGATGGTTTGAAGAGTATTAACGTAATAAACACACATTATCCCATTCCAAACTATGGAACAATACTAATTACGTTATTTCCATTTTTCTAAATTTCGTTTTTCTTTAACTGGGCTTTGTCTTTTAATAAATTTTGTTTTTAAATTTTTAATTTTATTATGTTTAATTAATTATAATTTTATATGAGTTATATTAATATTACTTTTCAGGTTTTTTTTATTGATTTCTGAAAACATGTATTTTTTAGACTTTAATGTAAGAATTTATGATTGATATGTTGAATTTGCTTATGGTGTGATATTTTGTGAATTATAATTTCCATGTTTATTCAGCTTTTCAACGTGACTTTAGAACACTTGCGTAATTCTGGCGAGGAAGGCGTATCATTTGACCTTCCACTGAGCATATCACAGGGCAGTTGCAGCTTTCGTTCGAAAAGCATCTCAGTACATCCGCTCAAATCATTCCCTCGGACATCAATAACTGGTTGGCTATCTGAGCATGTGAACACCTGAGAGGTCTAACAAGGATTTCTTATATTTCTCTCTGTGACCATTGTTATGACTCCACCAGCAATCCCGTTTGCATGTGAGAGGACATTCTGATCATTCCCGTCAGAGCTTCCTGTCAACTCAGTAGCTTGAATTGCAGTACCATAAGCAGCAACTCCTTCTGCGGCTTCATCTGTCTCTATCTTAACTTCTTCAATTTTACTAATTTCCTCAGAAAAATTTCTCCGTTTTCTTTCTTCACCATTATTGGCTCTTCATCGCCTGTTTTCTCTTCAATTTCTTCAGCTTTCGGTTCAAAAGTTTTCCTCATTTCTTCTAGACCGTATTTCATTTCCTCTTGTCTTGCTTTCAGTTAATCTCGTAAGGCTTTCAGTTCCTCCCTTACAGCTTTTGATTGTGACTCCAAGTCTTTCTTCATTTCTTCCATCATAGTGAACAGCTTCTTAAATTTATCCTCCATAGCTTTGTCCACTTTTGCTCCGGTTTCAGGCATTCACCGCAAAATCCCCTTTCTGACGCCAGTGTTACGGGAAAAATTATTTTTCCTCTCTGGGTGCGTGCGTATGGAGTGATAATCAATACCTACTTTCAGGATAATAACAAATGACAATTTATTCGTAATATTCTATACAACACACATGTAGCACAACTTAGACAATAGCACTACACAAATACATAGTGACACAGAAGCAGAAACAAAGTACAATTTTACGGACAGTCACAAATATTTCGACACTGTTTACCTCACCAGCTTATCACTCCTTATTACGGACAGCCTCCGTAGCTTTATTCTGCACTTCCAGGCAGCCTCCAACGATTCCTAGCAAATACACGTTGCTTCTACACAATTTCACCCGGCACGCTTTACTTCAAGTGCCAACAGCATTCCGTCGATCCTCCGATCGATCTCCTCAACAGAGTCTCCAAAGACAGACTCACTCAGTTCGGCTAGATTCAGGCGAAACCTCCAAAAGATTCACTCGGCCAAGATTACACAGACCAATTCCTCAGACTCACTCACAGACTGACTTAGCTCGACTGTGGCTCTTGGCGTATTTATACTTAACCGGCCAGGCGTGACAGTACATAGGAAAATTCACGAAAGGCCCGTAACTTTCTTCCCGTTCGGTTTTTCGGTTAGATTCCAGTGTCTTCGAGTACTTTCCATTTGTCACTAAAGTCGCCAAGTTTCCCGCCATGTCGCCAAATCCGTCATCAAGGTAAAAGGGTCATTACCTGAACTCTCATTTTGCTGACTGCTGACATCTCTGCAATTCTACCTTTTTCGTTTTTAGAGAGGCGTTGCAGGGAAGCATCAACTCTCGTTCGTAATAATATATTTACACTCACAGACACACACACATATATATTAGTTGAATTTCGCGAATTTACTCACGTTATTATAAACAAAATTATATTGATACAGATAATATTATTATTATTGATGAATATATAGATAATCTGCTTGTTTTGATTTTTGTTTTTTTTCATAATATGATATCGGTATGAATTAAATATAATTGAAATATTTTCACATTCATGGGTCTCTGTTAATTAAGGCATTGTGTTGCTTCGATCATGAGAGACCTTAGAAATATTAATCAATAGCTGAATTTTTAAAAATTCTTTACTTCTTTTTAGAAAAGTTTTATTTATTGCAACCGCATTAATTCCCACAGCTACATACGCTAAGTATTTATATCTTAAGTCTACGATTTGAATTAGTTGAATTAATTATAGATATTTGAGGTTTCTTAAAGATATATTTCGTAATTCTATGACACACTTGGGAAACAAATGTAAACAACCATCTCACTATAAAAAATAACACGTACTTTAATTGCTTAGCTCGAATATAAATATTGATAATATTGCGAAACTTTTAAAAATAAACCGCCATGGGAAGAGATTAGTGGGACATGTGTATCTCCTCGCTATTGGCTACAGACTTTATAATTTTGAACTTCCATCAAATGATAAGGAAAACACTAGAGCTAACACTTCCCTCTCCAAACTTTCTCATAAGTATGGAAGGACTGGGAGTTCTTTTAATGGGGATTGTCTAGGAAGGATTGTCTATTGTAAGGATCACCTCCTTACAATAACGATATCTGATTACAGAACCTCTGTCGTAAAAGTGGAGATCAATTCTCTAGTTCAGCATAATGCCTCCCCAGACGTCAACTCCAGGACCACCATAACGGTCTCTTTCCATGACGTTACAGGGATGAAACCATGTCCCGACCACTTTCCAAATCAACTGACGTTGAGAATCGCTTGTGGTACTGAAATGACTATCATCTGTAACGAGAATACAACTCCATTGACAAGAAGTCCAGTTTTTGTGCTCCTTACGACACTCTAACTGGCGCCGCCGATGTCCACCTTTCAAAAGGATGTAGATTTTTGCTCTTTCTGGTGCAATATTTTTCATTCAGGTAGATAAAGAAGTAAAGATTTGAGGATCAAAGTAAAATATCCTTAGGATTTGCGGGTGGATAGGCCACCTTTATGAAGGCGTCTAGCCACAGTAAACCTCGATACTTGTTGCCCTGTTGTTGTATACAGTTGCCGAGAAATGGCGCTTACTGATTGGTATCTGCTTTCTTCGCCTGCATGTCATCCACTGCAATCGTTTTCCTAAAGAAGCCACCACCAACCTGTCTAATATCTGTACCTATAGTTTGGAAGGCTTTCCAAGCGCATGAAGCGACACTTTTGTTGATTCCGAACTCTTCAGTTACACTGTTCAAACTACGTCCCTCCTACAGCTTTTCGATCAATTCTTCCACGTGTGAATATCTTTTATTGCAGTTTTGAGCTTGCCGCCTCGACCGCATGCGTTTTGCGAACACTCACGCCGCCTATGACGTTATGTTCCTAACATTTGCATATGCATCACCTTTCTATTGAATTGAGTGTTCATTGTACTGATCACAATAACCACCTCTCTAATGCAATTTCATGGCTATCTGCTTACAATTTACATTGTTGCTTTTCGCCTCAATGTAGTACAACTCTTGACAAATGTAAGCACTCGAATAATCTATGAAATCAAACAACATTCAAGGTGGAAAATCGTCATAATATAAACTGATTAACTCTGACTCTGATTTTTGTGTTAAGGCTTCAGTCTACCAGCCATTTCAATTTCGTGAATGTAATTTTAATCCTATCGAATATTTAATTACGTCCTCAAATTTTGACTATTTTATCTATTTAAATACAAAAAAGAGCATTTGATAGAACGGGAAGTATTTAAGGCTCCTATGGAATTACTTTTCTCTTCCTATTGAAAATATTTTAATACACTTTTAAAGACCAGAAAACTCAAAATCGAATCATAAAATAATGCATAAATGTAATTTTTCCGGAAAATACATTTTATTTTCGAAATTAGAAAGCTTCAGTATTTTTTGTTCTTTCTGGTGCAATTTTTTTCATTCAGGTAGATAATGTAGTAAAGATTTGAGTACCAAAGTAAAATTTCCTTAGGATTAGCACTGCTTTCACATAATTAAAATGGCTGATAGGGCCATATTGATTATTGGAACATAATGTTAATCCTATGGAATTTCTAATACCGTCCTCTAATCTTTACTATTTTATTTATTTAAATGCAAAAATGAGCATTTGAAAAAGCAAAAAAACAAAAAAAAAACAAAAAAAAATGAAGGTTTCTGTGGAATTATATTTTTCCTCCAATTCTTAAAAACATATTTTCATACTTATTTTACTTATTCGTTTGAGAGTTTTTCGGTCTTTAAAAAATACTTTAAAATGTCTTAAAAAATCCAGGGAGGGGAATGTAATTCCTCAGAACCCTTCATTCTTTTTTGCGCTATCGGGTGCAGTTTTTTGTATTCAAATAGATAAAGTAATAAAGATTTGAGGACGGTAGTAGAAATTTTATAGGATCAACGTTACTTTCACGAAATTAAAGTGGTCTATAAATGTCATATAACGTAATTATTTTTTCTTTCGTCAAATAAACAAATTATTTTTCCAAGTCTAGTAATAAATTATTAATACATATATATATAAGTATATATATATATATATATATATATATATATATATATGAGATATATATATATATATTATATATATATATATATATATAAGCGAAATATGACTGACTCATCACGAGATCTCTAAGACTATTCAACCGATCGACTTGAAATTTAGCACAGTTACTCATTTTTTGATGTAAACGCTCACTAAGAACGGATTTTATGGACGTCTTATCCAAAATGTAATTTTCATCCATTAATCTACTCTTATCCATCGGTTATGTTATTTTTGGTGACTTTATTGCCAAAAATGACATGACTGACGGCAAATATATATTTTTAAAGTATACTGTGTATTATCACCAATTAAGTTTACTTGGTGAGATTTGCGCGTTCGAAATGGAAAAATACCAAATAATTTAATATTGAAGCACTGAAGGAGGATTGACAAGATTTTGGCGAAGGGGCTCTTTATGTGAAATTTCGTACATGTCGAAAATAGGAAATACATATTTAGCGATAGAAATAAATCAGTGTGGAACCCCACGGATGGTGAAAGTGTAATTTAGCTCCAAAACCTAGCAGGATTTTGAAAAATACTAAAATTGCAACTTTTTATGGAGTAGAGCACACGCAAGACAATCTATATATATAACACATCGATCAATAACTCCCGAGTCTAACATTGAAAACAACATTTTTTTTGCAAAATTTTTTTTTATTCATCAACATAACACCTTTTGTTAATCACCTTTTAGGGTGATACAATCGTTCCAACGCTTTTCCAAATCTTTTTTTTTTTTTTCCGCAAGAAATCTTTTTTGTTGCGAGTAAATAGCGATAAACAGCTTTCTGAATCATCGACTCGTTGCTGTTTTTGTTCCATCGAAAGCAATCGCGGCACCCACTTGGAAAAAACCTTTTTCACTTCACTTCAAAAAACCTTTTTCCTGGTCCGATCGACTTAAAATTTTGACACGTTTCAAGCAAAGGTTAGTACTCTAGAAAGACCTGGTTACTGGCTTACTACGAGCACCATCTCTGGGTTAGTCTTTGGAGTTATTGATCGATGTGTTATAAGCGAAATACCACTAAAAAGTTCGGTATAACCATTATTACAGACAATCAATTTCCTAAAATTTTAAATTTAGATTTTCATTATCGCTTAAAAATTGAAAATTTTCTTGATATTTTACGTTTAGGTTCCAAAATATAATATTATCGTCTTTCCAGCGAAACGGGCTGGTATCAGCTAGTATATTATATTACTGGTTCATGAAACAAAACTTATTTAAAAGCATTTATATCAGCAAGGTGTTAATAAATAGTAAACGAGAGCTATTGTTGACCGATTTCAGAAACACCATAAATTGGCAAGTATGATTCCTGAAGCGGTTCCACACACTTTTAGCTTCCGGCTCCAAGGATGCATGCATCACTTCAATTTAATTAACAGCAGGTCTTTAATGGAATTATGACACGTCTTGTTCATATGGGCCCAAAGGAGCTTTTAATACTATATCTATATTGATTAATTTTTAGGTAGGCTTGCTTTGGCTAATGATATAGCATTTATTTTATAATATAATGTTTAAATATAATGATTTAAATTAATAATTAATTTAAGGATTTTATTATTTTGTTTTATGCTTTTATTATTTATTGATTTAATTTAATGATATAATATAATGAGATTTTAGGATTAAATAATTAGAAGTTATACATACCTGAACATCTGAATATGTACCGTATATGAACAATATTTATCAGTCGTTCTTCCTCCTTTGGATTTTGATTATCTTTGTTGTTTATTGAGTATGTATAAAATTGTTGGTAGTTATTGGTTGATATTGGTAAGAATGATTTGTTTCTTAGGAATTTATTCTTTATTCGAACTGTATTAAAACTTATCTTTATTTTTATATGTAACTTTACTACATAAAGTTACTTATTATCTGTATGTAATTACTATATATCCACGATCTCATGGTAGGGTAAAGCATTTGTAATTAATTACTTTATTTGCATCGATGAATTCAGATTTATAAATATGATGTAATATGTTACAAATATACCTGATTTTAAATTATTTATAGTCAACGAGATGGCGTCTGCAGTTTTTTTTTTTTTTTTTTTTTTTTTTTTTTTTTTTTTTCCCGTTGTGTTAGCGAGGTTGCTCTTCCGAAGAAATGGATATGTATTGCTACACCATTATTAATGAGCTCGGTCCCCTTGGGAGAGTTTATCCTGGATAGCAGCCGTATCGCGAGTATCTGGCTGAAAACATGTGGAACCTTTTCGGGCGTCCGATACTTATCATTGCCAAACTATAAGTCGTAATACGTGACGTTGGGCTGTTTCTCGATTTTCTCTTTACCTACCTTGAGGACTTTTTGGTAATTTGAATTGCAAAAAGTTACAATTCTTCCCAACAAAATTAAATGAAACGTGATTAAGTAAAATAAATGATGATAATTGAATTGGAAATAGCGATATATAAATGAAATACAAAAGAAAGAATAAAGGAGGGAGAGAGAGGATAATGACAAGCTGATATATTATTGCAGCTTGTATTGAATCATCGTAAATAAGAGTTTGGATTGAAGCGACTCCTAATTAAAGTACTAAAATTCAAATCTGCTATAAACGATAAAGGTTTGAATCAGTATGAGAGGTTTGGTAAGCTAAGTCTATATTATTATACCATCAACTAGAATTAGCTGATTTAAGAGAAATTCGAGAGAGAGTGACCTTACATATTCTTTGACTGTTAATAACGGGTTTTGTCCTACTCTTACATGTCTTAATCGGAATTTTGGACTTGAATTAGACTTGAAGTTGGCTGTAGAGTTAAATAATGAAGAAAATACGTCACAAGTAGACATGAAAAAGATTACTTCTGATACCTATTTCTAATTTTGTCAGTAGTATACCTCAGAGTTTAGCGATTTGTATAGATAAACGTGGCATGGGGTTGATTACTGAATGAAAGAGTAAATTTTTCATTTATTTGTTCTTTTAATCATTTGCGGTGGTGAGGTGTGATAATTTCGCACATTACTGGACATTTTGTATAAAATCCTAATTCTAGAAGCGTTCTATTTTCTATTGATCAGGATACCAGATATCAGTGGCTGTTACAAGAGAAGGTCTAAGGTGGTTTGGTGTAGTGCTTCTGTGTATTTTCTAATTTTTCTGCAAGTAGTGATCATTTGTGGCCCTTGAAGCCTTAGGTCATCCTCAGTTCTACCTTCTAGAAGTTGGTTCTTTTCTTAGAAATGTAATCCCTATTCTACGAATCACATTCAACCATCTGGCCCCAAAGGGTTGACTCAGTCCCGTTGTTATTCTCCCTTTAGTGACACAGTAATTCTTCAAATAAATGTTTAAATTCTATGTTACTGTTTACGATAGCGGAAAAAATAAAACAGTTAGACGTAAAAAATCATTTCATTAAGATGTTACAGACAAGAATTTATAATCATAAAACAAAGTTTAATTATCTTCCACATTCAAAATTTTTCGTCGTCTACCTAGATAGCTTCCCTCTTTTGCACACTTGTGTGATGGAGCACCAACCCTCTCCACAGTTCTGTAATAAAATGATATATTTAAATTCTACATAAATGATGTCGAGTACAGGTTTTGCAAGCCTTACATTGTTCCCACTTGCGAAAACTGCTGCAGCGTTTAGATCCTGTTTTCGACCAAGTGTCTAATGACTTGAAGCGATAGAGGCTCCAATAAAGTGTTTATTTTATTTTGATGCAGCATTATATTATACTGAGACTGCGTTATTTCTTTCAAATCTTATTATTTTTGGTGATGTTATTCTTTTTTTGATATTTTCTTAATATTTGAAACCAGAAGTATTATTCTATTTAAGCCTAAATTACAAACGATGTGAGTTAAAAGTGAGGAAAATATGTATATATCATAATTTTATGAAACAATGAATGAAAAGTAAATTAGCCTACTTTCATTTTAAAGCAGTTTTGAGTAATTTCTGTTCCGTCGATACTTAAAAATTGGATTGCAATTTAATAATCATTGATTAATATTCATATAAATATTCACTATTAAAAAATTATACGATAAAATCTTAGTCTTTACCGTAAAAAATAAAGCCTGTGCAGTTATGATACATAAAAATCTCAAGTAAAACATTTTTCATGTCAGTTAATAAACATAGAAAAGTTTTCTTCAAACTAAGGTTCACAAACAAGAATTTTACTGAAATTAATTCTACTGAATTTTACTGAAATTAATTCTACTTAATTTAATCAGTACCATAAATTAATATAAAATCATCGCAATATACTTCACTTAATCTAACTAAAAAATCTTTAATTTTATAAATTCTAATAATCGAAAGCAAGTTTATTTTTGGAAGCTTATTCTAAAATCACTAAAATTCCCCTTCAGCTATTGTTAAAATTTTTAAATTTAATAAAAGGCTTAAAATTAAAATTTCAAACAAGAACATGTAATTGTGAGATAGAAGCAACGAACTAAGTTTAACAATGAAAATCTATATATTCAGAAAAAAAGAAAAGAAAATATAAGAATTGAAACAAATAAGAGTAATCAAAACGGGACTTCAGGAATAAAAAAACCGATAGATAAAAACTAGCGATAGAGGGCATTTTTAGCTTCGAGGAAAATATTTAAATTAAGCTAAAATTGCAAGGGAGGCTTATATATATATATATATATATATATATATATATATATATATATATATATATATAGAGAGAGAGAGAGAGAGAGAGAGAGAGAGAGAGAGAGATACATATCAAAGTAGATTGTATTGTTTAAATTTCAGATATATGACTCTATTAGCAAAGCTGGTTATATTTTTCTGCAGCTACCTGATTTTGAAAAATATATGAATCTCTGGAGAAATAAAAGCTCTCATAAGATCAAACATTTCCTGTAAAAAGAAGAGGAACTAATCCCAATTCCAGACATTTCGACAATCTATCTCCAGTAACTATTTTGTATTTTACTCGTGTACATAGACGAGCCTCTTCAAAGCGAAGTTAAGATGATCGAAATCTCATTTGCAAGTAAGTACGAAAGTGTACTTTTCATTAAAAAATTCAGATTGAATTTCAGTGGGGGCCGTAATTTAAATTGGAAGAAGGAATACTTCAGAAACTTTATAGACACCTTTTAATTCTGATCGATCTGCACGAAGAATTTGTCAATTTAAGAAGTAATCAATAAATTTCTACAAAAACACTCATCAGTTTCGTCTATATATTTTGAAAAATTATTTTCTTTAGTTGAATGCTTAAACATCTATGAATGTATGACAAGGAAGTGGGGTGGGGAGTAGCTTTGCAAATATTCTATGCAAAGTCAGCAAAACCTTAATTACACCTATCATCACCAGTGACAAATGGCAGACGGTGTTACATTGTCTAAAAGGAAAAATACATTAAAGCAAATTTAAGCGCGTTTCTATTGTTAACATGCGCTAAGTAAACATCTGATTCTTCTGTAAATATGATTTTTATACTAGATTTGTTCAATATATAGATGATATTATGTAAGGATATTTTATTATATTTCATTTTCCCCATTCTTCTGTTAATACGTATTTTCGATAACCTTTAATGATTCTGGCTCTGATCAATCTAAATCACTAAGTTGTGCTGTGTTGTAGAAAAAAAAAGCATATTATCCTAAACATAAACACTATATAAAAATATTCTCCTTGGACGTAGAAGAGAGCTAAAATTAAATTATCAAACTTTTCTATGGCATGTGAATTAAACAGTATATCAGGAAATTGATGACCATGCAATACATATTTTTAGAAAGAGATATATTTTATCTTTTACTATACTTATGTTAATGTTATATGTTATGTTAAGATTGCTAGACACGTTTGATATCAATGCGGAAACAAAACATAAAGATGCTGAATTTTTTACGTTTCAAAAAGTGTCTAAATTGTAGGTAATATGTATCACATTTTCAATTCTCAAAAATGAATATAAAATGCTTCTTACTTAGATCTATTGTATATGTTCGCTTCTTTTATTGGATTTTTAAAAAAATACATATACACACATGACACAATTATTAAACTTATTATACATAAACAATGTCGAATAAAATATGCACAAATAGAGTGACTCCATATGCATACTTGTGTTATATTTGAAATATTCTTTATATTCAAAAAGTCGAAATATATTAGTAGAATTTTATTCGCATACATTTTTACTATGTTTCGATTTTTCCTATCGTTATAAGGCAAATATAACGTTCGGGACTTTTTTTTGACGGTACATTGAAGTATAACTCTGAAATATTGAAAGAGAGAGCAAAAAATTAAATGTAAAAAAAAGAAGAAATTTACAAACAAAAAACATAAATGAAGTAAAGTCGTAATGTTGGGCTTTCGCAGTTTTTTGCCAAGCAAATGAAATGCGTTTTCGTAAATTGGGTGAAGATAAGAAGTGTAATGTATTGAATTAGAGATAGTTATATAGAATCGAAATAGAACTGAAAAAAATAAGAAGGGATGTAGGTGATAACGACAAGCTGTTAGATGTTTATAAATTGGATTGAATCATTAATTGTTTGTATTGAAATTAAGTAGAAGCGATTCTTAGTTAGAGTAATAGGAATCGAATATGTTACAAGTAATTAGTGTTTTAATCTAAAAAAGTTATTTGGTAAGTTAAGGCTTTATTATTTGAACACGAACAGGATTAACTGATTTAAAAGAGATTCGAAAGAAAGTTATCATCCATATTCTGTGTCCATTTCTGACGTGTCTTAAATTGGAGGTTTGAGAAATTATTGACCATTTAATGAGACTCTGAGATATCTGGAAAATTAAATGATGAAAGAAAAATCCGTTACACAAATTATGTTAGACTCAACAAAAAGCTTTTATTCATATTTCTAACCAAAACCTTACATTGCATATAACTAATATCAAATGGATCTATATGGTAGTCGAAATATAAAAGTATTTTTGTCAATGTCACACAAGAACAACTCGAGGTCTCTTGATTACAAACCTTGTAATTTTGCGCCATACTATGAGGACAGGCTTGTTCCCAGCCTATTTCTAACTTCAGCACCACGTTAAGACTTAGGGACTTACTTCCGCTAAAAGTGTGGCAACTCTCATGATTCCGCAAGATCAGTCTTAAATAGAATAATGACTATAAACCCCAGTTCCCTTGAAAGTATTGACCCTAAGCTCACAACCATTAGGCTACCTTTCGGAAGCTTTAATTCCAGAATTACAAATCAATAAATTAAGCTACCCATTCGAACTCATGTGGCTCACTTCGTAATTTTGAAAAGCAATAAAGAGATAGGGTGATATCTGAGCTGCTCTTGTACTCTTCTAATTTACACATCACATAAGAACTTTGAAGAAGAATTCCATTTAACGCGCTTCCAATCCTATTATTTCACGTCATGGCTGGGCTGGAATCCCGACGTTAACCCTCGTTCTGATTCAAACAACATCGGTCGAAAAAAATCGCAAACCATTACTACTGTTACATATTTTCGACAAACGTTAAGGGGCATATATACTTGCGAATCGAGCGTTTTGTAAGCCGCTCATTTAAATTATTTTTACAACAATCATCTAGCGATCTGTGAAAAAGAAAGTGATTGTGAGTTTAGGAAGGTGTTGTTTAATGGCGCAAGAGCCAGACGTGGCCGCGATGAGCCAAACAAGGAGTAACTGGGATCTATACGTTTGAAAAAGACAAAGAAAGTTTAAAATGATTGACAAAAAGGAGGGTCGAAAATAAAGAAACATTGTTAAAGTATCCTAGGGATGCGTCACTCCTTGTTTACCAAAGGCAGTATACCCCATGGGAATAAGAAAGATCACTACAGTGTCTCGGGAAATTGATGTCCGTACCTACCTGATGAAGGTAAGCCTCTGAGCGCCATGAGAAATGAAGAATAAACCTCGGATTTCCAAGGTCCCAAAAAAAGTACACAATGGCGCCTTGATGCTCGAGAGCAAAAATAAATTCAACAATATCTTCTAAATCTATACCGAGTGCTCTATTTGTGATCGTAGAAAAATTGGCAGGAAATGCATGGACGGAAGCGATTCGCTGGCAGTTTTTCGATGAATCTATATCTGCGAGAAGTTCGACTCACAAGTGTATGCAAATCTATAATTATCAACGAGCGTACAGGCAGTTGTTGATATTCAATAAAATTAATGTATCCTACACATATGGAAGACTTAATTCTTATCTAAGGAACGTAATTTATGGAAGACTTAATTCTTATCTAAGGAATAGATAGGTCAATGAATGGCTGAAGTAACCAAGTGGTCATGATCGTGAGCTCTCAACCGGCGTTGTTTTTGTCGAGTCGGGGGTTCGATTCTTGATGCCACTAACGCTTTGTCGAGTACTGAAGTGTAAATGTGTCCGGTCTCCAAGTCGACATAATAGAGTTCTGTGTAAATATGGTAAGTGTGGTGCTAGTTCAAGTGTCGTCCTCTTTACTTGACCATCGCTAAAAATTACGAAATTCCTCGTCAATAGTGTTTTTGTTGTTAATAGTGATGTCAAAAAACAATCAATCAAGCAGTGATCACCAAAAATTAAATCCTTTCTTAGGCCTTAGGAAGTATACTTACGGCAAATTCCAATAATAAGGGTTAGTGTTGATTATTACTACGGTGGTAAATATATTTCCAATTAAAAAAGATTCTTAAAAGTCAGAATACTTATATGTAATAAGCTAAGGGGTAAATTTGTACATTAAATTAGAATCAATTTCAAAAATGTTTTAATATACCATTAGAAGAAAAAAAAAAAAAAGAATCTTATAGAGCTTGGACCATATGTGACGAGTAAGTGAAATGTATACGAAGAGAATTATCGCATTATTATCCGAAACTCATGCATCTATATAAAAAAAATCACTTTTTTGTTGAAAAATGCCAAGGACAATGTCTGTTTAACAGGACAAAAATGTGAAAGTCTTCCTATCACAGCCTGATTAAAATTCACGCGAGGAAGGACAACGCCTCTTATTAATATTCATGCACCGACGCTGCTTCTGTAGGTTTTATTCCGGAGAAAATTAAAAATTGTTCATCAACACCTTATTATTTAAAACATGATTTTCATTGTGAGAAAAAAATTTTATATTAGAAAAGATTTACTTCCCTTTTACTTTCACTACCACTACAGAATAACCATATTTTATTTATTAGCATTAGAGGGTCGTAAAATTCTTATGAAATTCAATTACCTGGTTTTTTTTTTTTAAATTTATTTAGAATAGACGTGATGTATATTAACTATAAATGATTTATACACTTTTTGAAAGCTTTCTACGGTAATTAATTTTATATTCAAAAGTGAGATTTGGAAAATGAAGAGCGCTAATTTTTCTGAAAGTGTATGAATATTATAAAATAATTAGATAATCTAATACAATTGTTTTCCAAAAAATATAAATTATGCTTAATCATTTTAAGAATGTCACACATCATTGATTTAATTAAGTAGCTAATATTTTAATCAACATAATGAAAAGCTTAATATGTAAAATGAAATTTAATTTTTTACTTGAGATTGATTGACTATTAACGTCGTTAAATCTGGGGAGACTCAAAGTCCTCCCGTTGGTGGGGTGAGGAAATTTGGACAAGGAGACGCCAGCTCAGGCTTTGTCATCGTCACTTCACCAAGGTTCAAAATTACGAGGTCAGTCTCCAATGGCCCTTGTGTCTCTTCTAATGCGATGTCGTTCAAACCAATAAATCAATCTATTGACATCACACTGAGATGCAACTCGAGGACTAGTAGTGACAGACATCGTCATTTTGAACCAGTCAAGTGACGAGGACGACACCTCAGTCGGCCCCTCCCTCTCCAAATTTCTATACTACGCCAAAGGGAGAACTTAGGATTTCGATCATATTTAATGGGAATCAGATTCTCTACCCGGTGGGTATTTAGTAGCATCGGGGTTCAAAACCAACGGCTCGACGTAAACAACACCGGTCTTGAGTTCGCGACCACTGTGTTTCAGCGGCTACATTTTTGCATTGTAAATTACATGAAATGTTCAATATTTGACATAATCTAAACATATGGTATTGATAAAGAAATAATTATATTATGTGTTTAAATATAGTATTGTACTCAAAATTTCAAATCTCTAAATCATAGTTCCCCAAACCATTATGTGACCTACCGCCGCTTTTTCGGGAAAAAAAAAAAAAATACACTTTGCCGCCTTCTTTTCGAAAGTAAAAAAAAAAAAGAAATACTAATTCTCGTTCCTTAAATTAATGATGTAGTTGTGAGATTTCCGATATTTAATAAGTATTCTTAAAAATACTTATTCAAAAAGAAACATTCATTTTTTTCACACATTTTAGTACATTTAGTAATAATCTAGCTTTGAGAAGAAAAGTAGAAAATTCCTTGGGATGAACATAACCCTCGGAAATTCGTGGTAGTTTGTAGTTACGAGCCTCAATCTTGTCGTTTTAAATATCGGCTTTGTTTGAGCAGAACCAACGCAGACACAATGCAGTGCTCATTGTGATCCACTGTGCATGCTGCGACTTGATTAGTCAAAATGTATTGGGAACAAAGATAGAAACGGCCATTATCTATTTTTAATACTGACTGATCTTTCTTAAGATACAGTTAGAACTATATTTTGAAATACGTGTTCAAGGATTTTTAGTACTAGGCGAACTTCTTAGCCCATTTTTGCGAGTATTGTATTGCGGAGGGAGGGAGCAGCAGTTGGTTCTTAACACCCCTTTAATACCTACCGATGGCGGGTGCCACTTCCCTCTCCAAGCAACCAAATGGTTTGGTTGGTTTTGTTAACGTCGCACAAGATGAGAGAACTTTGAACCTCGACAGATTTAACGTGCATCAACCCCAGCTACACTGGTCTTTAGAGGCGTCAAGTCTTGAACCCACGGCTCGACGAAAACCGCTAGCCGCGAGTCCGTAATTATGTCCAAGCAACCAAAACACGGCAGACCCATTACACGGCAGGTTTTTTAGTGGAATCCGGGATCAAACCCACGACTTGATGGAAGGAACGACGCCTGCCACTTCGCGACCTTGACCACCCGGCTACTGCCACCGCTTTACAGGCTTTGAGGTCCACGTAGCAAACTCTAAAATATTTACATAGCCAAATTTACTCGTAGAGCAACAACAAAAAAGACCCACACTTTTATTCTAAGAAGTGATATTGTTACGGATCATTTTTTTATGTTAAAATATAGAGTATAGCATGTCTAATTATTTATAACAAAAAACGAATGAAATATCTCCATTTATTAACATACGCATTATAGAACATGTTAAATTCTAGGATAGATTTACTAGTTATACTTCATTACACTGGAGTTCGAATTTATTACTTCATATCAGTAATGTTCTTTGCAAATGGTCATCCATTAATACCGATCTGCAATGAGATTTTACACACTTCTCTTTTAAAAATGTCCTTTGACATTGGTATAAGTACTCTCAAATGCAGATATAAATCTCCGATTTATTGATTTTAATCGACCGTATTTATTTTACGAAAGATATTTATATAAAATTGGGTTGTCCATTGCTTTGAATATCTTTTTACATTACCATTGTTTTACAGATCAATTACTTCCCATTAAATTTCCTGACAGAAGCTCCTCAATCATGTAATCAAATAGATTTTGGTCCAAATCAAAATCCATAAAACGCTATTGTAACTGTAGTTTAGTTTTAGAAAATATATCTATCGTGAATACTTTTGAGAATGGGAATTTCATTAATATTTGAAATTTATCACAGCTAAGGGAATCGTCAAACATGGTTAATGTGATCTATCTGTGTTTCTAACAATGCACACTTTTAGCGATAAGAGTTTTCATTAAAATACATTGGCATCTGAGAATTATTTTTCTTCGTAATTTGTAGTTAAATTCTCTAAGATACACATTTATGTCTGTAGCAAATGTTATTTCCCTTATTCACTCATTATTAGATAGTATGGATGGGGACATTTATTTTCATTTAGAGAAAATTCTATTATTTCTTTGGGTTCAAAAATTCTCAATAAAACGTTTCCATTGCTGAGTCATCGAACTGATGTATAACATAGCAAGTCAGGATATTGTGGCTTTTAATATCTAACAAAAATCACGAAATTCACGAAGGTTAAGTTCTCAAGAACGAATGAAATGAAACTCTTGTACATCTTGTTCAATAATACATGACAGATAGAAGTATTTCCCACAAATCTTGCTCGAGAATATTACAACGAATTACCAGAGGCTTTGAATTAGCCACGAATTTTCCAACTAATATTTCCCTTGTTCTACACATATTTTTACCACTGGGAGTTGTGACACAATTCAATTGATTTCCTTATAAATTGTACTGAGTTAGCTAACACTACAGGTGAAAATATCTTCATTTTCCATTCAATGCTCCATTCAAATTATTAATAAAAATTAATTCTTCAGTACCTTCTCAAACTCCGTATTAATCCCTCAAATAAACAGAATTTTCTTTTTATTGATTCTTGATATGGATATCGATGTTCTTAACTATTCCAATAATTGTTCTCGCCGAAAGACTGACAGACTGAAATATAACCATTTTGTCCTGGAATTTTTCTCCAGTTGCTCTATCAAACATGATTTAATTAAATCCCCATCGATAATTGATTTCCCTTCCGTGGCTAATAAATGAGTTATTCGTCAGCTAACTTTAGCAATACACTTTTTAACAGCATTACTTTTTCCGCTAAAACAATTGTCTGTTGAGATGAAGGCTTCCGTTTTAAATATTCCTATAGCGATATTTGATTTTCTGTGAGTTGTGTATTGCAACCGGTACTTAATTTGATAATGACAAAGTAATTATATTGTACTCTTTCCATATTGTGGGACATATTTTCTTTGTTATTTAACTCTACAGCCATCTTAAAAACTAACTAAACAGTCAATAATCTAAAGACTCCTACCGAAGATAAGTAACAGAAAGACAACACATGTAATTGGCTCTTAATAAAGAATATACAAGATCACTCTCTCGAGTGTGTACGCATGAATCCGTTTTAACTCGGTTAATCCTAGTTTATATTCTAATAATAAAGTCTTAGCTTATCAAATCATTCGATTCGCAAGTGATTGAAGCACTTCCGATTCAAGCACTTCTTGATTCTTGCAAATTCAACTCCTGTTGTTCTGATAAAGATTCACTCCAAACATAAAAGATTAATTCCGATGATTCACTTCAATCTACAGATCTATATCAACTTGTTGTTATATTCTTTCTTCCTTCTATTTCCTTTAAATTTTAATTCGCTAAAATATCACTATCTCTGATCAATTCACTGCACCTCTTATCTTTACCTAATTTACCTAATCACGTTTCATTTAGTTGGTAAGGAGTTCTAATTGCATGCAATTCAAATTACCAAAAAGTTTCCAAAATTAGTGAGGAGAAAATCGCGAATATTAAGTGTTACAGAATTATTACAAACATGACATTTTGTCATTTATTTTGCAACAAAACATTTCATACTTCTTTCAGCTTTAAAGGTCCAACAATCGAAGAGAGCTTTTCATAGAAGGTCTTGAAAGAGACGCGGAAGCAGTGGATAATAAATAAAATAAAAAGAATAAAGTATTACGTAGCGCGTGTGTGTGACAGACAATACCACTTGTACTACTAAAGCGAAATTGAGAAAACTGTCAACACACGTTCACTAGCAGACGAAAGAATGCAAATATTTCATACCAGTGACACCGCGATATGTCGTTATACTCAACTCGACTATCATAGCCATTGCGTTACAGCTACTGATATATATAAATAGATCGCTTGATATTTTATGTGGGAATAATATTTTGTGTCAGGAGGAGGTTTGCACTTCTAACAAAATGTGCATTTAAATATGTCAGTGACTCTAGAGCATAATTTAGTTTATTTATATTTTTTATATTAAAATAATATTCACCCACCAACTTAAGTTCGCCGACTTCTGCTCTAGACCAATAAATTTAAAATTGTGGAGCGCTTTCCACTAGAGGGTACGTGAAATTCCTTCAAAAAAAAACTGATCTTGACGAATAGCTTCGAAAAGATACTTTAAGGAAAAAATAATTCTTTAAAAAATATCCAAATATTTGTATGAAACTTCTGAAAACCTTTGAGATATAGATATATTATATATATAGTCCCGGAAATGTATTTGCGAAGGCTTCTAAAACTAAAGGTATAATCATACTTTTGGGTTAGTTTGAAAATAAATAAGTATTAGAACACATAAAATTTGGAAGAATTCTTCTTTAAACAATTATTTATTGAACGGTATATAATATTAATAACATTTTTGAATTGTAAATAAAGGATTATTCTTTTTTCAAAAGTCCATTGTGTAAGAAAAGTAAGTAACAAATCCTAAATGTATGGTTGAAAAAAATTATAAACGGGTTTTAATAAGAAATATGTTCACCCGTACGTATATTATATTAGTGCCATTAAATTTCCATACTGTCGGTTAAAATATCGGGCACTGGAATAGATAGTAATGCCCATATATAGAGCAAACTTTGATCCAGCTCGTTTAATGACCTTGGAGGCAGGCAAACCAACCACTTATCTGCCTATATTGACCGAAAGATGTTGGATTAAGGTTGTGTGATCGCTCTGGCAATTCTATTTATTCCAAACCTTGACTCTCTAGATATTTATCAACAATCCTAAGACACTGACTCTCCATGAGACTCCATGAGGATGAATTCAGCACCAAAGCACTTTTAGACTTCACTGCGAGATGCAACCTGCCTAAAAATTTGCCGTGCGAAATAAATATATGCAAGTACATAAAACCCCAGATTGGCTTGGTGGTATGGTGATTTACATGTCATCGCTGCGAATGTAACCCTTAAACAGTGCTGAAAACATTGTACAATTGATCATTTTTGTAACAAGTATGTGTGAAGTTGTTCCGTGTGGTCACAGACCAGATATTTCCAAGCTTAAAATAGGTCTAATTATTGACATACATGCAAGATGCTAAAGACATCGCTGGAATTGGATTGAGAAATGTCCAATTCACCTGCTTAAACCTGGCAGGTGAATAGTCAACATCTCGGAATAAATATAGTTGAAAATATTCTTCTAAATTCTTGGCACCGAAGATCTTTTAAGTGACTGGTGAAAGAAAAATCGCAAAATAATCAATTTTGAACTTACAGCAGTGTTTAACTATACGTACATAAGTGCATCTATACACGCATAATGTGATGAGAACTTAAGGAAATGGAACTTAACAGCTATAGAGTCGCAAGAAAACCACTTGTATCGGTGATTAACCAAAAACTCGGCTCCAATTTGCTAAAGAGTAGAAAGATTGAACTGTTGAGTAGTAGAGAAATATCATATAGTTTGATGAATTAAGCTTCTTCCAGAATGACGGATGCATCAGAGTAAGGGGGTGAACCTCAAGCTGCAAAGATTCTTTCGTACATAATACCCACTTTGCAGGCAAATGGTGAGAGTATTAAGATTTTAAACTGCTTCAGTGAAAAGTCCAAAAGCTTTGATTAATTAGTGATAAATTCTGTTTGTATTTAGGAATAAAAATAAACACACTTTATTGTACCTTTGTTTTCGTAATACAATAATAAGCATTTGTCTAGAACTACTTTCGATTGAAAGATACATTACACGGTTTTGTACTCCATAATTAAAGCCTACAAATAGTACTTAACGATGAGCACAAAATCGCATAAAAATGGAATTGTTATGAAAACTTTCAAAGGCTTTTGAATAATTCATGGAAAATAGTTTGCTTATATTTAGAAGTAAAATAAAATAAATTATATAGAACCATCTCTTTTTTCGTTGTACAGTAAGAAATCGCTTTGTTAAATGAAATCATTACAATTCTTTCATAAAAGTTAATGAATCAAAAATCATTAATAAATATATCTCTTGATTAAAAAAATACTTTATAGGTTCCTGCTTCACAACTGAAACCTACAAATCGCATAAAAAGGGCATTTATGTAAAGTTTAAAAGTCTTTGAATAATTAGTGGTAAATACAGCTTGTATTTAGAAATAAAATAAAACTAATTGAACTCTTTTTGTAGCACATTAAGAATCATTCGATTGATAATAAGAATGATTCTTTTTGTACTATGGAAAAAATATAATAAAAATCATGAATACATAGAATCAATCGTAGTACAATAAGAACCATTCGATTGATAATAAGAATGAATCAATCATTCGACTTTCGATTGAGAGATACATTACAGGGTTTTGCTTCGTAATTAAGGCCTATAAATAATACTTAACGATAGGCACAAAATCGCATAAAAATGAAATTGTCATGATGAAAATTTTCAAATGCTTTTGGATGATTAAT
The DNA here is from genome assembly GCA_019974015.1 of Nephila pilipes. Taxonomy (NCBI): domain Eukaryota; kingdom Metazoa; phylum Arthropoda; class Arachnida; order Araneae; family Nephilidae; genus Nephila; species Nephila pilipes. The sequence continues at coordinate 12,418 of BMAW01064934.1, read as the reverse complement.
GATAAATATTGCTTATATTTAGAAATCAAATAAATTTGATTGAAACATCTTTTTTTTCCCATTGTACCAACAAAAATAGTTTGCTTCAGTAAAATTATTAATATTTTTCCATAAAAGTTAATTAATAAGAAAGCATCAATAAAAATATTTCTCGATTAAAAGATGCATTATAACTTAAACCTACGAATCGTATAAAAATGTCATTGTCATGACAAAATCTTTCAAAGGTTTTGAATAATAAGTGATAAATGCTACATGTATTTATGAATAAAATAGAATTAAATTAATTAAATCTTTTTTCGCTGTAAAACAAGAATCATTAGCCTGATAATAAGAGTGATTCTTATTGTACTACGAAAAAAAAATATGGTAAGAATCCTGAATACATAAGAATCAATCGCAGTACAATAAGAATCATTCTATTGATAATAAGAATGATTAGATTATTCAAATTTCGATAGAAGAATACGTTACAAGTTTCTGTTTCATAACTAAAATTCATAAATAATACTTAACAATAGGAACAAAATCACATAAAAACAGCATTGTTATGATGAAAACTTTCAAAGGATTTTGAATAGTTTATGATAATTACTGTTTAAATTTAAGAATAAAATAAAATAATTTTTTTTGCGGTATTTTTTTTTCATTGTATAGGATATTTATTATTAGAAAATTTATATCTAAATTATCAGTTCAGGAATAATATATATGACTTGCTCTAACATTTAAACTACATTATTTCATTATTTTATTTTAATTTTTTTGTAATTTATTTTAAATGTCTTGTTCTCACTCTTCGATAAAACTTTTATCAACTATATCAGAAAATAGCAATTTTAGGAATTTATAATTTTCATACGCATAATTAACTAAATACTTTTTTCTATCCTATGTTACATATAATGAGCACATGAGTAATATTTTCTTGTTTTAAAATTACAGAAACTTATATAAGGAGAAATATTAAGGAACATTCAATATCACTTCTAACAAGACAGCATTAGCTAATTTTAATCAAAATTTCAAAGATTTATTTAATTTACTATACACATTTCGCTGTGAACAATTACATGAGCGAATTCGCTAATTTAGTGTATATTTATGCATCATTAGCCTTCACGACTCTCTAAAGGCAAGTAGATGCTGATGCTATAATAGTTCTGACAACAATAAATACGATTTAATTTTATAAAATAAAATGAACAAATCTAGTTATATTACGAATAGTGAAATCAGTTTAATAATAGTAAATAGAACAGTTAAAATTTTAATTTTATTTATGTTAAAACAACGAAAATTCCTTTTTCAATCATGTTAAACTAAACATGGAAAAGATTCTTCAGTTATTTTTATTGATAAGATATCAACCAAGTAATAACAATAAAAAATCCTACAAAACATTTTAGTCATATATAAAATAAACATCTTAATTTCTAGTTCAAAAGCGCTTAAATATTAAAATAATGTCAAAAAGAATTATCAGTACATGTAAACATATTATATGTTTAATTAAAATCGATTAGAGGGCATATCTAATCAATCCATCATACAGACAGGAATTTTCTGTTAAGAGCTTAATATAATCTTTATACGATACCTATACTCTGAGATAAACATTTTAGTCTTAATTACGTAGTAGTCATTTAATCTCAGGAAAATCGACCTGAGAAAATTCATGCACGTTTCACGCATGTGTATTTATCAGGGTGATTGAAGAGAATTTTAAATGTAGAACGATCATTATTTTTTAAAATTGTTAAAACCAAAAAGAATAAAACTTTAAAAAATTAAACGAAAGCATGCCATTATCATTATTAAACCAAAATGGATATTCTATTTCTTTAATATTTTAAATTAAGATGTCTGTGTGACAAATATAAATGATATGATGAAATATCCTTCATAGAGGGAAAGTTGAGTACGCTTTTATAAGAAATTAGAAGAATTTTATTGCATTTAACATATATTTAAACTAAAATATTTAATTAAGATAAATATTAAACTTTTCTTGCATAAAAACAAGTTCGGGTGTTGGCGAAAAGGTATAACTGTGAAAATGTTCAAACCTTCCAAAGAATTTAATGTTATACAAAAATGTGTGTATATAGTATGAGGATAAATTAAAATGTTGTACAGAACAGAGAAAAATTAAATAAATATAAAGTATCAGCAATTCATCGCAACATCAGAATCTTTTGACTCCAAAACATGCCAAGAAGGAAGCCGAATTTCGAAGAAATGATTTGAAAATTTTGTGAAAATAACGGTTTCACTATTACCTTACGTATTTAACATGTGCTTACATGTTGAGAAAATGAAATGTAATTGTTTTAAGAAAATGGCGCTAAGAATGCGCGGGAATAAAATGAAAGATACATGGCATTAGACTCAAAACATTAACATTATTATACATTACGATTATAGCAATTTCATTTAGCTTGCTTAAGGTATATTTACATTGCTAAAACTTATTTTATTTGATATTTTATCATCTGCTTTTATTTTAATATCCTATCAAAATATTATTGCTTGCTTTAATATTTTATCGTTTGATCTTATTTCGAAATTTATTTTAATAATTAATTTTTAAGAAAGAATCGTCTGCTTTTCTTTTTTTCTGTTGTCAATATTAGCAACGTTTTTTGTATTTTAGAATGTTTTGCTTGTGAAAATAAAAATAGAGAAATATGTAGAGGTTATTTTCTTTTCTTGATAGTAATTGCTCTTGAGGAGTTTAGAGCTTAGAAGTCCGCTTACTTTACGTTAATTAATACTCATTTTAGTGAATTGATAATTGGAAAGATGATGGCTATCTAGTATTTCGACTCAAAACTTTTATCGTCAAATCAAAGTTGAAGACCAATTGTAACCTGAATGAACTTTTAAACAGACCATTAGGATTTGTAAAAATGAAACCAACGAAGCTACTTTCTGAATTTTTTTTTACATTTATATTACTTTTTTTCATTTTATCTTATTCTCGTTCCTTTTTTTTTTTTTTTTTTCAAGTCCTGGATAGGTATTAAGGCAACACATTTGTCAGAAATTTCGTTCATTGCTGATGAAAGTAGTTGTTAAAGGCAATAGAAATGCTTACACTTTCTACTTTTAATATTAGAATAAGGAATATGTAACAAAACATACTTTGAACAGAACTAAATTTATTTAAACGCTTAAGTTTTTCAAAACATTATTTTTATAATTGCCATATTCTTTACATTTTCTAAAATGATTCGTTCATTCGTAACTATTTGCAATGTTTAGTTCAATATTTATAAATTACTAGTAAAAACTTAATGGCGTTCTTTTTAATCATACAGACTTAGAAGTATCTTTTGACTCAAAATATACTGAACATTTACTTCAATTTTTAAATATTAGGAATTATGCAACGTTAACGCCTTTATGTGATGGAAGCATTTTAATGTTTATAGACTAATGACAAAATCCTCACCTATTTACAACAAACGAACTCAAAGAGAAAAGAGAAAGTTGTTATATAAAAATTACATGTAGAAAGTGCAAAAATATAATAATAAAGGAAATACTTTTCTGATGACAATTACTCAGTGAAAATTGAAAATAGTTAACATTTTTAAATCAAATAATATTAAAAATTAGAAAGTTATATCTACAAATGATAATTAATTCACAATATTTTTATCAATTTTAAACATAATATAAAAAATGTATTTATTTCAATGAATTTATAACGCAGTTGTTATACCAATTTCTGAAATAAATAGTTTTTTAAAAGAAGTAACAAATTATTTGAGTATAATTTAAACTTTTATAAATACCGTATCACAGTATTCCTATGAAATTTGCATTCGTTCGAAGTAATTCTCGTAATTCGAAGTGCGAGGTTTACTTCTGTTTTTATGAAGACCTTTTATGGCTTTTTCCGATTCTAGTTCTTCCAAAGAGCCCACTTTCAATCTAAGAAATTTATGCAAATATGTCAGAAATCAAACGAATTACATTTCCTACGATTCTTTCTTTCGAAAGCTATCTCATTATGAAATTAAGAAGAGATGAGAGAGAGAGAGAGAAATTGTTCCTGTAGAAGTCGAGTGAAGAATATATCTCAATTCCGTTTTATTTACAGTGATAAACTGAGTATGCATTTGGTTTTAAATTTAGTAGCAGTAACTGTAACTTACATCTGATTTCCCTTACTTATATTTAGCTGTACTTTCATTACTTATCATATAAGTTTACTGTAGTTATTTTTCTGAAGATGATTATGACAATTGCAATTAAGTTTTTGTATTTGATAAATAAAAGAACAAATGAGTCCTTTAACTGAATTTTATGAATTGTTCGCTTCATTTCTAAATACTTTCCTTGGAAAAGTATTGAATAGAATCTGTGGGAACAGCGTAATAGAACTGCATATTTATATTTTTCTATAAATTTTAAAATACAATAAAAAATTCTTTTAAAATCTTTTGAAGTGCATGCATTTTTTAAAACGTTTTTCTGAATTTCACTTGGTGTGTGTGTGTGTGTGAGTGTGTGTGTGTGTCATCAAATTTTCGATCGTTAATTTAACCAACTTCCCATCAAGCTAGAGCTTTGAAATTTTGGGAATCGTTCGTACTCGCCTAATAATGCAATATTTAGACATTTGCGACAAGTTTTAACTCATATTTTCTTTAATAATGCAGTTTAGCCCAAACACTTGGCGCGATTTCAAAAATTGGCACCAAACTTGGCGATTGTTTTTTTTTTTTTTTTGCTGAGCGTTAAATCCGTGAAACGGAACAGGGTAGCCACATTTGGCAAAATACTGCCAAATAATTCTTGTCGCCAAGGATAAACCTTTCCTGAATTCTGGTTCCCATTTTTTTTAATAGAATGACTTACAAACTTTCAAATGCATGTTTTGATTTTATGAGTATTATGAATTTCTTAATATGCTCACAAATGTATCTTTTTAAGTAAATTTTAAAGTTAAAAATAACTAACAGTTTTAACTAATATTTCAATAATTTTCTTTAATAAACTTTGCTACCATATAAAAACGTTATTTTTAAAAACGTTGGTTTTTATATCGAATTATTAAATTTATTTCACAAATGCGTTCATAATAATATAAAGACTTTCGACGAATTACAATGATGCTTATGTAATACTTAAAAGAAAATGAAATGTTTCCTGACAGGAATATTGTTTATTTAAGAAAATTGTAAGTATTTTTGTAATAAATTAACACATTTTAATTACCAAATGCAAGATTAATTGTTAAATGCTATGGGTAGTTCTCATCCGTTTTTTTTCGTTAACGCTTTTCATTATTTATTTCGATTGTAATTGAATTATTGATAATGTTATCGATTATTTTATAAAAATATTTTAACCTTGTAATTTTGAACATCGGTTAAACGACAGGGACGACACCTGGACTGACACCCTTCTCCTAGCTTCTCTACCATATCAAGAGAAGACTTGAAATGCATGTTTAATCTATTAAATACATTGAAAATTCAAGAGAAGACTTGAATTTTTATTGTATTTAATAGACTAAACATACATCAGCCCTGCCACAAGACAGTTTTATAATAGCATCAGGACTCGAACGCACAGTTCGATGGAAACAATGCGGGCCATGAGCTTGCAACCAAGACCACTCAATTTTAGAGACCAATCTTGGAGCAAGACATTGAATGTTTGGATATTAATTTAATTAATTTTATTTTATTTTATTTAAAATTTATTTAACTTGCATCTAACTTTTGTATACTTTAAAAATATTTTTTCTCCAACATGCATTTTAATACATGCATACATTTCATACACGTTTTGTTTATGCAACGTTTCTCTACAAAATAAGTAAAAGACACAAAATTTTCTTAAATTCTTATATCTGTATCTAATTTCATTTTTTCTACCCAGTCACGCATCTTTACAGTTATTATTCCAAAATAACAAACCCCCGCTCTAAATGCTATTAATATTTATTTATATCAGAATTGCTTTATTTCTGCCTGCATCATAGGTAATCAATTAAATAGAAATATTTTTTCGGTAACAAATATGGTTCAGTTATATACTTTCTTAGAAAGTAAAATTTAAAAAGTGTTTAATACAAATAAATATTTTAAAATCATCTTGTTTGATTGATGGATTGATTTTATTAACGTTTCACGAGAAGCAATACGGGTGCTATAGGCGACGGACTTTGAAATTTTGAACCTCGGTCAAAGATTACACCTAAGCTGGCATCTTCCTCTCCTAACTTCCCCGCAACGCCTACAGGAAGCTTTGCCCTTCGACACATTTAACGTGCATCCTCCCCTGGTACACGGCTGGTCTTTAGTAGCTTGAAGACTCGAACCAACGACTCGTCCAGAACCATCGACAATGACCACTAGTCTTCCGCGGCTTAAAATCATTTTGAAATGAGTTTTTTAGTATATTGTTACTAAAAAGTATAATACGATAACTAATTTATATAACGAAACTGGAATAAACCAGCACAATTATTTTATCTAGAGTTATAAAGTTAATTAATTGTAATAAAAAAGACAAAATAACTTGCTATTAATGCGTTTTGTATTAAAAAAGTTGTCTTCATAACTCAAAATAAATTCCTAATTATATGCGATTACTGTTCCAATTATTCTAATTGTTGAAACTTACAATTTTCTTTTTGTAAATTTGTTGAAATATTTTCAGTGATTTTCTAATTTTACAGAGTATAATTCAAATAAGTACACCTTATTTGTTTACGTGTCAATAAATAGGAAATATCTTAAAAGATGAGAATGTTTTTATTTTAAAATTCTAAATTTAATTCAATTCATGCCATAAAACATTTAACAAAGAAATGATAAAACTAAAATTCCAGAGATGCAATGTAAAAAAGCAATGCCGGGTTACAATTTTCTGCAAATTGGCACTTAACTTTCAACCTGTTAATTCGAAAGTTGTTAGCAACTGCTGTTTTAGAAAATTTCGTTGTACTTCTACTAAACACCTATAGTGGTGGATTTCTTTTGCGGGCACAATTGAGTCAATTTATTATGAGACGTTGTCAATTTCCTTTGTAATTTAACTTTAAAGAGAAGATTTCGTGGGAACAAATTGTTAGACGTCTAGGACGAATTTATGCGTGACAAGCATTAAACGTTATTTGTCTATTCCAAGTTACTGTCTTAAAATAAGATTATAAAGACAGGAAAGAGTTGTACAGTATTTACTTGAAACAGTGTTCCACGAAACAACTCAAATTTATGAAAGACTATTAATAAAGTGAAATAAAAATAACACCGGTCTGCCATTTGTGACATTTAAAATAAATTTAATTCTTCCGTTTATTTTAATTTGCTTGAAAATTTGTTGGTTTCGAAGAAGTATTACTCTTTCGCGTGTGTTAGGAATAGAATTGCGTTTAATAATTAAAAAAAAATTAATTTAAACTTTCTATTAATTGATTCATTATAATCAAAATACTTCCCTTTTAACACTATACAGGGCTTTAAATATTCAATGGTTAAAATTTTTCTTGTATATCTAATTACATAATCAGTACAAGTACTTATTATATTTTTAAACTCTTTTGCCATAGTTCCATTTCATTAACAAAAACGTTCATATCTTTTGTTATATTAACAAATTTTATTAATTTCGAAAATAAATTTGTGATAAAACTTCATTTATTTTCTAACGCTTCACTTTGAAAAGAACACACATAACAGATGATTTAACTTTCTGATTTGTCTTGCAGACTTCTGAGAATCTATGAAACTTTTTAACTGACACATATTTTTCTAGCATAATCATAGTGTGGAAAATAATAGCAGATAATTCTTGGGAAGAATATTCCAGGATAGAGAATAAATGATTGAATGGATTTCCTTTTGTATAAAGTTAGGCGAAATTTCTTTGTTCATTTGATTTTCTCACCGTCAAAAAAAGTTACACCAAGAAGGAACAAAGGTACATAAATGCAATTTTAAAAATATACACATGATTGAAGTTTCAGCCATTTGGCATTAAAGATGCCATCATGTACGCGGCTTATTTCTCCTCTACAAACCCTTTAAAAGGTTCTCACAAAGGATATAATTCTAATTCTTTTTGGGTTTCATTTATCGCTTCGAAGAACGAATCTGAGCAGAAAACAACAGCCATTTGAAAAATTAGACATAGGACTGCATGAAGGTGGGTGGTCATTCCGCCGGATTATGCGTCTGATAGGTCGAGCAGATGGGACAATTTTGCGCTATTGGCGAGCTTTGGCGAAACATATCGCTTGCGACAAGAAGGCTCAGGTATAGCTACACGGGCTGCAAAAATGGAAGAATAGAATTTCTCAGCAAGCGCGAAACACACCACCTGACATAGTTCGGGACATTATTTGAACAATAATGTCTTCTGCATCACTGTGTAAGTGGCTGCAATCTGCATACATCTAGATTCCTTCCACGTAGACCATTACTGAGATTACCCCAGACACCACAGCAACGTCGCCAGAGACTGAAATGGTCCCTAGTGCCACGAAAGAGCAGCATAGAGAGCTATGCGGAATTGCAGCGGTTGTCATGTTTAGCGATGAATCTCACTTAGTCTTGGTGAGGATGGAAGCCGCACTCCTGTATGAAGGCCACCCACTCAGTGTCTCGATGGACGATTTGTTGTCACTCCTCCAAACAACTGGGTATAATTGCATCGAGTGCGATAATGCCCTATCACCGTTGGTATATCATCGGAGTCCCTTTGACGGCCCGAAAGTATGTTAGTGAGGTTCTTCTACCAATGGCCATTCCTTTGGTTAACGCCCATCCTTGTCCTCTGTTTCAACAAGACAACATTCATGTTTTTACTTTTCTTCTTATTCTGAAACCAAGCAGATAAGCATTAATAGCAGTAATTTACAACATTATGTACATAAAAATCAACTATTAACCTAAATAAATTTTAATCAGAGATATTTAGTTTACTTTTTAACAACAATTAAGCCTTAAAAATACCCCAATGTATTTAAGATTAAATATTGTTCCTAATAATAAAAAGACTGAAGGTTTAGAAAGACTATTATGTATATAAGATGTAATTGATATTTTTTACACACACAGCCAATTAAGTAAATATATCTTTAAAGTCAATACATAATTATTTAATTATTAGCTATATTTGCGATAATTAAATTCTAGTATATAAACGAAAATTAAACTATTTCTTTCTGATTTGTATCATTGTTTCTCATTCCTTTTTACAATTTAATGCGTTTAGTTCATCGTTCGTTGGATATTTTCCCTATTTTTGTCAAATAGATAGAATTAACTTTGCTTCCTACAGCACTGAATAGAAATAGCGTTTTTCTGGATAACATGGCTCGTTGTTTCAAAATATTTATTAAATTCTAAAAGATGAACATGAAACTCTATTTTTGATTTTTGAATACGGCTCTTTCTGTAAAAAAAAAAAGTGCAAACCTTTTTAAAATATCATTAATTTCGTTTCCCTACTGAAGAAAATAAAACAGCAAAAAATTATTTTCATATACTTAATGCTAAAAACTGCGTAGCACACATATCTTAATAATTTTTTATTCTATTACTGTCTATACACAGAGAATGAAAAATGAATTCGGAATAGCTTAAATGTCAGTGAGCATTTTAATGAATGGACAAATATCGGAAAACCCTCTTCTTGCTAAATATGCGAGGTCCTCTCTTATTTATTACTTCAATTTGAAGTTTTTATTCTGTTTTATCCTTTTGATTCTTTACAATGGATCTCCTTTCTTCACAAGGGGAGTTTTTTAATTCATACAATGCAATAAAGTAATCCAAAAGGTTAGTTAATAGAAAAATTGCATGAGAACCAATTACAAGTTCAGTCCTCTAAAATGTTTGCTAATGAAAATATTACTGGTTTTCTCATAGTCTTCTTTCTTATTGATATCGCTTAGAGTATGATCATTTACTTAAAATATTAATAAACTATATCATGAGGGAATTTACAAAAGATCTAAGTATATATTTTTAATTTTAGAATGAAATTTTTATTCATGATTACATTGCAAGTCAACTTATATTCACGCAAGTCAACTTATATATAGTTTAAAAATTTAACATTAATACAATAAATTATCGAGATATATGCCTATTGAAGTTCCTTCACGCAAGAATGGATAATTACTAAAATCTTGACATTAATTCATTCTTTTTTAATGGTATATGAAATTGACAAGAATAATTAGATATTACTTGCATTGTGTTTAAAAATACCTAGATAATTGTATTTAAAGAAACTTTCTTTTGCTTTATATGAATGTATTCATTGTTTTTACGGCCGTTATACTAATTAAAATATGAGGTTTTTGATTAATATTATTAAATCATCATTTAAAACAAATTACGGTACTTTTCGATTTTACCGGCGCAAGTAAAAAAGTCGCCAAAAATAATACAACCGACGCCAAGCGGAATATTTCCACTGCGATAAAGTCGCGAAAAATAGTACAACCGAAGCGAAACAGAATATCTTCTCTGGTAACCTTTTATCGGCACATTTTCAAAACAAGTCGCGACTATTTTTTTAAATATTCAATTCTTTTTCGTAAAACCTTAAAAATGGATGAAAAAGCAATTAAAATTTGGGATTTGCCCAGAACAGAGGAAGAAGCTATCTGCTTTTTTCAAACGAAAAGCGTTTTGCCTGAAATTGCTACTTGTAATAATAATCATATAATGAAATTGTATTTTGGAGAAGATATTCAATGGCGTTCCAACCTTTCACTTATCGCAGTAAAAGAGGTATCCGGAATGTTACATGATTTGATTCAACGAAATTGAATTTTTTGAAGTGTTTGAGGTTTATTTATTGGTGGAGTGAAAAACTAACTTCAGTTAAGTGGTGCGAAAAACAGTAGGAAGTCAGTCGCGGAATAGTTGTGGGCTAGAATATTTACATGCGCGAAGTCTGTGTGGATTATTTGTTTAAACGCCAACAACTGAAAATAGGGGGACCTGGTATGATTGTCGAAGTCGACGAAAGAATGTTCACGAAACGAAAAAGCAATGCGGGACGGATTCTACCTCAACAGTGAATCTTTGGTGGAGTTTGCTGTGAAACAAACGAATGTTTCCTTTTAAAAGTACCCAACCGATCCATGAAAATTATATTAGAGGCAATTAAGGAATATATCGAAAGAGGAACAACAATATATTCTGATATGTGGAGATCCTACTTCACTGAAAAATTGGAAGAGGAAAATTTCGAACATTTCAAAGTGAATCATAAATACAATTTCATCGATCCGGTAACTGGAACACACACTCAAGAAATAGAAAGACTATGGGGTAGTGCAAAATGGTGAAATAAGAAATACAGAGGAACAGCACATCATCATTTGGAAAGTTATCTCGCAGAATTTATGTAGAGGAGGGATACTAAAGACCCATTTGAAAAGATTTTAAGCAATATTAAGCTATTTTTGCCTCCTAAATAAAAAAAAATCTTAGAATTAACATTTATTACCATTTTTATGTGAACACTGTGTGTTGTTGCCAATAAAGTCTACTTGGCAAAATTTTAAGCATTGATTACATTTTTTAACTTTACAAATATCGCCAAGCAGAATTTATTGGCGACAACAGAAATGTTGTTGCTAATAAATTCTACTTGGCGATATTTGCGCCTGTAAAATTGAAAAGTACACAAATTTCTTGACATTTGTAATATACAAATTAGTAAAAAAGAAGAAGAAAAAAAGCTTTATGGTTTTTGGTAAAAATTCAAGCTTTCTGTTATTTTTTATTTAAGCAATCTTACGAACTATGGTTCGATAATTGATCTGACAGTAATTAAATTACTAAATAAGTTATAAAATATTATAGAGGTAAAAGTTAAAAGAATTAATTAAGCTAAATAATATATATATATATATAATTTGATCGCCAAATATCTCCAAGTTGCCAAATTCAGCGACAAAAAATAGTTGCAACTAGATTAAAAGAGAAAGTTCTAGGAACAAGTAGAAGTCTGCAGTCCTTTGCAGATTATATAAAGGAGCCATTCATTGTGAGCAGCAGTTTTAGCTTAGGGAGTCTCTATAGGCTTTATGATCAAATATGAAATTGCGATTTGAATTGCTGCGTTACGTGATTGAGTAACTTTGAATTGGTGTTATCGTATATATAACATTGTTGGCCATGACGCGACGTATGACGCGGTATTATTATTGTTATTGTGTGTGTGTGTGTATGACGTGACATTGTGTGTTGACATTTGTTGTTACATTAAATTGTTTCTTGATATTCGAAACCAGGTATTTACTGAGATTCTCAAGATAAATTCAGATTTTGCTTTCACCTGAAGTCACCTCCTTACAGAGTGGCGCGGGACCCTTGTTTGAATTTCAAGACGATCTCAAGCGAGAGAGAAAGGAATACCAATGGAA